>JAWRVF010000290.1:0-382931 GCA_036785485.1 Physcomitrellopsis africana | reverse complement strand
TATTATAAGCAAACTCTGCCAATGGTAAAAGAGTTGTCCAATCATCTTGTTGGTAGTTGATGGTATATCTCAAATACTGTTCCAAGACTTGATTTACGCGCTCCGTTTGTCCATCAATTTGAGGATAGAAAGCTAAAGATAGCTTTATATCCACCTTTAGAATCTTGAAAAGCGTTTTCCAAAATCTCGATACAAACTGAGTTCTCCTATCCGATATAATATCCTTAGGTAATCCATGATAGCGGTAGATATTGTCCAGGAAAAGCTTAGCTATTTCTTTGCCTGTGATAGATTTTTTACATGGTATAAAATGTGCCATTTTAGTGAAATGATCTACTATCACGAATATAGAGTCATAAGAACCTGAGTTTGGAAGATCCGTGATAAAATCCATAGGCACAGAAGACCATGGTTGTTCTGGACTGGGTAATGGCTGAAGAAGTCCGTAGGGTCGGTGGCGAGGAGTTTTTGATCTTGAACAAACATCACATATTTTTAGAAAATCTTTGACTCTCTTCCACATTTGAGGCCACCAAAAATATCTAGATATCAACTCTAGAGTCTTATTGTACCCAAAATATCCTACTGCCGGGAAGTCATGACGAGCTTGAAGAATACGTAATCGTGCTTCACCTTCTGGAACATATAAGCGCCCTTCGAAATAGAGTAGATTTTTCTTGAACTCAAACTTTGAAATATCATGAGACTTAGAAGAATTATTCTTAATTTCATGAATAAGGAGATCTGAGGACATACTTAACTGGACTTGCTTGAAAAAAGTTGAATCAACAGTTAATGTTGATTTTGTTGCCCGAAGATAAAATTGCTCCGGCTTCAAGAGAGTCGTTCTTTGTTGATCAAAAGTTGCATCTCCTTCTTTTGGTGCAAGATAAGAACGTCTGGAAAGTGCATTGGACAGACCTTCTTGTTTTCCTCGCCGATATGTAATAATGAACTTGAATCTTGATAGAGACATGCTCCAACGAGCCTGATGACAATTCAACACGCGTGTTGACATGAAATACTCGAGGTTCTTGTGATCCGTATATACGGTGACTGGACTAGAAGCGCCTTTTAGATAATGACGCCATTCTTGAAAAGAATCCACAATTGCGAAAAGTTCTTTATCGTGGATTTCGTAGTTGATCTCTGCTGCCGAAAATTTCCTGGAATAGAAAGCTACTGGATGGAGTTTGTCATCTATTCCCATTTGTGACAATACTGCGCCCAAAGCAAAGTCAGATACGTCTGTTTCCATGAAGAATGCCTTGAAAAAGTCAACACAATACAAGATTGGTGCAGAAGTAAAAGTTATCTTCAAAGCTTCAAATGATGCTTCTGCTTCTTTACTCCACTTGAGCTTGTCCTTACAAGTCAAACGTATAAGTGGGGCTGCAACTTGAGAGAAGTTCTTGATGAAGATTCGATAATAATTGGCAAATCCCAGAAAGCATTGCACATCTCTTACTGTTCTTGGAATCTTCCAATCCATGATTGTTTGGACTTTCTTAGGATCCATCATGAGGCCATTATTCGAGATGATATATCCTAAGAAGTCAACTTGAGTAGTGTGAAATACACACTTTTCCATCTTGGCATACAATCCTGTTTCTCTGAGTTTTTGTAAGACATGACGAACATGTGTTTTGTGCTCTTCTACATTCTTAGAGTAGATTAAAATGTCGTCTAGGTAGCAGACAACAAAATCATCTAAGAATTATTGAAAAATATTGTTCATGAGATGTTGGAAAGCAGCTGGTGCATTTGTGAGTCCAAAAGGCATAACATTATATTCGAAATGTCCATACCTTATTCGAAATGCAGTTTTCTATTTATCTCCTTCTTTAATGTGAATCAAGTTGTATGCTCCTCGTAGATCTATTTTTGTATAGATCTTAGCTTGATTCAGTTGATCAAGAAGTCCAGAGATTAAAGGTAGTGGATACCTATTCTTGATAGTGATCTTGTTAAGTCCCCGATAATCCACACACATTCGTAATGATCCATCTTTTTTCTTCATAAATAGAATTGGAGCTCCTGTAGGAGATTTGGAATGGCGTATGAAGTTCTTGGCCAGATTTTCTTCAATATACTCTTTGAGTTCTGCCAACTCATTTTGTGATAGACTGTAGATTGGTCCAAATGGAGGTTGAGATCCCTCCTTGAGATCAATTGAACAATCATATGAACGATGCTCCGGAAGGATATCGGCATTTTTCTTCTCAAAAATATCTTGATAATCTTGGTATTGGCTTGGAAAGCCACTTGAAGTGCTTTTACTATCAGAGACGGGTGTGGCATAAATAGCAAAAGTTGATCTTCCTTTTGCTTCATGCATAAAAGCTTTTGCACCTATAAGTACGGATTTTACTATACTAGACTTATAGCTTTTTATTTGGTCGACGGAAGTGTTATTAACGTTTTGAGAAAAATGAAGTCTACGAGAATTCCAATCTATCTTAGGATTATATTTTTCTAACCATGATAGACCTAAAATAATTGGATTAGACGAAGATTTAATTATGTTAAAGGTTACGTAACTATTATGACCGTCTATTGTTATTTTTATAGGGTGGGTCTCATGAGTGACATCTCCAGAAGACAATGGGCGACCATCTATGACTTCTACATGTACAGGTTTAGTTTTTTGTACTAGAGGTATTTTACGACTTCTAACAAATTGTTCATCTAAAAAACATATTGAGGCTCCTGAATCTAATAAAGCAGAGGCTTTGTGGTTTTTAGGTCCTAAATATAGTTCTATTATAAAACAAGGAGAGGGTTCTGAAGAGAGGATAGGACCTTTTTTAGGAATTGTACAAGATTCCAACTGCACGGTCCCTATTGTAGCTGGACAAATTCGTTTTCCGACATGTTGTCTCCTTTGACCGCCGTACCCCTCATTTTATAGTTGCGTCGTTTCTTTGGGCAATGTTGAGCAGTGTGCTTAGGTTCTCCACAATATAAGCATAATCCTCCTGGCGACGACGAATCTTTTCTTGCTCAGTAAGAGGTTTGAAATGTACTGCGTCAATTTGCATGTCTTCTACTTCCGAATGTACATTTGGTGAAGATGTTGCCATTGAGTAATAACGTTGAGTTTCCCTTGTACGATTCTCGGATTGAAACTCAAAAAGTCGATTGTCACACTTTACAGCAAAATCGATTGCTTGACTCAATGTTTGAGGATCAGGTAAATTGAGCATCAATTTCTTTACTTCATATTGCAATCCATAAAGAAATTGACTGATGAGTGCAGCATCATCCCACTTGATATCGATTGCAAGTTGTCAAAATTGTGAAGCATACACTGTTACAGAGCAGTTTTCTTGTCGTAAAATTTGGATCTTGTTTGTTGCAACACGAGCTGCATCGTGTTCACCATACATAGATTGAAACTCCACCAAAAAAGCTTCCAAATTGTCTAGTATAGGATTTCGTTGTTCAAGAAAGAACGAAAACCATGATAATGCAGAACCAAAAAGTAGAGTTCCAATAAACCTGACTTGTGATCCTGGAGTTGGATAGCTTTGCGGTTGAAGTTCGATTGCCAATTGTACTTGATTGATGAACCCTCGAAACTTTGATCTCGTACCATCAAATTTCTCGGGTAAGGCAATTCTTGGTTCTCTGGCGCTTACAGGGTGTTCTACAATTGGAGAAGGAATGTGATTTGATGCAGGTGTTGAAGCAGCTCCAATCATCTCTACATCTCCACTTTCTGCTATTCTTGTTCTTCCTTGTGGTGGTAGATTGAGTTGATGCATTGCAAGCATTAACTCCCTTAATTGTTCTTGCATTTGTGCCATTGCAGTCTTCATTTCGATAAGCTCTGCCATAATAACACTAAGAAGAAAAGAACTATGTGATATTGCTCAAGGCAAAAGAAAAAGAAAGACTTGATAACAAAGAAAATGCTAAGAACAATATCAGTTTAGAAGTGGGTAATCCGCAACTTCTAACACGCTTATGTCTTGTCAAGAGAAAGGGGTAATCCACTCTTACTCAAGAAAAGACAAAGCTCTGATATTGTAAGTGTACTCTTGTCAATCTGTCAAGGACAAGAACTCAACGGAAGCAAATAAGTAAGTAAAAAACACTCTCAAAGAAATATAACAAAATAGAAACAAGGTAGTATATATATTAAAAGAAACTGGAATGGCTATTGCCAAAAGACAAGACACTAGAGACTCTTGAAATCAAACTAGAAACAAGAAAGGAGTTGACAAGAGTGAAGAAGGCTTCACTCTTGTCTCTATTTATACTATCTACCTAAGAGCTAAGTGGCGACGTTCTATAGGACCTCCAACACGTATCCAAGACACGTGTCCAAGTTGCAAGACACGTGTCGAACTTGCAGGGCAAGTTTCCTATATGTTCGCCACGTATTTAGCTTGGTCTTCAAGCTACCAACATGTACAACATGTGGCTAACTTATTGACCAAGTTTCTAATCCAAAAGTCTACTATGGACACTTATAAAGTCAAAGCAGCGTCTATGAAGTTTCTAGGAAGTTTCTCTAAAGATATTATGGAATTAACCTGCTTTTATCTTCTTTTATCTAATTCTATCTGATCATATAGGTAACTATGTATATGTCCGTGAGAGCTATATCTTAAGTTTAGATTAGTTTTTTGTAAATTTTTTATTTAATTGTCTTTAAAGAGCGTTTATTTAAATATAATATTATAATACACTTGTTGTTTAATTGACATCTAATTAGGTAATTTATCTCTACATTATTTGCAATTGAAAGTACTTTGTTTCATTATTCTAATTATATTGGAGTAAATTTTACATCCACAAAATATCTAATATTCTAAGATAAAGTAACTTATTTACTTTGAATGGTCTTTTAATCATCTCTTACCAATATCTTTTTTTATTTTTTTAAATTTTACAAATGATATAATTACAATTATCTATGCATTACATAAATATTAACTAAATCTTCACTTATCTTATTGTAAAAACTTATGAGGAAGATATGTTCTTCTTTAAATTTTGAATATTCAATTAGATTTTATATTCTTATTTTTAATTATTTTAGAATATTTATAACTTCTTGATTATACTTGCTTATACTCTTAAATAAGGTATGTTTTTTTGGCATTCTAATTCTAAAAGAATTGAAATCCTTCATATTTCAATTCAAAATTAATCAAACTTTTATAATCATACATTATATTAATTGTGTCTCTTGTTGCTCAATGTCAAAGTACTTAATACATACAAAGTGTATAAAAGAGTTGTTTTGGTAATACCAACATCATAGCATACTAGTATTTTTCTAATTTGAATCTTGCACAAGTTTCAACCAGTGGGTTTTTGACACGTGGTATCGCTGTGCCGGAATGCACAGTCCACCTCATCCGCATTCATTCAGTTTGTCAACACCAAGTTTGCAACTGCATGGAGATTTGTGAGAATAATTTGCGACGAGAATTTTGAGATGGTGAGGCACTGTTGCGGAGCTCTATTACTCAAGGTAATCCCAGCTTCGGCAGCAAAACCTAGCGTAGACTGGCTTGTCGAGCTATGACGTCTCCATTGCTGGCCAGAAATATCTACGTTTTCTACGGTACTGTGATGCATGAGCTATTATCGAAGGGGAGACGGTTTTTATTGGAGCTGGCGAGTTGAAAATCAAGTTGTGTTTCGTAGCATCGGCATTCTGGATTTGGAGATTGTGTTGTTGTGAATGAAAATGTGCTCTTGTTCCTGTTGTTTGCTCAGAGTGTTGGAGTACAGCACTTATTAAGTCTGCTCGATTTGAGATGTCTGACTACTTTAGGAAGTTTCTGAGGTGCATCCACGTTGTCGCATGATAATCTGATTCATCCCTTCAGAGCATGCAGGTTTCAGTCCCTGGAGGTTACTGATATTGCCGTGCTTGTTATTGATGGATGTTTTAGTTCAGGTTTATGGTGCACAAAGGCTATTGTACTCAATTTTCATAATCGATTGGTCGCTCTTTTTTTGCTTTTTTTTGGAGATAGTCAAATTTAATCCCTTCTGTGTTAGACCGTGAAGAGAGCTCGAATTCGGACCATCGTAACGTCTCGAAGCGTGGCCATCTCTATTGAGAATTTCTGAAAAACTACAGACATTTGAACTAGATACTCCTGTTTAGATTTCTTTTAAATGTTTTACTGATTTTGAATTTTGAACTTCTTTGCACCTCGTCGGCATGATTCTGATTGTAGGTTTATTTGGGACAGCAGCATGCCTCAGTACTCATGATGATAAAGGCACTGGTCACTAATGCGATGCAATTCCCAATGCATTTCTAGAAGTCATTTCAAGTAATTCTGACTAATCGAGACGGTGTGGAGCATCCTTCCTTACCGGCAAACCTGAAGCTCTTGAAGTTTTGAGGGTATCATTCTTTAATTTGAATTCAGAACATGTTCGTGCACGCAAACGTTGTACCTCCATTTCCAGGTGAGTTAAACTCAAATTTACAAGCAGGGAAAACCATTGAGGGAGAAATTTTGGCCTAAAATTTAAGTTGATGCATATGTGAACAGGTGTATTGATGCGTCCTCTCGTCCTTTAGCTAGTGCTTGGAATCTTCGATGATTTCGTAGACTCTGTTATCACGGTCGAAGTGCACGGTAGCACTGTAAACAAAACGTCTGACCAATTAGCTCTTCTTAGCAGATTGTGCCACTGCATCTGCTGTATTCGGTTTTGGATCCATATATTTAATAATGTTAATCAATTAGACTGGAAGTGGAAACCTGGGACCATGGTGCTCCTTCATACGAGCAGCGATATGCGAGGGTGTACATGCTAAGACACATAGGGACAGGGAGGAAATAACCAGAGTCCTCCTTTATACCCACCTCATATGGTGTTATTCAAGGTTTAATTGGAACTGAACATATTCTTGCTGCGAAGTAAGGAGTTCTCCCGTCACCTGAAAGTTAACGTCAAGCTGGTAGAGATCATGTGCTGATGAAGCCTTCGGAAATTTTGATGCAGTAACGTCGCTGGATACCTCCAAACAAGCAAGCAAAGAACATCGACATTGTTGGCACTTTCCACCTTCACTCTATCACTTAGTGAAATGAACCCTGAATGCAGGAATTTGAGCAAAATTGGTGTGAAGGTAAATTTGAAAAGCTTCGGACGCACATACTAGACTGTCAGTACATCTAACTTTTTGCATCTTCCCTGAGCATTCTGTTCAAAATTTTAATTTAGCTTGGTTGTGCCAAAAACAAGTTAGAACTCACGATTGCTTCCTGCTTGAACAAAGATACAGCAATCACGTAAGGTTTAGGGTTTAGGGTTTAGTACATACATCTGAACTACTTTTAATTTGGTAATTTGTATTGCCGATTGAGGCATAACATTCATTTTGTAACATTTTCGAGACAGTCTTTGATCGATGTGTGGTAACTCAAGCCTATCTAGCAAAAAAAATTCAAGCTTCTTGTACCTTTCAAAACTTAATTCAACTATGACAATCTTTGAAGTCTTTCAATGTTTTTGCTTCCTCTTTACACGGCATGCAGCCTGTCGAACGATGTCGTTATAGATCACCTGCAGCTTGTGAGGACGTGGATGCCTGTGTTACAAGTCCGTTACATGTACTGAAGAAAAATTGTGGACCAGCCTGGGCAGACGTATCGGCCACAGTTCAACTGCAGACACGCATGCATTTCTGTAGCAATGGGCCAAGCTTGGATATTTTGATAGTTGACGCTCCATCAAAATGGGCAAAATATCCATCCTGTGTATTGATAGATTTATATCAGTGCTTTGTGAAATCATAAACTTAGCTGAATATTGATGGCCAGGATGTTTTAGGTTTACTCCCAGAACAAAGAGTGTTGGTTATAATATGTGGTTGTCATGCATTTAACTAGGATCAAACAATGCCATGTCCACTTAATTGGTATAGACCTTTTCACCCTCTTGTTGGGTAAGTGAATGGAGAATGCTGTACAGGAAGAAAGTGCTTATTGCAGCTATACAACCATTTTGAAATGGTTATTATTATGCATTTGTTACAAGACTGTAAAACTTGCACAAAATCTGCATGGTTGAGTGGACATTGTTGTGTGCAGACAACAACTCTATGTTTTAGCCAAACCTGTATTACAAGCCATGTTGGACATGTTGTACAGATTTGCACTTCAGGTAGGGTGGTCAACTGCAATATACTTTAGCTGCAAACACAAGAAATGTGTTGAAGTGGTACAATGCAGGTTACACAAGCATGATCCACCTACCCTGTCTGCAACAATCATTGCCAATAAGACCAAGCTTGAAAAATAATCAAACAAGAATAAGAATGTGAACAGAACCTTAAATGATAGATTGATAGGGGATTAGACATGGTTTTTCAAAGGTGTTGTGAATAATAGTCATACACTGGAGTTGATGATTTCATAGTTTGCATTCTAATTCTAACACTCAAAACAACAATAAAAAGAAAGCCATCAAAATCTGTACTAAGCAGTGACAAAAAGAAATGATTCATATATGATTTACTATGGTGTAGACTGATGTAAAACAAAGCAAGATCTTTAATGCATTACAACAATATTAAAATGTTATTTTTAACAAGATTTTTATATTTATATTTTGTTTTTATTTTTATTCTTAGTTGATACAACTTTTGTTAAATATGTATGTGTATATATATATATATATATATACATGTGTGTATTATTAAATAACTATTTTTAATGCATTATTTAGATTAAAATTCTAAAAACAACTTTTTAATATTTTTGGATTTTGTATATCTTTTGCTTAAGAATAGTGTACAAAAGAATCATTTTTATAATTTTATATAAAACTTTAACTAAAATAATTTCTCTAATTTTAAGAGTATTAATACATATTATTTATCAATAAAATAAAATACTTTTTTTTTTAAGAATAAAAGTTAGTTTTTAAAAAATAATAACAACAATAATAATAATAATAATACGGTTTTACCTATCAAAATTTTATTATTTTAGATAATATTTATAATTAATACTAAATAAATAATTTAAATTTATATATTTTTTATTTATAGATATTATATCATCAGGACAGTTTATAGTTTTTCCTTAATAACAAACTATAATAATTGAAATTCTATTCAAGAATATTTCTTTTATGATTTTAAAACCAAATCATAAATAATTCAAAGAAATCATATATAAATTTATTATTTAATATTTTTTAAATCCAAGTTTAATATATTTTTAAAATGATATTATTAAAATTTAAGTTTAATTATAAAAAATATATTTTGATATTAAGCATAAAAGTATAAATATAAAATATAAATAGTCCTATCTTTTTTATTGACTTATTTATTAAGATGCTTAGAGCATTTATTGGACTATTATATTTAAATTTAAGAATATTCACATTATTATTTATAGTATTTATTTTTTATTAGTTTTATTATACAAAATATATATATATAATTGTGAAATTTTATTATTGATATGTTATATTTATATATATATATATACACACACTTACATGTATTACAATAAATTATATGGATTATTTTTAAAAAATAACTAATAATTTATTTGTTTATCACCAATACAAAGTGTATGGCAACTACACCTGCAACAAAAGTAGCAATATGGCTTTATAAATTATTAAATTCTATGTTTGTATTAAGCAAATTAAAACTTAGCATGATTTTATTTGTGAGAAGATTGAAAATGGAAACATTGATTTGACTTAAGACACTGTTGTAGATGTTTGAATTGAAGGTCTAATTTTTTAGAAGCATTATAAAAAATGAAAATAAATGAAAAAAAAAAAAACAAAAACAAAAACAACAACAACAACAACAACAACAAGTCTAGTATATTTTGTATAAAAATTATATAATTACTTATATAGACATTTTATATTGTGCAATGATTAAAAACTTGGAGCTCCTAAATTGGCTAATAATCAATCCATAATTGATAAGTTACTAATCTACTAAGTTGTCATACAATTTAACATGATAAGTGTCTACATGTTAATTAAACCTTGATAGTTATACCAGTTGTTTGTCTCTTTGTACTAAACAAATCTATATGGTGAAACTAAAACTTGTACTATAAAAATCCAAAGTTGATGATTGCTTTAAGTAATTTATTATCTTAACTCTTACTTGGTTGGGCTTGGGGTTTATATGTATTTTAAAATATATCAAATTTATATACATAGTAATATGATTTTAGATTTAATTGATTATAGCTTAAAGAGATATATATATATATATATATAATCAAGTAGTGCATAGAAAATAAGATGAAGAGTAAGTTACAATAAAGAAATTTAACACATGTATAGTTGAACAAATTTCCTTACACTTTTGATAGACACATTAAGTGCCCAAATCAATTGACATCAAATTCAAACCACACATCTTGGTACATTGAGCCACACATCCCAATCTTTACAATCTCAGCACATGCATTAAACACCCAAATCAATTCATGTCAAGTCCAAACTCCATATCCCAGTACATTACATCATGCATCCTGTCCCTTACAATTTTGACACATGCAGGAAGTGCCCACAAACCAAACCAGAAAACAAAGTAAATTAAAAATAAATCCACATTTCCATCAATGAAAACCTTTTCCAGTAACATTTTCACACAGGAAATCATTTATTTTCCTTCAAGAACAATGACAAAAACAACAGAAAGCAAATATAGCCACACTCAAACAACAAGATTATGGAATAGGATTAAAAAACATGGGAGATTAAATTGGGCACGAAAGGGAATGTTCCTCAAGAGAAGAAACCAATAGAGTCTAAATACAACCAGATGCTATTATGGAGAAGCGCCCGGATGCTTCCAGCGGGGCCCCTTCACCAGGTGGCACCGGTGCCCGCTGGGGCAGAGCTCTACTCGGGCCAGGGGATCGATGGCGCCTGCCCCGCGCAACGCCGACGCCACGATCTGCTTTTAAACAGCCAGAATCTCGACGCCGAAGTACTTCGGAGATCGTTGTGATGGAATAGTAACGAATCCAACAAGGGGGAGAGAAAGAAGAAGAAGAAGAAGCAGACGAAGCAGAAGAAGAGGAAGAAGAAGTGGAAGTAGTAGAAGTAGAGGAAGCATGTGATCTGGTGCTTTCACGAAGAAGACGCTGGTTAGAAGGGCGAATAGGGAGGGGGAGCTGGGTGCGTGAGAACCCGAATTTAGAAATACAGCGATTGAGAAAGGGGGCGACGAGCAGGAACTGGGGCCATGGTTTACGACGGAATCATGGATGGGGTGGGATCCGAGGGAGGTGGGATATGTTAACGTTTCTAAAGGGTGGGGGAGGTTGCGGGTGGTGATGCCTGTGATGCCGCCGTGGGCGATGATGCCTCGGTGGGGGATGTGGGAGGTTTCAACGAGTTTCTAGACAGACACAGCCAGAAATGAATGAGAGGAGGTATGCGGAGCAGGGGGATGATGGAGGAGGAGGAGGCGGCATCGAAAGAGTCAGACATGTACCATGAGGAAGCTGTGCGGCGGTGGCATGTGAGGGAGGTACACCTACGCTTGCTTTGGCACCATGACCCCCTTGCTTCCCACGCTCCTCCCCAAGCTGTTTTGTGCGTTGGGTGTTGAAGAAGAAGCCGGCTTGCTGCTTCTGGTGTGCGTCTCGCGCTATGGTCGAACAGCAGCAAGGGGTGCTAGGTTATGGTGGGATGTGAAGCTCAAGGCTGAGAGGGCGGGATTACGGTGTGGGTTTCTTTAACCACCCCACTCCCCCAGGATAGGCGCACAAAGGTTATGACACGGAGCGCGGAGGCAATCGCTCCATTCCAAGGGTGTCATCCGCATGGCGCTGCTGGATGCTGCCTGGTCTTCGTCCTTCTGTTCTCGCTGCTCTGCTCCGGTGATGGGTCGCCATCCTTGTGACTCATTGTGTGAGGGGTTGCTGTTGCTGCAGAATTGGTCGAATTGCAGAGAGTGTTTTTGTTTTTTTGTTTTTTTTGGACTTAAGAGTCGGAATTAAAATGTTCGTTTCTTAATGAAGTTACCGATCCTTATACTGCATAACAAATGCTGTGAATGTGATACCCAAGTCCGCAGGTAACAGAGCTGTCGCTAGTGGACGATTTGTTGGTTAGAATGCCGTCTTTTAAAAAAAAATCGTTACAAACATGCCATTTGCAAGTTTCTCACTTGTAGGGTTTATGTGATGATTGGTATATCTCGTTGTTCAAAAGAATGAAATATTTGGTCGATGATTGGTGATCACGATACTTTTCTCGGTGAATCGTCAATGTGCTAATTCAGTGAAGAGGTTTGGAGCACCATGTCGTGGGCTTGTGAGCCAAAGATACTTGTGCACTGTGGATAATTTATCTTAACACTTTTTTTTCACGTTTGTCTCAAGTACCTCATTGCTTCGGAGGGCTTATTACACTGTAATCGTAATTCACGCGTCAAGGGCTTTGGGTATTCGACTGATCGAATCTCGCTGTTGCGTGTGATATGGAGTTCGTTGAATTTGCAACGTGGGTGCCTATTTAATGTTTGGATCGTACAAGTGTTACAAAAGCATTTCCTAATACTATATTTTGGTGGTTGCAGTTTGCTATGCTAACCAGCCCCTAAGGTCATTGTTACAATACGAGGATCGGAAGAATGTGACTCTAACAGCAGACAATGTTTGCTTGAAGGATGTCGTCGAGGAAAAGCAAATTGTGTATTACAGCCTCGATAGTTCAGAGTGTTTTAAGGACTCTTCCTTTGATTACAAATACTTAGAGGTACAGGCACGAATATACCAGCAGTGTGATGACAGCCATGAGTGGTCTGTGCTTGTGAATACTGAAGGAGAGCTTGTTCCGATTGAAGAGGCACGACCTTCGGAGGGAAAAACTTTTGTAACTTTCATAGGTATAGCCATCCCTGCATTTGAGGTTAGTGCTTTTCCTAGAGATTCTGCTACACATCGATTAACACTTTCCTGAAACGGCGTGTGCTCATTTAATTTTCGTGCTTCTATTTCAGATGCGGCGCATCATCGATTTTACGGACATTTGGATGTACCTCTAGATGGAAATGCTTCGCAACCTTGGGTTGTAGGTTTTTACAGCAGCTGTGGTCCTGTACAATATACTTTGAAGGCTTGGTGCTCAGGTATGACCCCAACCATTTTGAAATGTTTGGGTCTGAATGTAGCTTATTTTTCTCGTGGAAAATATATGTTAGCTTTCTTGAAAACTGCAGAAACTCGGTTTTTGGCTTTGATGAGACTTGAGAATACTCTTTGGGACTTAAAAAATTATTATTTGGACTGGTCGATACAGGTGGTGGAGCTGATATAGTTGTTGGATTTTGATGCAGCGAATAAAGGTTGCGACTTAAACTGCAGTGACCCTGACAGCGGGCCGTGTGTAAGCCTCGACAATTGTCGATGCACTAAGGGCGACGATCATGAAAAATGTGAAATAGGTTGGTCATCGTACTCTAATTGAATGTGAGGAATTTCTCAGTAGGATAATTTCATGCATCTGTAAGACTTATGTAGATCCTTTCGGAAAATTTTTATGCTTTTACATTAGCAGGTACTTATTGGATCTCATAGCGGACGGTATCTGATGTTCATATCTGTTTCCTGCAGAAGTGGAGGATTTGCCAGATGAGGAGGATTGGGTATCAAGACATGGGTTGACTCAGACTCACAATGGCGGTTCGTTACGATATGGGACATGGAGGTACTTTCGATTCAAGGTAGAGATGTTATTTCATACTCAGTGTAATAGTCCGTAAGATCACTTGAGGAATGCAAGGATATTATTGATAAGATTTGCCAGACGTTGCTTTTCAGTATATTTGTGACTCCTCTTTTTTCAGACCCACGGACGTTGGCTCATCAATTAGTACGCCTAGCTTAGACACGATTTGAATGAAAGGATTACTGAATATAATGTTAAATTGCGCCATTTTGTTTTTAGTGTGAAAGGACTGTATTGTTAGGACTTGCAGTTGAGAGGCAGCTAGGCCATCATTATTGTTATGTTCTTGATGTGGAAACATGATTGCCATTTGCAGGCTTCCAACAATGCAAGTCGTATACTGGTAGAAATGCAGAGAGCATATGGCGATTTGATTTTGTTTGTTAAACGTGAAGATAGTGATGATGATGATGATGATGATGAGGCATCAGCTGATTCACTGCCGAAGGAGCAGGATGCATTAAAGTATGCAGACCTTCCGAGCTTTCAAAATCGACTCAGCCATCACCATGTTTTTGTAAATGGCTCTGGAAACTTCTACATTGGGGTATATAACACAGATCAGTGTGTGGAAGAAGATGCAACCTTCAATCTGACCATTACTATTGCTACTCCAGATGACCCATTAAGTTTATGCCCCTTGAACTGTTCATATCCTCAGGGACTGTGCGTGAGCGACAATATTTGCAGCTGTGAACCTGGTTATGGTGGAATCTACTGTGCAGGATGTGAGTGCCAGAATGCTTTTTAAAAACATATCAGTATGCTTTTTATTATTCTGTCTTGTTTTGTTTTGTTTTGTTTTGTTTTTTCTTTTTCTTTTTCATTTTTTTTCATGAAAAGTACGCTTGTCAATTTTACTATACATTTCCCTCTTTTTACGTCAGTTGGATGGTGCTTTATCTTTATCGGTCTACGGTTGCCATGGTCTCCCAAACTACGCTTGCGATGGTCCCGTCTCAATAATTTGCGACATTCTTCGAAGAGTAGAGCCTTTAAGTCAAACTTTCTTGGTATATTGAAAGACATTTTGGGTTGGGTTTATGGTTGTCTGCTTACTGCAGCTAAATATACTGTTCTTTTCAAATTTCTGACCCTGAGTGTTTCGCCTTCTCTGACCTCGGTATATATTGTTTAAACTGCAGCACTTCGGCAAGCTGCTGCACGTCGACCATACAGTGGTCAGCTTCAACCTGGAGAATGGGCTTACATTAACATGACAGTTAATCAGCTTACAGATAACGAGGATATATTGGTCCAGTTCAGCTCCTCAACAGGACACCCTATTCTACTGGCTCAGGAAGATCGTTTTCCAACGCTCAAAGACTTTCGTTTGAAATTCTCAAACTTTACTCTAGGTGCCACGCCTTCTGATACTTATCACATTAGTAAAAGCTCTCCGAACAGTGGAGAACTGCTCCTTGGTGTATTTAATATCGATTATTCGTATAGAGGAATATCTGATTTTCAAATCGTGGTAACAGGTGAGTACCTCCTGCGGAAGCAGAGACACTGTAAACGTCATTATATCACCTCTTATGAGTCAGGCGATTTAGCATGTTTTTTGTACAGTTCCACCCGTAAACTTCTTCTTTGCTAGTTCTTAATCCTTGGTCATGGCAAGTAAATACTTCTGCCTTTGTGGTAGTTTTTAAGCTTGTAGTGTCATGCTCATATGTTTGTGTCTTGATTGGTAAGAGCTCTTGAACTAGTTCAAATGCTAGTGTCAGAATACAATATCGAATTTAAGATAAACCCAGTTATAGACCATTTCTTGCTTTGTTGAAACATTTGTAGCTGAAAATTATAGTCTGACTTTCTTTTTGAATTGTGATTTTGTTGTGCTCCCTTAGGTGCGCGGAAAGGTCTAAGTATATGGATAATCATCCTTGTGGCTCTTGGATGTTCAATATTTTTACTCACATTGATAGCAACTGTCCGAAATCTCATACACAGGGGACAAGCTGAAGTTCCTGAATCATGGGGTTTAGATTTTGAGGCTGTACCTCAGGACGTGGTATGCTAACTCTTCTATGCCCACATGGATTAGGGTTCTTACTTTTAAGATCATGAAATAGTTTTTTTAATTGTGGTTTAAAACTTAAATCAAGGATACGTCCCAGAACTGGTTGGATTTTATGTTCTGACGCTGATATAGGACTTCAGCTAAGCTCATGTAGTCAATGTGACAGGAACTGGTGCAAATTCGTGCTAAGAATAGAATAATGGTGAGCACATTGCCATTGCTGGCATACCACCAAGGAATGCTCCCCAAGGAGGATGCTGGGTACGTTCCATGTTTGAACTTCAGCTTCATATCGTCTCGTGTAGCGTGGAACTTCCGTTCTTCCTTAAAACTATTGTGCAAGAGGAGGTTTGATGTTCTAGTCGTTTTGTTTTGTGAAAACTGATTTACTTTCTGTGGGTTTGTGGTGTTATGAATGTGATGTCAGGTGCTCGATATGTCTAAACTGCTACGGCACAGCTGAGATTGTGTGCAGGCTTCCTGGCTGTAAGCACATCTTTCACATAAAATGTCTAGAGGAATGGTTTCAAACAGACGACAGCTGCCCCTTGTGCCGGGTATCGCTGGGAAAACAGGCTAAGGAACCATCCTCTTCAGAGGCACTTGCACCACAGTTAAGCCCATCAGTATCTGAACCAAGCAGTTCCTCAACTTGGATGCCAGGGTTGGCATCGGACCAGCCATCTCCATTTTGTAGTCGTAAAGTAGGGGACATTAAATCAGCACCTAGAATAGGTAAGGATGATCGACCACTTCTTGCTGAAGGCGAGTCTCTTAGTAGTTTAGGAAGCACTTTCTCTAATTCGGAAGGGAGTGATTCTGAATCTCCTCTACATATGCAACATTAAGGAGATTCTTCCAGCCAAGCAGCGTGTATTGTACCATCAAATTTTAGCAAAGTAATTATTTTTGCTCCCTCTGCACGTTACACTGATAATCGATCAAGAAATGCCTTAAATGTTATACTTATGACATTGTGTCGTAAGTAGCAGTTTATGAGCGCTTCTGTGTAAAGCAAACTTCACTTTCAATGACTGTGCTGAGCTTGGCCATCTCTGGAAGAAAGTCAACTGTACTTTCAGGACTTCAGCAAGAGTGGGTTGCTTCTACAGACTAAACATGTTGCGTTACTAGGGTACGTTCGCAGCCGTACTACACTGACATTTACTGAACAAAAATAATATCAATATCGTATTTTGTAATTGCACGCAACACCCCAGTGTTTCCTGGTTTACCAATTTTTGGAATTGGTGTTGCCTGGAAGCATGCAACAAGGTATGCTTATTAATTTTTTCAGCGCCACAACTTTTACAAATTATATGTTCTTCAACAGCATGAGTCTACTTGGTTGTCTGCGAAATTATCCTTCTTCCTCTTTTTCCTCTAGGACCAAGGAAAGCATGTCCAAATGGATATGAAAGCTAACTACAAGGCTTTCAGCAAGATTTGGCAACAATGGAATTATATTCTAGACTAGTTGGAGGTGGGACCGTTCCCAGTACCTCTCCGATTGGTATTTCCTGGATGCTTTCCCTACAGATCACATCAGTCATGGAAAAGCTGATGGTACTTAAGGCGGTTGTCGTCTTCTTCGTTTGAGAAGCTGACATGAAGCAGACTCTCAGAAGTTCGTAAGAACTACTAGGCCTGAGATTTCCTTCTTCGGATTTGGACTCAAAGCTACCGACGTGGAAGAGCTTTCCAAGAAGTACTGGACCGGGTCTTGAAACACTGAGACCTTTCGACAATGTCATGGTGGACTTTGATTTTGACAAAAGCCTGGCACTTTTGGTGATCCGTGTAAGAACTCACGGAGAAAGCCACGTTGTGAGGCTCTTTCGAAGGTTGCAAATGCTAACTCTTGTCATCATAGCTATGTTCACAACTTTCTCGTTCCAACTGACTTAATTATTGTAGTTGCTCACATTTGCGAAGTCATTAGAATTGGCTTCGCTTAGTGCGTTCGGCTGATCTCAGTTGTGTGATTGTGCAGTCTAGAGAATGAGTTATTTTAAGGAACTGATGAACATGAAGAGTCGAAGGCTAGTGGAAGGGAACAGGTGTCCAGTTCTGCTAGCATTTCCGGGATCTCATAAATTACTCGAAACTTGCAAGTAAACTGACGATAGCTATAACCGGCTCCCACAAGTTTGTGCCTACAAATCTGGTTCCTTTTGAAAGACCAGTCTCTGCTCCAGTTGTTTATCAAGATAAAAAGCTTC
Source organism: Physcomitrellopsis africana (assembly GCA_036785485.1). Classification (NCBI taxonomy): domain Eukaryota; kingdom Viridiplantae; phylum Streptophyta; class Bryopsida; order Funariales; family Funariaceae; genus Physcomitrellopsis; species Physcomitrellopsis africana. Next base: position 364,967 of record JAWRVF010000290.1, on the reverse strand, counting down.
GTACACTGATTGTTTGGAATGACGACACATTTGTGATGGTGAGTTTGCACCTTCCAAGAATAATTTGCAAAATAGGTAAACCTCTATTTCAGCTTTGTCTCCATTTGGTAGCTTTAGTTCTTCAAGTGCATATGTTCTCCTAAGTCATGCTAGTATGCGTGTTCCTAGTGTTTAGACATGCCAACTCTCTGCTTGGGATATATGCGAGAGTTTTACAAAATCTTGCAAAATACTGTTCACTGTATTATACATATCAGATTGTTATGCTTTTGTCCCTAGTTCGAAAAAACATTCTTTGAAGCTCAATATTCAGCTGAAGCGATCTCCCAGCCTTTGAAACAAGTCTTGCAGGAAGCTCAGGCCAGACAGAATTCCATTACTTGTAGGTAAGGTGTGTCCTTTGAAGAGAGTCAAAACACATATATTTGTTGGCAATTTGGTGGACTCGAGCTGCACAAATTTATTCCAAGGATGCACAGATAACATCATTGACCAACATAAAATGCAGCGATCCATACGAGGTGCCTTGATAGCATTCAGATAAAACGGTGAGACTAAATGAACTAATACAACTCCTGAAGATATGCCCCCAAGATTGAAGCTAAACTACTACTAAAATGACCCATTCTTCAAATACTTCTTAATTAAGTCTCCTTGAGATGGCTTTATACTGTACAAAAATAAGTCCAAAGGACTTAAAAACAAAAGATGAGATGAAATTTTTTTTTCCTACATGGCATGAATAGTGTTGTTCCTTAGAATTTTTGTTGGGCCTATCTCACAGAGATGTAGATTGACATATTTAGGCTTATATTAATAGAAATAATTCCAAAGGTCAAAGCTTCCAAAGAAGGGTTTTTCTTCACCAAATAGGAATCATGGCTTTTCAAAATAGGCTTCTAAGTATAAGTTGCCCCTTACTTTTGTGTATCTCAAATAATAGAAAGTTTTGAATATAGATATATAGATATATATCTCCAAAAAAAAATTATAAAATTAATATAATAAGTATTTTTTGATACTTTATTAATATTTTATTTTACACTATTTTATTATTATTTACAATACTTATAAGATTTATTTGATATGATGTTTTAATGAAATAATTTATGATGCAATAATTTACCATTTATGATGCAATAAAGCTTTTACAAAATTAATCATTTTAAGTTTTAAATCAAATATTTTAGTCTAAATAAAGCTTATTTTTTTATTTATATTTATAATTTATTTTATTTAGAAGTAATAAGAAAGAAGTTTAAATGAATATATAATTGTTGATGCTAAAACTTTTAGATGCTTATTGGTGTTAAAAAAGTTAAATTTAATTTAACTTAACATTTATTTAATTTTTTACAAAGCATTTATCATATTAAAAGAATTTTTTATAAGAAATATATATATTTTAATAAGACAAACTTGATAGGAATGAATGAAGCATTAAAATTATGTATGAATATAAGAATGTGTGAATATGTGACAATGTATGTGAATGAAGAAACAATACAAGGCATCTATAGGAGTTATAGCCTCTGGTGACTATGGTGGATGGATCTTGTAAGTAAAAGATAGGGATTGATATTATAATCCACATATTTATAAAATGGTCTTTTACATATATTATGCTAAATTAAAATTTCAATGTCTTAAAACATAATACAGATAAATGCAAGGATATTTTATTTATTTAAAATAGTATTCTTAATTTTATATGTTATAGACTTCAAAAATACTTGTAAATATTAAATATTTGATGAAGAAACCATTGTACTTTATAATGAATGATGCAATTTAAGAGGTATAAAAATATAAAAAATCTTGAAACATGTCTTTGGTTGATGATTTACAATATCTACTCAATTCAAATGAGGACACCATCAATAGAATGTAGTCTTACCATAGAATATTGAATAACTAAGATATAACTAAGTGAATTTACAAGAGAATCATCAAGAAAAAAAACAAAACAAATTAAAACAAAATGGTTGTAATCGTATTTTAATTTTTTTTTTGTCATTCATTATATATATATATATATATATATATATGGAGGATTAAATACAAAATAGAGTATAAAAAACTTCTTAAATAAGTATTGAAAAATTTAGTAAATAGAAAAAATTACAAATATGAGTCAATATTTAAATTGGGAGTTTTACAAAATAATTGTTATTTTTAAATTTTTTATTTAAATTTTCAATGCATAAAATACACAAATGTTATTTTTAATGATTTTTTTATTTTATAATGATATTTTGATATAATAACTTTTCTTACTTCATACCACAAATATAAAATTATTTTGAATAATTCCTATATTTGTTAAACGTATCCTTATATATTCCCCAATGTACTAAATAATCAATAAATTTGAAAAAAAACTATTTTTATCGAATATATATATATATATATATATATATTTTTTTTTTCATACATACATACATACACACATTACCTGCTCTTTAAAATGCTTGTTCTCGAGTGTGGAAAAATAAAATGAAAAATAAAAAATAAAAACACTATTGAACCTAGTGATCGGGTTACTCAGCACACAGTAAAACAAAAAACTTGCAACAGAACGTGCAGCAGTAGAAGCTTTTGCTTCACACGTGTCACAACACATGCATCTGTGGCAAACGGTCTACCGCAAGACCCCATATCCACGTCACTCTCCCATGACTTCATCGCCACGTCAGCTGTCCTGTCACTCTCTATACAGGGCTTGATACAGGTTCACCGTTTGCAGCGATCGCCGTCAGTCCCGTTGAATACGAAGGGTGGAGATTTTACTAAATCGGTGTTGGCAGCGAACCACATCGTCAATATATTACACCCACCCGAGAAGATTTAAGAGCCACACCGTACCTACTCATATTCGGTGATCAACCAAATGTTTTGCCATCTTGGGATACTTAGCAGTTAATGCCACGCGGCTCTAATCACGAGGCTCTTCATGGAGAATGTGGAAAATCTTTTGCAGGCGTCTTAGTCGCCTGCGATTATAGACACGGAAGGAGTGGGCAATCACGCTTCCGGAGGAAAATACCTTGACCAAAATTCATGGGTGGATTGATCGATGTTCAGCAATACCGCGGTGCAAGTTTGTGTGTTTGCCGATGCCGGGCTTGAGATTTGGCGGCTTCGCGGTGGTGATAAGGACGCGGAGGTTACCCCTTCATCGCCGCATGTGGGAGAAGAAGTCCGTGTTGATGGTTGGTAGATTTTAAAACACAATTGTAGGTGATTAACAAAGAAAGATACTTAATTCAAAGAATAATATTGTAGGATCCAAAAAAATTAGAAATGTCTAAAAAACTACCTATTACTATGACATCCAAAATTACTTACAAACAAATATAAAAAATTGAAGAATGAAAAATAAATTAACTCAAAAATCTGTATAAGAAATTAAATTAAATTAAAAATTAAAATACATGTATATATTTTTAAAAAATTAGACTATAATGTGCTTCACAAATAAAATTTATGATAAAAATGATCAATACATAAAAAAACTATCATTTAAAAAATAAAAAATAAAAAACTACAACTAAAACTAAAGTTAATATAATGTTTTTATAGAAGAACACTTGTAAAGTTATCTTATCATCCATCAACAACATAAAGATAATGATCTTTACACAAGAAATAAAATAAAATATGAAAGTAGGAGTCATATAGAATTAACTAAATAAATGTTGCAAAACATGTTGGCATAAAAAACCTATAATTAATTTTAAAATGTCCCAAAAAATTAAATATTCTTTAAAAGGATTTCAAAAGTGTAGCTTAGATTGTTTTATTTAAGATCAAACAGGTGTAAAAGAATTGCAATTAGATGAAATATATGTTAAGTTTCATGATGCCATCCTTTCTAATTAGTTATTGTATTGTGTGTATGTATGCATATCTGTGCATATATATATATATATATATACATACTGAGACTTACTACTTCAAGTAGTCCAATGTAATACAAGTGTTAAAATATTATATTTTGGCAATAAATTGCATCACTGCCAATGGTCAACCCACAAATAATGAAACCCATGACTATATCATGTTGGGTGACGTTAACTTCACATGCAAATTTAAACAGAAACCTACAAAACATATTATGACAATGTGAACTTTGTTATACGATGTCTCTGATATTATTGTTAAAACGACATAATTATAGGAGCACGTACCGATACGTGTACAAAAATAACAAAATCACCACATACACACACACATCTTCCCCATTACCATTATTGTTATCATTTACACATCCCACGTCATCGATTTAAGTTTCAACTCATCGTTCATATTCCTCAAAATCACCGAGAAGAAATTCCTCACTGATTTTTTCCTGCATTCCTTCGCCATTCAAATCGCTTCGTCGCGGGGATTTCAAGGGCGCTAAATAGCAAAACCCTAATCCACAGTCGGCGTTACGAAGTGGATAAAATCACGGCCCTGCTGATCACCCCCAGGCCACACTGACGGACTCATCGGGGATCGCGAAGTGGATGGAGCAGCAGAAGGGAGCTCCAGAGCTGCGGATGGAGCACATTTAAAATTATACATTTATGTGCGTCCTTCAATCTCCAGGCAGTGGCGTAACAATCCCCCCTCCCACAGGGCGCCGATGGCACTGGCTCTCGCCACAGTGGTCATCTCTTCCCCCTTCCATTTGGTCAGGCTTCACATTCTGCCCTGGTGGCTCTAGATCTGTGTTTCCATCCATCTGTGTCGGAGTTCTAGCGCCCGAATGTACTTTCTTCTGTCTGAGTTCGGGTTTCACCACGCCGCAGTGCTGTAGCATTGGACGCATTGACAGGTGCGCTCTGGAGCCACGCTTTATCTGTTGTTGCTGAGCTGAAGTGTGGGGTCGTCGATTGTGTGTACTTTCAAAGAGCATTGATACGTTTGGTGGGATAGTCAGGCGTTGTCTTGCATCGATTCGTTCTAAATGATGTCGAGTTCTTTCGGATAGATGCTGTGTTGTCCTTTTCCTTGCTTGTCTCCATCGTGTGGCGAGAACAGAAAGTCACGGACTCGTCACCTTGGAAAAGGAAATAGTCCAGAGCTGTGTTTTCTCGCCTAGCTTGCTTCTGAGGGATTGCGTTGGTCGCAATGTGGGAGTTCGAGTTGGTTGAATGATTCGCATGCAGGGTTGCGATTGCAGTGTGCTTGATGTTTAGAGCCGTCTACTATTACACCAGGTTCTTATCAATAGGAATGTGAGTGTTTGGGTATTCCATTGTGAGCAGATGTGGTTGGAACTGTGTCTGAGGTCTCCAAGGATGTTCTGTGAATTGTTAGTGTTGAGCAGTCTTTTTCAGGAGGTTACTTAGCATCTGCGAAAGCATGCTAATAAGATTTCTGTATTGGAATGTTTCAGAGGACAACGCATCCGGGGGAACAGTGTCGTCGACTTTCCAGTAGCGATACTTAACCTAGTCTTTGTTCTGGGTTCTAACCATGGGGAAAGGGAGAGGATTTGGAGGTATGCGATCGACATCAATGGACGGGAGCTATGGAAGGATTAGGCGTGGTAAAGATCTCAGTAGTATCAGCGAGCTTCATGTCTCTGAGGTACCTTGCTCGAATTTTGGGTACGAGCGAGTGAGCAAGAAGTCTTTTGATCGAAGGTCGAGCTTTTCGTGGAGCAGGAAATCCTCAAAGAAGCATTTCGATACATCTAGAGTCGGAGACGCTGTAACCGAATCTAAGTCAGCAGCTTCTTCGTGTAAAGTAACAACAGAAGGTGGCTCAAATCAGGAGCCAAGAAGGAAGAGTCTGTTCGGCATCAGAAATTTCATGGTCGGTATTCGAGACTCTTACAAAAAGATAATGCAGTCCGCCGAGGACTCCAACGTGCAATTCTCCGATTTATATCCAAGGAATGCTATGATGGCTCCTGTCACTCCTGCCGCACGCAGCAGCAGCATAAAGTATGTGTCTCCTTCGCCTGGCGTTGGCCGACATTCATTCGTTAGCGTAGAGGAAGCGTCTCGTGAGAGGTAGCAATTTTTCAACAACAGCGACATTGATCGCTTCCAATGTTCTCTGGCAAACAACTTTTTTGCACCGCGATTTTGAACACGGGCAGTCAAGGTCTTCAATTATTGCGCAATTGGATAATCCACGATGCGGCGCTGGATATGACTCCTACTCGGAAGAAATTCGTGGTTGCAAAGCTCTGCGATCAATCCAGAAGCGAACCCGTGAGACTCTTTACGTTAGTGTTGGGGTTGAAATACCTATTTAATCCTGTTTGTTTCATAATTGTTGGCTTATTAGGTCTAGGAGAAACCTCCCTCTAAAAAACTACTCCAGTGAATTGGCAGGACATGTCTTCTACGTCGAGGTGTAGAATAGCTTTGTAGTAAGTTATACCGATGCCAGAAACGGCTATGTCGACAGTCTCATCTTGTTACTCGAACTGATGGGACGCAATGCATGTCTTGAAAATACCTGGACGATTTGTCCATAAACATTGTAAGCTGAGCGAGGTTACAGCCGATAGGTAAACCTATTTGCGACTTGATCTGTGTGGTCTCTATTCATACATTGTATTAGCCCCCAGCTATCGAATTTGAAAGCATTATTCTGATGGAATTCTCTGCATATTTGAATAAATAACTTGTACTCACCTTGTAGATTATCCTAAGTAAATCATCTCAAGTAGGGGTCTCATTCCAGCCTTATCCAGGTTGAAATTTGTAAAGGATTGTCTTTCCAGTGTTCACATGCAAATTTTGAGTAACGCTGCAATACAACCTTGTGGAGCTCACCTAAAGTACAACCATAAATTGAAAATGGACATTGTGGTCAATAATCTGCAGTAAAGTGTAGCTCTCATGTGCTATCTCACCACATCAATTAGACCTTACAAAATCGTCTGATGGACACCCCAATCACTGGAATTCTCCTCCTGCAATCTTGACATTCAGACTGATTCAACAAGTCAGTATGCCGGGACAGATAAATTACGGCACTGAAGCTGATCAATGACTACCTTCTCATAAAGCTGTTAGATCTGACCTAGTTTAATGGAGAATGGAGACCCGACAAGTCAATGAGCGTACTGAATGCAGGCTGACTTTGGAACAGGTCGTGAAGCCTTTATTAAAATCCATACCCTAAATTGTCTAGGACCGAACAAACCCCTCGAACTTCGTGCTCCTCACATTTTCAAATCCTAACGACTGCACCACAATCTTCGCCTGCACGGAAAGCGGAATCGTCGAGGCGGCACAAAAACCAAACCAGGGTATCTACTAGTTTTTAACTTGAATTGCACAACATCCGGATGTAATCCGGTCCTCAACCCTTCCAAATCCCTAGCAACCTTCCGATGAAGCCGACACGACGCTCTCACAGGCCGTGCGATCCTTTGACGATGAGTGGCGCGATGAGGTGGCAGAGGCCTGACGTGGCGCCATCGTCGACACGTATGAATGAATGCTGAAATTCTAGTGGATTTTTTGGAGAACAGCATCCATCCACGATTCACTTTAAAGTATGGGGGATATATAAAAAGTAAAATAAATTTTACTTGGAATTCAATATATCAAATGGGTTGTATTAAATAAGGTTGCAACAACTTAGGGTTTCTTTACAACAGGGTATCAGGAGTGGGCATTAAAGTCAATCTTTAAACTATCAATCATGTCAAAAATCGTATGTCCAAAGTGATGAGATTGATTTCATTCTTCAATAAAGCTTCATAATGTTGTGATCCACACAAACCATGTGTTGGCAGGTGGGATGGATTTGTGAATACATACAAAAGATCAACACAACTTGGATTTTGTAGCTCATCCTACAAACTAGCTAAAAAAAACAGAAAAATTAATGTGCCAGCTTAGGAGAAGAACAGTGCCACTCCATAAAAATTCATTGGGGAGGAATGATGACGTGGCAAAATTTTGGAAATGAATGAGTCCATTTTTTTGAAGAGTTACATCTGGAATTAAATTTTCGCCTCGTGCTTGCTTCTCTTTATTTCTTAAACGAAAATACCCTTGTACCTTGTTTGTCTTCATTTTCTTTCTACATTTCTTTCAATATTATTTATTTTTCAGTTTTCAACAAAGAGGGTTTAGTCCCAACCCCTAGCAATAGAGCACACATCCCGAAGAGAATATTTTGATTGTAGGAGCAAAAGCCTACAAATGGGTCAAACATGAGATCTTGGTGTTGTCAATATTTCCAAAAATATCAAAGAGCCGATTGCCATACTTATAGCACTAATGGACAACATACTTTGCAAGAAAAGGTGAAGAAAGTGACACTTGGAATGTGTTGTCAATTTCTTTTGACTTGATTAATAGTTTATGAATTAAGGACATTCCAGGAATATTGGTGCTGAGATGCTGGTGGAATTCGTTTACGTACTTATTTCATGTCAAACAAATTTTATTTTATTTTTTATATTTAACTATCGGTAATATTGTTTCGTTTTCTTTTGAATATACGTAGCCATGTGCCGGAGTAAAGTCTAAATTTGAATGATTTGCACTCATTTTGAGTTGCATTTCATCTAACTTCTTTTGCATGAACGTTCTGTTTATAATATATATATCTATATGTGTGTGTGTGAGTGGGTGTATGTATGTATATATGTATGCATGTATGCATGCATGCATGTATGTATGTATGTATGTATGTATGTATGTATTTTGTTGATTTCAAAATCAAGCATATATCTACACAAAATAATGTTTATACTTTCATGAATATAATTTATCATATAAACAATATTTGAAACTTTAAAATATTGCAGTTGAACAATTAATCACGAGATAAACTTAAATGACCTTTTTTTTCAACTTATAACTAATTTAACCTAAGATAGATCAAAATGTGATTGGCTAAGTAATTAATAGTTGGTCGCTCCTCTTCAATTTTTTTATAAATCTGTAAATTGATTCATCTTGCTAGATTGTAAACAGCAACGCTATTCAGTACAATGGACTTTTTTTGAATTTTGTTTTCTTAATATTTAAAATATCATTCTAATTCATTTTTCAAAACATATATTAAAGGCATATATATTGCATACACTTGTGGCTGTGGGTTATCAGCATCATAAATTATTTAAGCCCAATAATTATAGACACATACAATCGACTACAACATCTTTGAAAAAATCATTATTTTATTGTTATTTTTTATTCTTAAAATATCATTATCGTTTTCAAAATAAATTATTAATCATAAACTTGCAACTTTAAGATAACTGCAATATCTAAGGCAATTCAAAAACTTAATCTGTACCATAATACAAAAATGAACAATCTAGTTTCAAGTAATTTCAGTTATTGATTTTATTCATTTTGATCAGATCTATCTTATTATTATTATATTTAATTAATTGAAAATTAAAAATATCATATCTTAAATGATATTTGGTTTATGTAAGTGATTATTAATTCATCAGGAATGACTTTTATACAACAAATCAGCTAGTTATGAAATACAAGATGTGTATATAGTTTTAGTAAATATTTTACCACCTGTAATTCAAATTTTTATGTTAAGTGTTTTTAATCTGATTTTCATCAAATTATATATAAAATAGACATACTCTTTAAATTATTTATAAGTCTGAATTGTGACATCAATCACTTCTCAGTGAATTTAATGACTTGAGTGTGTGAGAATGAATTGGATATTTTTAGACAAATTAAGATGATTATGTGAATGTTCTTTTTTAAAAAAAAACATATATATACTATTTTCACTTTTGTATATGAAAAATACAAAACAGACTTTGATGCCAGATTAAGACTTCAGAAATGATTTTTATGAAATTTCAAGGCAAGGACATAGAAATATTCATGCTTTTAATTTAAAATCAAATATGTAGTGAAATGTGAAACCATTCAAATAAAATAGTTTAAAAATTTGGCATTTATTACCTGATTTAAAGGATTTTGTAAGGAACAAGCATGTAACAGACCATTCAGAATATAATTGCCAATATATATATATATATATATATATATAATTTATCTTTCAAAAATATTTCAGAACTTCAATAAACAAATATAGTTATAAAACAAAATTGTTAACCTTCAGAAACAAGAGTTGGAATACCACATATAAATTTACACCAATATACATTCAACCATATGTGCATCCATCCTATGTGGTTTTTCAAGAAGATTCAAGTTCAATATTCAACATTAACTTTAGCCATACATGCGTAATTAATAATAATAAATTGAATAAAACAATTTTTGTTGCACCATCCTAAACAACATCTTTTATAGACAAACAATGCAACTGAACTTCTAAATGGCGTGTAAAATAACATTGCTATTTAATTTCATGTGCTTGTATTGTAATTAAATTTTATTATTTAAAAGTAAAGGGATCTATTAACAAAAACAACATTGAAAGTTTTTTTGCAGGTTACAAAGCATTAGTAAATAAGAAAATTTAAAATCAAAGACATAATAATCAAGAAGATAAACTTTGAATTAGATTGATAAAATTTTATTCAATTAATTTTAATATTAATTATTACAGATAATTAATAATAAAATTTAAAAAAATTAGAATAGATTAAATGAATTTTATTTGAATTTGATATTCTTTTTAGCATTATAAGTAACTTATTATAAAAGATAAGATTGCTACCACATGGATTAAGACATCCAAACTTTGAAATATGATATTACTATTGTATAACAAATCACTATTGTAACTATTTTTTTTAAAATTTTAAAAATATATTTTAGAAGATATTTAAGATTTTTTTTATTTTATCAATATTTTAAATTTAAGATTTATTATATTTTTAAAATATTTAATAGCTCTTGGAATATCCTCTAGAAACTTTGCTATGTTACAAATAAAGAGGAAGAATGAGAGATGTAATGGATTTTCAGATTACTTAAATAAACAGAAGTAAATAAAAGTAAGTGGAAGTAATTAGAACATGTTAGAAAGATAATATCTTCCTAAATAAGCTTCAAGGAAGTTTCTTAGAAATACATTAGATATTTAGACTTTTATAGACATGTCATGTTGTCGTGGTAGAGAGAATTTGCCTCAAGAAAGTGCTGGGCTTCTGGCTGCCACTAATTACTCAACCAAGATCCAAGTATAACAGAAACCCCCCAAATTTATATAAAAGATTTCTTCATAGGGCTATTACACCCAATACATAAGTCTTATTTCATCAAACCACTCAAAACATAATAAAATACTCTAAACCCTCATTCCCCTGTATGAAGGGAATTTTTCTCAAACTTAAATAATCCATAACTTTTAATCCAACCGTCTAAATCTACTCCAAATTTATATGAAGTACTGATGTATTTTTCACAACTACCACCACAAATTTCAACCGTCGATTCATTACCAATCTATAGATATCGCCAAAGCCCTAGTAGTAGCTTCAAACCCTTGTTTACAAATACCCATGTACTAAATTCTTCATATCTCACAATCTAAAAGTCCAAATGCTATGAAACTTTGATGTATAGCTTCTTAGGATAATAATACACCTTCTTGGAAAATTTGAAACAAAAATTCGTCTAAAAACTCAAGATATGACAAACCCCATCACTATCAACAAAACGGCCTACTTACTGCCTTGGAATTCGATCTACTGTCTTTGACTTCCAATATCTCCTTCTTTAGCACTCTAAATGTAATAATTCTTCTACATCAAGTGTAGATCTTGAAATCACCTCTTTAGCCGCATCTCTCAATCTCCAAAATCTCACATAAAACTCCTTCAATTCTCAAAAGAATGACAGTAGGTACAATTTGTACACCCTAACTTCAAGCGCCTACTCCTCCCTCATTAAAACTCCAAATCCCTCAATTTTTATACCAAAAATGTAGCCCAAAAAACAAGCTTTCTAATCCTAGTCTCTGATTTTCGAATGGCCTCCTTGAAGTCGCCAAAATCCTTGTTAAGGTCGTAGACAGCCTCCTCAAAGTCCATTGGGTATGGTATTCAACCAATAGGGAATAAGTTCTCCATTCCTTGCCTTCATCTGACCATGCCTTGATTTCATCCCTTCCAATTAGCCTCCTATTAGCTTAAATTTTCATCCTTAGGCTCCCACCTTCTCTCAAGGTTTTATACTAAACATTTAGATCTATGTAATTTAAATCCCATAACCAAACTAAGTAAAAATCTAAAATAAATTTTCTTACACCAACCCCCTTTAATTTACTTTACTAACCATTCTAATACATATCTAAACCTATAAACATATTATGCATTTTGAGTGGATTTTACATACTATAAGCAATTACAGTACAACAATGTGGCTATTAAAACTTGTCTCTCAAGTTTCTTATTTTTAAAAAGTCATGTTGGAAGCAACCTACAACTTGACACTTGGGCCACATGTCTTATGTCAAGGACACAAACTAAAAGAAGATGCATAAACCAATGAAATTTGTGTAAAAAGAAAATATTAAAATAAAAATAAAAAAATATATGTATTCAAGAAAAAACTAGAATGGTTATTGCCAAAGACTAGAAATTATAAACTCTAGAACTAGACTAGAAGCAAGAAAGGAGTTGATAAGAGTGAAGAAGGCTTTACTCTTGTCTCTATATATACTATCTATCTAAAAGCTATATGGTAGCGTTCTATAAGACCTTTATTACATGTCCAATTTGCAAGACACGTGTCAAACTTACAAGACAAGTTTCCTATATATGCGCCACGTAATTAGCTTGTTCCATAAGCTATCAATATGTGTGACACATAGTTAACTTGTTGGCCAAGTTTTTAACCTATCAATCACCTATAGACATGAATAAAGATGGAACCACCTCTATGAAGCTTCTAGGAAGCTTTTCTATAAGTTATTATCAAGTTAATCTATTTTTATCTATTTCTATCAATGCATATTAATCAAATAATTATTAAAATAAATCTTATGTTTGTGACATTTTGTAGTCTCTGAGAAGCTTCTTCATAATTAGTACATATGGAGATAAGATTGAGGCCATCCTCACTCCTGTCAATACCTTTCTTATATTCTAGTCTTGATACAAGACTCTCTAATCTCTGTGTATTTGTTAATAATCATTTTAGTTTCTTTTTATCTTATACCTATCTTTAACTTTATCTACTTTCTATCTTTTTATGATATAAAAATGTATTGTCTCTTTAGGATTATATCATGATTCATGTCCTTGACAAGAAATGTCTTACCTTGTAAATTCAAATATTGGAGCAATTCAAGTGTTGACTTATTGTTATTCTTGTATTGAGTATTATTATAATTTATTATGGTATTATTGTTATATTTTTATGTTATTTTTTTGTTTGTCCTCTTTGCATCTTTCATACATAAAGCATTCTAAGAAAGATATAATATTTGATTAATTTCTTATTTTTTTATTATAAAATAAGACAAGAGAATAAATTTGTACAATTAAAATAAATTAAAATTTAAAAATTAAAATAAATAACTATAAATAATCAATAAAAGATGGTTCAAACTAAAAAAATTTAAGATTGTGATATATATATATATATATATATATATATATATATCATATTAAATATTTAAAATAATTTTAAATTTTTATTTACTACAAGTAGAAAATCTTATTTTTAAAATAAAAATATGTATACATATCTAAAAGTTTGTTCTTTATCAAAATTATAAAAGATAAATGTATTGTTTAAAATTTATTATACATAATTAAATAATTTTTATATATAATCAAATATTATTTTTGAATTGTATAAATTAATATCTATATATGATTTTTATAAAAAAAATTATCAAATTTAAAATATATCAAAGTAATATATATATATATATATATATATATATATATAATTTATTTTACTTTTTTATAAATAGATAGCTTTGTCAACTTGTTTCAAAATGTAAATAAAAAAATAATTATTATGATTTTGTTTAAATTCCAATAATAACTTTTGAATTATTCAAGTATTATTTTTTAATAATGTTTTAAGAAATCATATGTTTTAATAATAAAATTTTATCATTAAAATATTTTTTAGTATTTTTTAATATAATTATTTAATGCTATAAGTTTATTTTGTAGTAGATTGTAAATAAGTCCAAGTGGTGGTTTTAAAGAACTAATTGCACAATAGTACTACCCATATTTAGATACAATAATCTGATCTTTGTTCAAAATATATTGTTAAAATCTATACATTGTTTAAAAAACATAGTTTATGAATATATTCCTTTATGATTTGTTTTTTGTTTTGTTTTTTTTGTTTTCTTTTGTTTTCTTTTCACATTCAATCTTTTATTTTCTTATAAAAATCTATGTAATAATTTTTTTATCTTTAAATTCTATTATTTTTTTAATACATTAACCATTGAAATAATTTGTAATCTATTATATAACCACTTAAACTATTAGATATGTACATAAAAATTTAAAATCCATCAAAGAATCTTTTTTTTTGTACTGGATATTGTTAATATTGATGCTTTGTATTTGTTTTATTAATATCTTTCTAAATTTTTATCATATATATATATATATATATATATATTTATGTATATATATTTTTTATTTTAAGAAAAAATAGGATATTTATTTTTTTATTTATTTGAATATATTTTTAAAATAAATACATACTTTAATATAAATATATCATATTTTTGGCTATAACTGACAAATTATTTATCAAATATGTACAAGGACATATAAAAGTATTTTTAGTTATCTTTGAGCAAATTTATTTTACAAACAATGTTTGAAGTTTACTTTTATAACATTCATTTAAATAGCTTGTTTTTTTTTAAATACAATTTGTAGTTATCTTTAAAAAAAATCAAATTTGATAAAAAAGTATTAAACAAATCATATTAAAAAATCTCAATAAAAGCTTTAACTAGAAATTTAAATATCACTTTACAAAAAAAATATATGTCAATTTGTTTATTATAATAGTTAAATTATTAAAGACTATATTTATTCACAATTAGTTTTTAACTTTATCTCCTATTTGGTATCTAAAATTATATATTTCTTTATGTTTATTTTATTTTGAAAGTATACTATAAATTATAAGTTTAAAAAAGATATCATCTAACACCAAATTTAGGTAAATTGATAGAATCTTTAATTTGAATCTTCAATATAATTGCTTGAAATATTAAGAAATCAAGAAAATTGTTCTTATTCATGTTACTTTGATTTGGAAACATATTTTCATTATGTGTTTTTATAAAAACTATACCAAAAAAATAAAAACACAAAATTAAAAGAAGTTGATAAACAAAATTTATTACAATCTTAAATCTAGTTTTATTTATTAAAAAGAAAAAGAAGAAGAAGAATAATAATAATAAGAACAACGACAACTATTTTTTTATTTAAGATTTTATTATATTATATATTGTATATACACTGAATATAAAAGAACAAAAAAATCATCTAAATAATGTATGTATTTTATATTTATACTCTATTTTAATCCAACATATCAGGAATTAAAGCTTGAAGATACTAAGTATTGTGTAATAATGTCTATATATGTATATTTACATGGAACTTCTAAATGGCACAATTTGTATTAACGATGCACCACTGCAACAAGCAAATGAATTATTTAAAATATAAAAATAAATAATAAATAAATTGGGATCTAGAATAATGTTATGAGGAAAAAATGGTAATTTTATGTAATTTCGAATTTAAAGATATATCTAAGAAGTTGAAAGTATACAAAAGAAAGTTGGAGTTTAATTTAAACCACATGTTCATGCTATTTCATTCATATCACAAATTTGTTTTGGTGCATAATTGGTACATTAAAATTATCTGATCACGTTCTTACAAGAGACATCATTGCAATATAACAATAATCAAAATAATAAAAACCAAGCTAAATATTTCAGATCTCATTATGCACACATTATTGTTATGATTAAACTTGAAAAAACAAAAATAAAATTTAGTACGAATGTACGCTTTTTATTTTTTGAAATGGAAATCAAATAAATACATCCTACAAAATATTTTTTAAACAAGCTTCTCCGTTCATCTAAACCTAATAAAACCTGCATAGCATGGCATCACTATGAACGCAATGACCAAAATAAGAATGAATACAAATTATCATCCAAATCCTCATCCTCATGACCCAAAGTGTGCCATTAGTTGGAAACTTTCTACGAAGCTGCCAAAGTGTTGATGCCATAATACAACTAATACAATGTCCGAAATAACGGTCCCACGCCCCGTAATGGCCCCATAATGGAATCCGTATATCCCATCAGAGCACTGCGAGCGATAAAGGCCCCACATCCAGTCAGGACACTGACGTGGAGCAGTACCATTGGTTTTGTGTCGTCAGATCACGCGTGGGTTCGAATCTCTGCCCCAGAATATGACTCGGATATGGATAGCGCGGTAATACGGTCCTTGTCAGTGTACCTGTCGCCGAGGGCACGGGACTCTGGAAACAGGCCCCGTTATCCACAACCGCGGTGGCTAGGCCCATCACACCTGCCGTGCTTGCACGTCTTGTGTAAGATTGTGGGGTATATTGGTACAAAATCGAATCTATGAATCCGTATTTTTTTTTTAGTGAGTACATTAACATGATTCCATCGGTTCTAGTGATGGATGCAAACAAGGAAAGGTATTCTACGTAATGTGCAATTGCCTTTTGTTAATGTTGCAAAACATGAAGTTATTCTATAAATGCATTTTCTTACTTCCTATGACGTTCCATACAATGTTAACATTCCTAAAGTAGTACATGTTTAATAACTTTCAAATATTGCAACAGCTTAGTTATTATATTATGTAATAATTGAAGTCTTGAGCTGTAGTGCAATGCTATCATGAGATTATTGTATTTGAATCAGTACATATTATTAAACTTGGAAATTAGAAAGTCATTAAGTGATAGCAATAAAGCATTGAACTATGATGATACGATATTTTCAAATGTTTATTTTCGTTTTTCTTTTTTCATTCATATGATTTCATGCTTTACCTCCACCTCCACCTTGAATGGAAACACTACCTCCACCTTGAATGGAAACACTACCTCCACCTCTAAGCAACATACAATCTCATCTGTTTGCATTTAATGATGATTCATTTTTTATACTTTAAACATCATGAAAGCGTAGGTAGGCAATATGTTACAATAAACTAGATTGATTATTGTGTAAGTATGTGAATTGTAAATATTTTAACAATAATGAATATGTAAATTGCATATACATTTTTTTAAAACTCAGCTCTCAAACACACCACTACATATACATCTGTATGTATATGTAAATATAAAGCATACAAATAAATATGAAATGAATTTAATAGACTGAGAGAGTCTAGGAGTACAGGATTGAGGTTTTTGTATTGCAGGTGGAGGTAGTGTTTCCATTCTACACCACTGTGTTTTTTCTAGAACCACTATAGTTGAATGAGTTATTTATTTTTTAAATCTTGATATGATAAATTTAAGAATTCAAAATCAAAAGTTAACATAGCAAAAATCCTTGTCATCCATATGTCTATTGAAGTGAATGTCAAATTAAAATTAAAACAACAACAATAATAATAACAATAATAATAGCAATTGAAAATAATTCATCAAGAATGACTTTCATTGAATTAATACTTTTTATATTTTAACAGTTTAACTTTTAACATTATTCAACATAGCTATCATGTTAAATAATATTCACTGACAATTAAAGTTATCAATAAGTCAATTGTAAATCCATACAGTGTTATGGACAGTTTTAGAGTTGATTGTTACAAAATATAATTTGTAGCAACAGAAACTAGACATATTCACAATCAAGACAATACTTGGCCTTCTGAAAAAATAATAATAATAACAATAAAAAACATCCTAGCCCGTGTAAAATTTAGTGGGTCTTCATACTCGAGAGACAAGGGACAAGGTGAGATGCTGCAACTTTTAAATCCTTCGATTGGCTAACATATACAAGTTTTTCAGTTTTAGGCAATCAAAGAATTTAAAAGTTGCAACCTCTCACCTTGTCCCCTAACTCCTGGATTGGCTAAAAATCTATTGTACGAATATAGGAAGTTATATCATTCATACAATGCATATCATTTATTTCATGCACAATCAAAGGGCCAGACGGGCCTTTGACTCTGACGTGCACAGAATGCATTGTTGCAAAAATCATTCTGAGCACATTATACTGAAAGTGCAGATATCATACATATTTAACTTCATCGTGGAATTTGAAAAATGTATTTAAATCATAATGGCAGAAATTTTGTACCGATGCTGGTTTTCAAAAAAAACTTTGTATAGGTCGATAAATCAGTTTACTTGGTCAAAATCAATGTTCTATTCCTTTACAATTCTGTTTATATTTTAATTCAATTATCCACGGTACATGAATTGGGTTCCAAAAACAATGATCAAGTAAAAGAAACAAATGCAGAATGTGAAATTAACTCCACGTGTACTGTTCACATTTGGCAAATCATTCAGCAAACCAATTACTTACGTACTCATTCAATTTTATAGTTTACAACTGGGTAATGCTGTTGCTGCATGTTTGATAGATTCGAGTAGCTGTGGGGGTCGACTATTGCACCGTCGTGGTTTTGCAAGGATGTAATACATGAGGATGAGCTTCGAAGCATAGTGAGAATGAGCATCGAAGCGCCCACACACGATGTCCTGACGCGCAGCAGATCCGCTCGCCGAGCCAAAGCACGGAACGATGACCGGAAATTGCACCACCAGCCAAAGTGCTGCCAGTAAATTGACGCCCTACAGTTTACTTCCATGCTTGAATGCGCGGCACACGGCATTGATAATTTACCTCAATTGCCGTGCCTGTTCTGGAAGAGACTAGTACATCAGCTGACCGCCGATCAGAAGATCGACTCGAGCCGAGAGACGGACTTCCGTGGGATGGAGCTCAGGAAAGCCGTGCTGCTGATGCTCCGTTACCTCCCTGGAAGATGCCGGACGGAAAGGACCCCGGCGGCTTAATCCCAGCTTCAGCGTCTCACGCTCCGGTCTCTACAGATATATCTGCGACTCGACTCCCAGTGGCTCCGCGCATAGTTCGGCGGCATGCTCAGGTGCTGATGCTCATGCTCATCTGAGTCTCTATTTCTAGAACTGGTCATTATGGAGGAAACACAATATCGCCCGCCTCCTCTTGGGCCCCACTGGCGCCCATCCACCCATCCCTCACTACTCAGGAAGAAGATTCTCCCGATGAATCGCAACAGCGAATTCCCTCATACCCTGGGACCACTCCTGTGATTCACACATCGTGCTGCCGTCGCAAAGACTTCTCTCTTTCTTCATTCTTTTATTGTACTCCTGAGAGCAAGGCTGCACATGCGATGCAATAGGAGCATAGGAAGCCAAATAAGAACTGGTCAATGTGCATGCAGAGCATGAAACCTAACATCGATTTCAGCGTGTGGTAGAAACAGGAAAGACTGCGACGACGACGACGAAGACGAAGAGCAGCAGCTGGTGAAAATGGCTCACCCTGTTGCAGTGCGGATGATTTTGTTACTAAATCATGCCAACTGGGTATTTAGTTCATCTACTCGGTTGTTCAGCAATGCTTTGTTTGAGGTGAATTCAATTTGCATTCATGGCTTACATTGCCATGTTTCAGCTCCAAGAAACAGCTTGTTGTGTGCGTTCGTTGAAGCCCCATTCATCAACGGATAAGTTATATAATTGTGCAATATAGGTAGAGATTATGTAATTTTTACATGCATCGATAAATGATGATATAAAACCTGTGAATGTATGTGTAACTAGTGCAAATTCAATCATCAAGATTAAGAGCGTCCAAATTGACACGCTTCAACCCTTTATTATGATATATGTATATATATATATATATATATATATAAACACTCATTCTCATTCTCACATCTATTAAAGACGTATTTGACACCCAAGATTGAGCGTGAAATGTATATGATGGCATGCTTAACAATGCATCTCTTGAAAAGGCATAGGGATTCAATTTTAACAAAACGGAAAAGAAAGTTACATGTGTAGTTCTTAATTGTTTGTACATGGCACAAAGTAACTATTCCATGGTTTGTAACATTGTCAGACATTTTAAGGAAATAATTCTGTGCCTCATGTATTAAAAAAGTGACACATCTATTGTTGATATTACATCTGCTTTCTTTTTGTTATAATTACAAGCCACATCTGCAATTCTCTCACTCAATAGTCCATTTTCCCTGACTTTACTAACATCTAAATATTATTGCTTACAGTTTTGGTAGTTTCAATATTAACTCAAAATTTTCCAAACTCAAATATCAATAATTAAGCATGCCCGTGATTTTCTCTTTTCAACTATGCAGTGCGAACAATGGCCTTAAAAATGAGCAAGTGTAATTCATGAGATAAAATTTCGAAACAAAGTACTCTCCAACTAAAAAAATTCCAAAGTTGAGGTGGATGTCATCGTTCCACAATATTCCATGACCATTCACAAATCTTTATCACACATCATTAAGAAAAAGAAAATAATAAACCATTTCCTTTTTGAAGTAATCATGCAAGGAAAACGACACAAAAAATAAACGGAAAAGGAAAAAAAGAACGAGAAAGAGTGACGAGGCATTTTCCATCGCAATATTGGGACGTAACTTGGATGAATGTACGATGTTTCGAAACCTGCGGGAGATATTTCGTCGGGAGCGGGCCGGGCGTCAGCACGGCACTCGCATGGAGGGGTTCCGCCATGACGCGTGCCGCTGAAGGAGGCGCAGGTGGGCAGCTGATTCCGGGGCACTCCCTCCCTTGCTTAGGTTTGGTTGTCCTGCGTCGTAGTTTCGGAGATCTTCAAAAGCAGTGGGCTACTGGCCCATCCACACATGCCATTCCTATCGCCGTCTCCTTCTCTGGCAAGTGCTCCATCTCCGCATTTTCGCTGTCCTTACGCCTGGCACGGATTTCCTTGGGGGTTACTCCTTTCACGCTCCGCCATTATTCACCTCGGTCGTGGTGAAAGATTTCACTGCCGACTTTGGCTGTGATTAATCTGCGAGCGTGGTTCTTTAGTGGAGTTCTCACAGTCTGCTGGTTCAATTTCAGCTGATTTCGTAATGATAAAACAATCCTTTGAAAATTCGGTTGCGTTTTTTTCGATGACGAGGTTAGGGTTTCTTTACCGAGGGTCTTTTGTCTTTACATCCTCTTGTCTTTGATTATTATTATTATTATTATTATTATATAATATATCTTTTTCCTGTCTCTCTCTTTTCAGTATACTTTTTTTTTGTACAGCGAGGATCTTGGTCCAACTTTTGGACGACATGGATGGTTATTTTTTCGCTGATTGGTGTTAGATTACCTCTTCACTGTGTACCTGGACGTATATTTGTTACAAGTTCTTCACTAGGATTTGAATTCTAATCAGCAGCGCAAAGAAGTAAATTAAACAAAAATTAATAACAGTCTCTCGCTGTAGAGTATTAATGGTTTGTTCTGGACTTTGGTTAAAATTTGATTAGTTACCAACTTGGCTTCTGCAAATAACAAGTGCTAAATTCCACCTGCCATCATCTCTCTCTTGCATGACTGTAACTAAATTGGCTCCATGAAAATGGTTCTTAGACCATGATCAAGAGGAATTTCCGCTCCATGTCGTGTTAATACATAAATAAATAAATAAATAAATGAAATAACGTAAAAGAAAGAGAGAAACAAGGCTTCAACTACATCTTGAAATTGTATGAATCAAGACTGTTGTTGAGTTTCGTGACCAGGTCAGGATTGAACTCATATTTCTATTAACTCCGCTACTAATGCTTTGTAGCGCACCCAGACCCCATTAAACAATGCAAGGCGACTATGAAAAGGAGTCTGGAAGTTCTACAGTTCCGGTCACATTCCAAATCTGTTAAATCGAAAAACTAACATTAATAGAAGTTTAAGATCAGATTTTTTGAACACTACAGGGTTTCACAATTCGTATGGTATTGTTTACAAAAACAACTCCATAACTTACAAACGTAGCTTCAACTACTTCAAGGGGGTTGATACTGTTGTGCTTGATCAACACTTACCACCAAATGAATTCACGTGTCAATTTTACGTTCTTCATCCTCACTTGCATCCAAATTGGTTATTAAGTACAGAAAAAAGATATTTAGAACTTAAAACCGACTTTAGCAAGAAACCACCACCTAATACCGTGCTGCTAATAGAATGTTAATCACTCTTTCTTATTTTTGGTTCAAACATAATAAAAAGATGAACACCGAAAAAAATAAAAATATCATGTCCATACATGAAACCTAAACAGGGCTGATTACACACAAGTGGGCTAAATACATCTTCAAAGCGTATTCTCACACAATTAAAAAAAAATTAAAAAATCTAACAAAATTCGACTTCAAATCAGACACTTGATCACATATATTACTGGTAAATTATTATAAAAAAACCCGCGGAGTTGAAAGAGTGCAGAGATTTGCCAGAAGGAATTTGATGGACAATTCGAGTCTTGCCCTTTTCCTTCATTGCATCGAGGTAAAGAAAACCGTGTTATTGTTCTCTTCTGAAAACAAGAAGGCCACACATCGCGAGAATAGCTCTGCCAGTTTGTGGAGAAAAGGGCTGCCACAATTTTCTGGCCACCGCGACAAGGCAAAAGTCAAGCGAGGGCGACATCCCGGTGACGAATTGTTGAGCTGATTTCCCGCTTGAAGTTTATGTATCGTTCTAATTGCAGTGTTACGGTGTGGGCTTTATTTTTATTTATTTTTTCTTTGATAAAAACGAGACCTCGAGGTGACTTGGGACGGAAGCCTCGCAACAACTGCGGGAAGTCGAGGTTACGTTCGCCAACGCCATAAACTAGGCTTCAAGTTCCAAGTTCCAAGTTCCAGGTTCCAAGACCCCTCAAGTCTCTCTACTTACAAAGAAGGAACCCTTGGATTTCAATCTGCTTCCAGACTCTTCCATTTCATCTTCCTTACCGTGCCTCCCGCATTGCGCACCTGTTGTTTGCCTTTTTACTCCTGAGATGATCTTTCATTGATAGCTCTTTCGGGTGTTGGAGTTTTCGCCATAGCCACTGTGCGTAGAGTTGTTAGGGTGGCGACCTCTGGTTATGAGTCGGGAAGAGGGGAGGGTTTCGAGGCGGTGCTTTGAGCGTTGTATTCGCAGGTTGTTCTAGTTGGTGACCAGGGGGAGGATTTGGGCTGCGCTGCTGGTGGCCGCTTGAGTGTAATGCGTTTAACTGGACGGGGTGGGCTAAGTTTTGGTGGTTGCGACGAGGGAGGACTTGCAGGGAGACGACGATCCGCGTTTTGACTGTGACAGCGGTTAGAACTACGTCGGAAGGGGTGTGCCATGTTTTGATGTATCGGAGGGAGACTCGCGTGTGGTGAGGAGGAAGTTTTAAGGTTCTTTCAGGGCGTGGTGCACGGCTAACTCCGCAGACGTGGTGCAGTTGTGAATAGAGTGTTCGTGACAGGTGTTGGCGGAATCGACGCACATGTGTTTACAGCGCGTTTGAGCGCCCAATTCTGTGTTGGTTGAACAAGTATCGTTCGAGGACGCCTCATCCTGCACAGCATCGTGCTATATGGTTGAGCGTAGTCGATCTTGGCTAGAAGACAGAGGGCAGTATATCTCTTGGCCTGTGTTGTAGATTTTTTACGTTCGTTACTACTTTTCTGTCGGTCGTAGGGTTTGTTTCGAAGGATTCGAAGTTCATTTCTCTTTGAGAGTGGAATTGACAGCGAATTAGTACAAATCTCTTAGCGTGGATTAGGATCGGAAGCATATGTCTTCTATCTCAGTGCTCTAGTTCTAACGAGGTCAAGTCCTTTCTGAGAAAATCAGGGACTAGTTAGATTTTGTTCTGTTCGAGACATTACATACCGCATCCTAGGATAAGTTGCGATCATTGATTATCTTCAATTTTTAAGTTGGAAGAGGGTATGATACTAGTGGTTTAGTTCGCCTTGGTTAAAGTTCTCATTCCAGAATCGTGAGCAAGTTCGGCATACTGCCTTCCTAGTACGCGAAGAAACTAAGTACAATGGAGTGTTTATCCTTGAAAATCACATAGGAGTTCGATGTAGTTGTTGGGTATCACAGCTGCCGAGCTACGCTTGCAGCTGTCTTGGTTGTGAATAGTGTTTAGTATGGATTGTATGTTTCAGTAGCTACCGTGGGTAATATCATATTGTGAATACACATACGTCGTCTCAAATTTTAAAACCTGAATCGCGAAGTGCATCGCGTTTATCTCGTATCCCAGTCGTCATTACTTGCTACAATTTATCAGCATGAGGAAACAGTGATCTATTGCAAGTTCAAGTGCCTGCCCTTCTGCTTCATCAAGCAGTTGATCCAAAGAGTTCTCTTGGTTTCTGAGGGAGTTTTTCAAGATGGCTGCTTCAGGGCTAGTTATGTCTCCAGCAGAAGCCTTCTACCCCGCGGCTCATCGGGCCTTGCCATCAATGGAGGCCATCCAAATTTACCTTGCTACTCTCGGCTCTGACGTCGTCATCCCCATGCAAGTTCTGAGGTCCGACACCATTGCGTCTGTGAAAATGCGTATCCAGGCTTATAAGGGATTTTACACCAGGCAACAGAGACTTGTCTACGGCGGTAGGGAACTTACCCGCAATGATCGCTTGATCAGGGATTATGGTGTCTCGAATGGAGAAAAGCTGCATTTGGTACTTCATCTCTCTAACATTGTGGATGTCACTATTAAATCAATCGATGGAACTGAGTATGTTTTCAAGGTGGAGAGGAGCCGTTGTGTTCGCGATCTGAAGAAGCGGATTTCCGAGAAAGAGGGCTTGGATCTGGACGCACAACAGTTGGTTCTCAGGGGTCAAAATCTAGAAGATCAGAGATGCATCGACGAATTATGCCTGCAAGATGATGCTGTAGTACATCTCATACTAAGACGATCATCGAAAGTACGTACGAAGATAGTCGGGAGGGATGTGGAACTTTCAGTGACAGCGGAGGAACCTGTTGTTGCGAAGGAGAAGCCTTTACCAGAGGAGGTCCAGGTGGTGACGCCCACAGAAAAGCCTAAGTATACTATTCCTCATCGCCAACTTAGCTACAAGTTTAAGAATGAAGGTACTAGTAAGAACGAGGTAAAGCCTCAGTATTTCCTGGAGCCAGCCTGTGGAATTCTGCGGTATCAGATTGCAGACGTTTTAACTGATGTCCTTGAGCAAGCGAAGGCTGGTCTTCAGGGAGGTTATGCGCCTGCCTTAGCGTCGGAAGGTTCTGGCGGAGCGTATTTTCTCAAGAATTCATATGGTGTAGATAATGTAGCCATTTTCAAGCCTGTTGACGAGGAGCCGTTGGCTATAAACAATCCTCGTGGTTTTGCCAAAATCCCAAGAGTATCCAGTAGTGAAGGTCTAAAGAAGGGTACGAGAGTAGGAGAGGGAGCCATGCGGGAAGTTGCTGCTTACTTACTGGATCATCCCAAGGAGGGACCGAGGACCTCTTTCAAGAAGCATCCGATTGGGTTCTCTGGGGTACCGCCTACAATGATGGTTCGATGTGCACACGAGGCTTTTCGGTATTCAGATGACGCTTGGGATCTTCCAAAGAAGCCTAAGCTTGGTTCTCTTCAGCAATTTGTGCGAGCCTTCAGCAGTTGTGAAGACATCGGGACTGCCAAGTTCGAGGTGGAGGAAGTCCACAAGATCGCTGTTCTTGATATGAGACTGGCCAATACTGACAGGAATGGTGGAAACATCCTCGTCTGCAGAGATGAGAACAATGACATGAAGCTTGTACCGATCGATCATGGGTACTGCTTACCTGAGAATGTAAGAACGAGTAATTTTATGTTCCTTATGTACTTTTTCATCTTATTCGTTGTGGATGTTATATGTGAAGAGTTTCCTTTAACTGGTTATTTTGAAACCAATCCCATGAACTAATTTTTTCTGTAAAATGTGTTTCTGTATTATGCAGTTTGAGGATGTCACATTTGAGTGGATCTACTGGTCGCAAGCGGAGGAGCCGTTCTCATCATCCACCTTGAAGTACATAGAATCTTTGGATGCAGAGGAGGATCTAGCCCTTCTCAAGAAGCATGGATGGTCTTTGCGAACATCGTGCAAAAGAGTGTTTGTGTTATCCACAATGCTCCTGAAGAAAAGTGCTGCCGCTGGATTGACACCTTATGAGATTGGTTCCATGATGTGTCGCGAGACCCTGTACAAGAAGTCAGTTATGGAAGAGATGATTGAGGAAGTTGAAGCCAAATTGCCGTCTTCTGCCACTGAACGTGACTTTTTGAATGCGATGTCAGCTACTATGGATTGCCGCATCAACAAGCGAAAATGAATATGTAGATGAGTGTAATTGTATGTGTAGCTGGATGTTTACAGATAATCTGTTCAAGACCTGATTTCACAACTGCTTAGTTCTAGAATTTCAGGTTGTTACCACATGTTGTCAAGAACCTGTTCATTCTTTACCCTTCAAATTACCAAATCCTTCCTATCGTAACCTTTTTACAAGGAAAACTTTGAAAATCCTATGTATATTTATATTGATAAAAAAAAGTTATATAACTGAAGATATTATGAAGGTTCTTCAGTACACCCTTCTTCTGTGCGATTTTTGCAAATGAATAATTATTTCGCATTTTTCGCATTTGTTGATGGTTTTTCCACGTTTGTAACCACTGCCACTTCAGTCACGTAGCTATTGAGTTTGTGTGAAATCCTGGGCCAAGGAGATTATATTTTTAACATGCGAACGGCTCGTCACACGACAGTAGTTTTTCCTTTGACCGGCGAGTACCTGTCATCATACATTATTTTTGCAAGGTGTATTAAGATCCTCAGGGATACCGCGTAACAAAATATCAACAACTTCAGACATCCTAATACTGCTAATACTTGAGCAGATACATAGTCCTCTGAGTCCTTGACTTCGACATCTACACTTGTTAGCACTGGACATCAAGTCAGTTGTAAGCAGCAAGATGTGTTGCTGCTGTAGCGACACCAAGAATAGCTTTCTGGAAGCTTTTTTCTGAGGCAGTGGGGCAGGTGTCACCACAGAGGCTTTTTGAGCTGGCACCCTCACCCAGCCCAAGCAGTGGAAAGTTCCTACAAAGGTGACAGTGACCCTGATTCTACGTATGTGTCCTGCTGTGCAGCATTTGAATATGATTATTTTGTATATCCGTAATGGCAAGTTATTGCCACTGCCAAGTCATTGGAGTCATTGGAGCATCGCCTTGCCACTGTCAAGTCATAGGAGCTTCGTCTTGGCTCAATTTCGGAAGAGGTAATGGCTAGGTTACGCGTCAATGACATGGTGAGAACGATAGTGATAATAAGGTAGAATCAACAGCCATCAACAGTGATAGGTGACAGGCTTATCTGCTCGGACCAAGGTAAGGGGAAATCTGAACAAAGTTGTGGCAAAGATTCACACTCTTGACACCAATGAATTGACCTTCTACCTCGCAGTAGGACGCAGACTTTAGTTCCCTGACAAGCATGTAAGGACAAGCAAACAGCAGCCGGAACTATGAGAGCTCTAGCAGGCGTTCCTGTTCTACCGGCTTTGCACTAATCTCTACGAATAGGGCTTCATCTGATGTAGTACACCGAACGAAGCACCATGGAGTTTACATGGATGATCAACTTTGATCGATATCGATGTCCAAGGCAGTGAATCGTGCAGCCTTTCATCGCTACATTCGCGGAATTTCTCCTCGATCCAGAAAATCGTGACCTGCATTAGAGGGGTTGAAAAGTCTCGGTTTCCCATGCAACGGTACAATGAACGGTACCATTTTATGACTTGTTCTCCAAGCAACGGTTGCATTTTACCGTCAGTTTGGTTGATGTAGTGATCAACAATGCTTTCAACGAGAAAGACTAGCTCATAGGAAAAGAATCAAGATGTGACCCACAGCGTTCTAAGTACCGAGCCGACATCAAGTAATATATCCCTGACGTCGTCCTTGGGAGTAGGTGTCACAGATGCACTACCGTCCCTCACCATTCGGTAGAAACCCATACGCTTCATATTGAAAAGGTATGGCTGCAAGCCGTGACCACCAAGTTATTGTGGCCAAAACTTGCGGAGGCTAGGGAGTTTTCATGTCAGTCTATTGATTAATTCACGAGAAACTACTTCACAATTTTCTGTGAGGCGCACCCTGATGCATACACAACCATTTATTGTTGTGTCTCTTCTGTCCTGATGCAGTGTTTGCAAGGACTACGGGAGCTAGTCATCCTGCACTCTACGTCTTGCAGCAGTACAGTCTGTACCCTTAAAGCTGACCAATCCATCAACGGGTTAAAACCGGCGTCGAAGAACCGATAGTTGTACATAAAATGTGTAAAGAATGAGAGTAGATGCCGGAGAATGCCGGAGAATCGAATCCCAGATCAAGCGCTCTTGCATCTGAACTGCAATATTCTTGGTAGTAGATTGCTCAAGAAGGACACCATGCTTTTGGTGTTTAGGCCGCGTGTAGTGTCACTCGGCGATGGAGAAGAGAGCAGGAACTGTGTCCACTGTGAGTGACGCTTCGGGTGGTTTGTTCAAACTGCGAAAGATAGTGTTCTGAATCAAAACCTTCATGAAATTTACCCAATTGCGGATCCCTTGATGGACAACCCCGAAATCTCACAACGCTTTCAAAGGAGCGAACAATTGTCAGCTCATTCCTACCATTCAAGGACCTCTAGAAGCACAGCAACTACGCCCATCCAACGAGCTCAGATTGTGGGCCTGTTTGCAGCTAATCGTAGTGTGATCGAATCTACGATTCATGGTCTAGACTGTGCGTTGGGGACTTCGAAACTGATCGCACACAGCTCTCCTCGACACTAAACGGAATCACCTGGGAGGTGATGACGTGGAGGTATACTTCCACGTCAGATAACCACGTCAGAAGCAACGTCAGATTTGTACATCATACGCCCATGTCAGATCCCAAGTGAGTCTACGTGAGCCCTGTTGGACTGCTGGTAATGCTAAATGACAGCGTGGTCATTCGACTTTGTTTTCTGTAAACTAGAGTAATTTGTTAAGTTTGTGCGGTATATGTTGTACTGCGGCTGTGATTATTGAGTAATCGATTAATTAACTAATTATTTTTTGTTTTCTTCTGGAAATGAATATATTTAGGAATTATTTAAAATTGTTTGCATATTAACCAAAATTAGTTTCAGTCACTGTTGAGATATTGTGTGATTTGAAGCTAACTTTTTTTGTGTGCTTGTCATTAAAGGTTTATAGTTGTTGGAGTTTGCATTAACTTTGTCTATGTAAAAGTGGAATTGATAAAAATTTGTGGAAAGCATTGTACCAAAGTATTCACGGTCAACAAGTTTGAATGGTAGGAAGATTCTTTAAAAAAAGAAATAATAGAGGCTAGAATGACATTTCTGTCTGAATTGAAGATCAAATAATGATTTGCAGGATTTAAAGTATATATAAAGGTATAAATATTTAAAAAATTGGAAAAAAAGGAAAAAAAAATGTAAAAAAATGTAGAAGTACAATGATCAGTTGCTTGAATGCACCTAGAAACTTTTGAAAAATGTAACAATAAAAAGAATTGCAAATCTAAGATATATTAGGTCATAAGTATAGTTTTGTATTGTCTCTTGCTAAGCTACAAGAATTTTAACAAAGTCATCATTATAAAATTATGAAATTTTTATTTTTATTTTGCTAATTTAAAAAATTATTATTTTTATTTTGCTGATTCTCATGGGAACTAATAATTATTAGACTCAATTTTCTTATTTTCTTGTTTTTTAAGCTTCTTCTTTGCCATACTAATATTGAATTAAAAAGACACTTTGTGTTGTATTAATGATTTCATCTTTTATATATATATTATTATTAAAAATATTTTTTATTAAATTAGTTTTATATTTAATTTTTAAAATTATACTCATGCCAATCTCAATCTATTTTAATTTGATTTTTTTGACACAAAACATGATTTATTTTGTAATTTGGATTAATTAAAGAATTAAAAAAAATATTCTAAATTCTTATTTCTACAAATATAAGAAAAATAAGAGCGTATGACCTACCTATATAATAGTTTAATAGAATCTTCAAATTGTTCTATTGTCTATTGGTTTGAATCTATATGTACTATAAGTCTATATTGAGGGACTCTAGAGTTCTATATATTTTTTATATTGGGTTTTATATCTTTTATGCTCTTAGCCATCCACAATTTATTTCATCTCTTTAAAAATGTTGTAAAATTATCTTGTTGCTTTTTTATATTACAAGTGACTTGCCAAAAGTATTGTTATATTCAAATAAATTATTTTAAATCTATTTCTGTATGTGGATATTAGTCCACTACTTATCTTCAAAAGTAAATGTGTTATATTAAGTCTATATATATATATATATATATATCTATAAGCACATCCTTCTTAATACAAACCAAATTGTGTCAAATCAATAAAATTAGGGTAGAATTCTACATACTTTGGTTTCTATGAGAATGCCTTTCATGGTCTCTATCATCTTGGACTAAAGTTGGAAATGTAAATTAAAGATGCTGTCAAATTCCAAATGCAATGAGTTTGAATATATTTCTAAAAGTTGTGTAAAATTATCTTGGTTATATTAGACATGTAGAATAATATTGGTCAAAGGTGTTAGAGCTAGCTTGTACTTTCTATCCATTAACAACCATCTCTCTATGCCAAATTAAGTATATAAGTAATACTTATTTTTAAACAAATGATTTAAATTATATTAAAAAATCTCTCTTCTATTGAAAATCTCTAACGGTTTTGGCAAGAAAAATTTAAATGCTTCTATAGATTTTTATCTAAATAAATGAATTTATTTTTTAAATCTTCTTTACATATTTTAAGATTTAAATAATAATTTTTTATTTTTTATTATTTTTAAAACAATGATATATGGAAAAAGAAAGAAGAGAGAGAAAGAAAAAATAAAAAAATAAAAGTATTCATATTAATTTTTTTCAACATTGAAGATCTAATAGATAATGTAGAAGCATAGATGAATAATTTATCACTTTGGATTATTTTCAAAAGCACCTCTTATGACTAAGTAAAGGTGGTTAATATATTTTCATATAATAAATATGAAGAAAGATGCAAAATATAGATTGATATAGCAAGTATATTATTTTAAGCCCAAATTTGAATATTTGGAGGAAATTGGAACATGATAAAGTTATCTTGTAATAAATCATCTTATTGTGGAAGGATATCAGTTTGGTATAAAAGAAGTATATGGTCTTTTTTTAAATCCAACTATAATATGAAGATATTTTTAGAAAAAAAACTTGAGATTTTTATGGAATAATAGAAGAGACAAATTTGTATGTTATCCTTGTTTGATAGATTTTATATGAATTAAGATATTTTATCAACAAAAATACATTATTGAATACAAAATTTAAATTACCATTTTGTAAAATTAAAATTTATTGACTTCAAAAAAATAAAATCTAAAAATATACTTTAAAATAAAAATATTTTTATAATTAATAATTTAAAATATATTAAATAAATATATATAATAAAATTAAGAAAAAATATAGATGGATCTTTTAAAAATAGATTAAAAAGCTTTATTAATTTTTATAGAGAATTTTGCAGAGAATAACAAAAGTCTAAGCAAGAATTAAAGTATATGAATAAGATTTTGGAAGCACACCAAAATCTACAATTTAATCCTCAAGATAAAGATGCATAAGTCTTAAAAAGTTTTAAATAAAGCTTAAATGATTTGATAATTAGAGACTTGAAAGAAAAAAAAATAAGAGCAAGAATTTAACAATATATATATAAAATAAATCTATAAGGATAAAAAAATAAGCTACTAATTTATTTAAGTTTAGGTACTTTATTTGAATCTAAACTTATTCTCATGATTAATCTTCTATTTGTCACTTTATCAAAGTTCTATATAATATAATAGCTTAAAGCAACACCATTATAGAAAACAAACTTAGAAATTTTTGATATTATTGCACTATCTACTATCTTTTAATTTCTCCCATCTAAAGTTTAATGTAACTTAAAATTATTATAGTTGCTGTTTTAATAATTATACTAGCACTAATATTACTCACATTGGTCACAATGTCTTCTTTTTTCTTCCCACCCCATGTGCTTATATTACTTTCTATTGGTATACAATCACATTTTACTTCTCTTATTGTTGTTGTTGTTGTATTGTAACATGGCTATAGAATGAAAGAGCAAAAAAAGATATATATTATAGAGGAGCTTAATTAAATACTTAGTAATAAAATTACTTTAAAAAATATAAATAAAAGATAAGAAGTTAATAAAAATATTTAATATTAATACTACTTTTTAAAAAAATAAAAATAGCTTCTATCTACTTTATAAGACCATAAACAAGACAAAATAAGATAGATTAGCAAAAATAATACTATAAGCATCTTTAGAACAAAGCAATGGGTAGTTTTAGCAAAACTTACCTAAAAAAACCTTAAATTGATATTTGAAAAAGGCTAGTTGTGAACCAAGGTTGAAATTAGATTCTAAGATACAAAACCATGCGCGTATAGCAGATAGAGGGTTCTTTTATTGATCAAACAGTTAGATTGGAAAGAAAACTTGATAGTATTTTTTTGAGCATTAGTTTCAAAGATTTTGAGTTTGTAATAACTTTGTAAAATCTATGCAAAGTTAGGATTTTATTTGGAAGACTCTAGTTGTAAAATAAAGTGGATTCACATTTTCATGAATTTTGTGAGTTTTATAATAGATCTACAAATAAAAATTTGTGGATTTGTGAATATAGTTGTGTTAAATATTTGTTATAAATTTTAGCTCAAAAAAATGATTAGATCAAAGGTTATTAGAATTTAAGTGGAGTAGGATGTCAAAAATTGGATTTTAAGGGTTAGTGAGGATTTGATAAAAATCTTTAGGATTTGATTGAAATTTGATAGGATATGATTAAAATTTTATTAAAATTTACTTAGGATTTGGTGAAAGTTTAATTAGCTGTTATTTAGGATTTTTTTAGGATTGGCTAGGATTTGGTTAAGATTTCTTTAAGGTTTCATTATGATTTCTTTATTATTTTTTAAATATTTCTTTAGGATTTCTTTATTATTTTGTTGTAATTTTATTAGTATTTCTTTAGGATTTTTTAATAATTCTTTTAAGATTTCTTTAAGATTATTATAAGATTTGATTAGGATTATTAAAGATTTTATTGAGATTTATTTATAATTTTATTAGGATTGTTAGATTTTTGATTAGTTGCAAAGTACAAGTTTACTTTCCACAATCAAGTGCTTGGTGTATTTTCAAACAAGACAATGTATAATACAATAGTGGGAGGTATTGTCCCTTATAGTATGGTATATGCCTTATTTAATAGATATTTAGGATATTTTTGAAGGTTTTTAGTGGCTATAGTGTTTAACTTTGTAAAGAAGCAATTGCATATGTACATTGTTTAGATGCTAATTAAACAACTTTGATTTATAATTATTTCTTTGTATGTGTGATTTTATATTTTTTTTCTTCAACAATTGGTTTTAGAACTTGGTTGAGGTGATGCAATGGCTGCACAAATTTTAAATGTAAAATTTGAAGTAAAGAAATTTAATAGAATTTTTTTTTTGAATTCTGGCAATTCAAGTTAAAGGTGAAAGATTTGGTTATGAAGTAAGGAGTGCACAAATTGCTAGGAAGATAGCTTGCAAATAAAAGTAGCAAAGAGTGAAAAAAAATTAATATAAGAGTAGTAAGTATAATTTATGTAAGTCTTATAAATGATGTATTGTATAATATTATGAATAAGAATTTAACACCAAAATTACATATGAAATTGGAAAGCTCATACATAACAAAGTTGACAAATCGACTCCATTTAAAGCAAAATTGTATACTTTGTACTTATATATGCATATTAAATTACTTGAATATCTTTAATAAGATTCTCTATGATTTTGTAAGAATTCATATTAAATAAGATAAAGATAAAACTTTGTTGCTATTAACTTTGTTGGCTCTATTATTTGAACATTTAGATACTACTTTCTTATATAAAAAGAATATATTAGAATTAAAAGGAATAATTTTTACTTTCTTATCTAATAAAATATTAAAAAGACCATATAGTGAGGCTTTATGTTTTGTAATATTATTTGTAAGTGGTCAAATAATAGACAAAGGCTATTATAGAAAAAAAAAATTAAATCAAAATCTATAGTTTAATTTGATAAACTAAAGATCAAGTGTTACAAATAAATAAAAATAGAATATTTTTAAAAAAAAAATATAGGAATTAAAAAGAAGATCAAAACAAAGATAAAATCAATTTTTTAAAGAAGCTAATTTTATACATTTAGATGGATATTTTAAAAATATTTCTATTTTGACTATAAGAAGTGACAGAATTATCTCCATTTTAGTTATAATTTTGATTGCTTATATCTTATGTGTCTTCAAAAGAATTGATTTTATACTTATATTTTATATAATGATAAAATTATATTGATAGAAAATAATATGTTATGCAAGAATATTGGACTTGGTAAGGTTTGTATCAAAATATTTAAATAAATTGAGAGAACATTGATTGATATTTGATATATATTTTTTATTTATAGAAGAATTTAATTTTTTTAGATGCACTAGAATTGGTGGATTGTAAATAGGCATCAAAGGAATTTTTTTGAAAGTTTTCAAAGAAGCTTGTATGATGATGAAGAGCAAGAGGAATAGAAATTTGTATGAACTAATATGAGACATTGTCACAAGTGGAATTTCTATTATATCTAATTAAATTTTTTTTTTAGTAGATATGGCTTAATTGTGGCATATACAATTGAATTATATAAGTAAATAAAGACTTATAGAACTTTACAAGTGCCAATTCTTAAAGAAAGTATATTCTTATAAAATAGAATTTTATAAATAATATGTTTTTAAAAAATATTGTAGAGTAAATTTTAATACTGATTCTAAAAGTATATTAGATTATATATATATATATATATATATATATATATATATGAAAACATAAATTAATTTTTTAAAAAGATAGAGCACTATAATTTGATTTTTTTTTGGATAATTATTTAAAAGTTTTTTATTTTTATTTTTAATGAATAGAAAACATCTTTAAAAAAATAAACTAAAAAAAGATCATGTATTTGAGATGTAACAATAGAAGAGAATGTAAATTAAAATAATTCAATGAATTTTGCAAAGATAAAGGAATTATCTATGATTTTAATATTCTAAGAACTTAAGAAAATGGAATAGCAAAATGATTAAATTGCATGTTGTTGAAAAAAATACAAATCATATTAAGTAATATTATATTAAAAAAGAACTATTGAATTAAAGCTATGATTATTCTTAATATTTTGATAAATCTCTCTCCATCTAGTATCATTAAATATAACAAACCTAAGAAGATATAGAGTGGTAGATTTTCAAATTACTTAAGACTTAAATTTTTTTAGTGTCTAGTATATATTCATATTTAATAAGAAAAGAAATCAAAGTTAGATCTTAAGGCTAAAAAATATATTTTTCTAAGTTATAAAAAATTTAAAAAAAGATATAGAATGTGGAATCCAAGTCAAGTAAGATCATTATGGATAGAATCATAAAATTTGACAAAAATTTTATATCAAAAGATGATCTATATAAAAAAAAAAGAACAACCAAATTATATTTTATATTCTTGAAGTAGAGATTAATATCCTTAAAATTTTGAATAGTACTAAAAAGAATTTAGATCCTACTATACTTAAAATATTTGATGATAAAAAAAAAGCCAATACAAGACTTATAGAGGTTACAAAAAAAGAATAGAATATGTAATAGATTTGACTATTTAAGTAAAATTATATTTTTTTAATTATAAAATATGATAAAAAATTTTAATTTCAAGAACCTATAGAAGATAAAAATCAATTCAAATAGAATGTAGCAATGTATGAATAGATGGTCTTTCTTTGTAAGAATCAAATACAAGATTTGATATGATTATGTAAAGGAAAAAAATGCAATTGATTGTCAATGGATATACATAGAAAAAAAAATTTCTTAAAACAGATAGAATAAGATATAAGGCTAAATTAATAAAAAAAGATATATTCAATAAAAGGTATTTATTTTAAAAAAATATTTTTTATATAGTCAAGATGATTTTTATTTATATATTATTAGTGATAATTGTATAATATAAATTAAAATTAGAATAATTGGATGTTTCTATTTCTTTCTTATATAGAATTTTTTTAAAAAAAATTACATATATTAAATTGAAAGATTCAATAAACCTCAAAAAAATAACCTTATATGTAGGTTTAAAAAATCACTATATGGATTGAAGCAAAGTTATAAAAAAATGGTATAAGCAATTTGATACCTTAATACTAAAGAAAGGATATACTTGCAATAAGTTTGATTATTGTATGTATTTCTAATAACTACAATATATTAGTTATAGTAAAAAAAATAAAAAATAGATACAAATATATTAAAATTACAATTGATTAAAAAATTTGATATTCAATGTCTGAAACTTACTAAGAGAATTTTAGATATTAATATCTACAGAGATTAAAAGAAACAAAAGCTTTAGATATCACAATTGAATTACATTGAAAAAATAGGGATGTGTTTGGGCACAAAAAAAGAAAAATCAATAAATACTCTTTTTTTATTTTATTTAAAATTATCTTCAAAATAATATCTTATTATTGAAAATGAAATAGAAAAAATGTCTATTATTTCATTTGCAAGTGCAATGAATAGTCTTATATATGCAATGGTATATATTTGTCATGGACATCTATTTCAAAAAGATTTTAAAATATTCTAAAAGATTCTTAAAGATTTTTGATGGTTTTAGAAGGTTCTTGAGATTGCTTCACATTGAAGCAACAAAGGAGCCGCTTAAGAAGCATTGGAAGATGACTTAAAAGCAAAGCCTTTTACAAGAAGCTACTTAGAAGCTTCCTAATTCCTAATATATATAGGTGTCAAGGTTGAGGAAGTTCTCAATTTCAACAATACATATCTTATAATCTAATTTGGACATTCTAGTCTTATTTTATGTTCTTACATGGTGTTGCTTTACAATAAGATTCATATATTTTATTATTTTGTTATAATCTTATATAATTTCTTGATCTTATTTGTGATATTTTATCAAGATTAATATAGTATAATATTAGATTTTGGTCTTTATAGATAGAAAGGGGATTATTCCTCTACTTGGAAGTATTATAGCGCTCTAAAGATTACGGATTACTTTCTGTTAGATTAGTATTGTTGATTTTATTTATTTATTTATTTTTTAATTAAAATTAATTAAATTTATTTCTTCTTATTTCATTTCTATAGCAAGAAGTAAAAAATTTAATATGGTGGATTCTAAAGAAGCCAAATTAGATTCAATTGTAAATGTTCTTAAAGCATTGAAAGTAAAGACAAAGACCTTATCTAAATAAAATGAAAAACTTTATATGACCATACATAATAGTCAAAGAAAAAAACCACCTCATTTGCTACTACAAATCATCCATCACTAGAAGATATATATATATATATATATATATATATATATATATTAGAGATGACAATTCAACATCAATAATAAAAGAACAAAAAAATAGCCTTCCAAAAAGATTTAATGGAACTTGTTAAAATTTTTTTGGCTTTATAAATCAAGTAAGACTTGTTATTTTACTCCAATCCCAACAATATTGTACAAAAGTATCTTATGTTGGTCTACTTAGAACCTTGTTCTCAGATCAAGCTTTATCTTAATTTGCTTCATTATTTTAAAAAAAATTCTTCCATATTTTATAACTTTGAAATATTTTTAGCGACATTTATGGAAGCATTTGGAAAACATGATAAGATTTGCTCTACCACAATTAAAATCCAAGCCCTTTAATAGGTAATAGATTTTATATCTATTTATATTTTGAAATTTTGGCAATTAATATATGATATCAATTGGAAAAAAGATGTATTGATAAGTCAATTTTATTTGAAATTACAAGACAATATAGAGGATCTATTATTGTTTATGTTTGATCTTCAAAACTTAATGAAGCAACCAATTAAGTTGTGAGGTGTGATATTTGATTATTTTAATATCAACAAAAAAAACACTCTTTAGATATACTATGGCTATATACCAATTATTTGGCAACTTCTACATCATCCAACTCTAACAATCATTTTGAAATAGAAGACATATAAATTGATGCGGTTTGTTTTAAACCTCTTTTTGAACAAAAAAAAAAAAAAAAAACCAACAAAAGAACTAAGGTTTATGCTTATATTGTGAAAAGACTAGCTACAACATTGACAATTGTCCTACAAAATATTAACATATCCATTGGATGAGAAGTGCAACCATATCAATAAATGCATTGCCAAAAAACAAAGGCATCCAATTATAATAGGAATTGTGCAGTTGAATTCTTCTACTTCTTAAGACAAAATAAGTCTTATATTATCTACCAATTCTTCTTGTTGCTTTACCATATCAATCTATTTAGGCTCTTAAAAATTTAAAATCTTTGCTTTATTAGACTTAAGAGCCTCTATTTTTTTTTATTGATTAATTTTTTTAAAAAATCATAAAATTTTTATGATAAAAAATCCAAATCTATCCATAAAAAAATTATAGATGATAGGCCCTTGTTGTCTAAAGATGTTACTTATTAAACAATTCTATTAGAAATAACAATAGAAAATTATAGTCGCCAAGTCATATTTAATATCATCAAATTTTTATCTAAGATTTTCTTGATTTAAAAGATATAATCTATTTATAGATTAAATATTTAATAAAATAATATTTGCTATAATAGAGCTTATTTATATAAGGTTTATTATACGATCTCATGAACTTCATAAGTTTGAAGCTATAAATTTTTTATTTATTAGAGCAAGAATTTTTATAAGAATTACAAAGAAGGGCTCTTCTTTTATTATTTATATAATTCTAATATTTAAAGTAATAACTATATTAACAACTATTTTAAAGTATTATAAATATTTTGAAGGTATATTTAAAAAAAAAAATACAAACACCTTGTTAGAGAATTGTACATATGACTATGCTATTGATCTTTAAGATAAGAAGCAACTACCATTTGGTCCTATTTATAATTTATTACAAAATGAACTTGTTGTATTAAGGTAGTATATAGATAAGAATCTAGTACAAAATTTTATATAATATTCAAAATCTCACATTAATATTTTAATATTTTTTTCAAGAAGAAGAATGGATCCTTACAAATATGTATCAACTATCGTGGCTTTAATAAGGTGACAATAAAGAACCGCTATCTATTACTATTAATATCTAGACTTTTTGATTGATTAAGACAAACAAAGATTTATACAAAAATTAATTTTTAAAGATTTTACAATTTGATATAGAAGATTGTTAAGGAATATTCACTTTCATGTGATATATGTTCTAGATCAAAGAATCTTCAATATTACCCATATAAACTTCTTCAACTACTACTTATTTTAAGACAACCTTGATCTTCTATTTCTATGGACTTCATTACAAATCTTCTACCACCTAATTTTTTTGATACTATATTTGTGATTGTTAATCAATTTTTCAAGATGGCACATTTTATTCCTTGTAAGAAGACAATTACATATAAGAAAACAACTAAATTCATTATTGATAATGTTTATCAACATCATGCATTGTCAAATAATATTATATGAGAGCAAAGATTTTAATTTGTATTTAAGTTTTAGAAATTACTACTTAAAATCCTTTGAGTAAATATTAAAATGTCTTCAACATTCCATCCACAAATCAATAGTCAAATAGAGCAAGTCAATCAAATTTTGAAATAATATACGAGATATACCATCAACTATCAATAAGATGATTGAACTTCTTATTTGTGACTTAGCAAATTTGCCTACAACAATACCACTTATGCTTCTACTTAGAGAACGTCTTTCTATGCTAACTATGGATATTATCTAAAGTTAGATATATTATTACCTATAAGATTTGAGAATCCAATAATTGAAAAATTTATTATTCAATTGGTGGAACTATGTTTATCTATGAAACTTCAATTGAAGGAAGTTCAAGAATAATATAAGATAATAACGGATAGGCTCTAAAAAGAACAACTTGTCTTTGATGTAGGTGAAAAAGTATGATTCTTTTTATACAATATTAAAATAAATTGATTTTGCAACAAATTGGACTATTGAAGGTTAAGGCCATTTCTTATTCAAAAAATAAATTAATCCTATTGCTTACCATTTAGAATTACTAGCATCTATTAAAATACATCTTATTTTTTATACTTATTTTTTGGAATCTTATAAAAGATTAAGCATATTAGGAAGAACACAAGTATCATTGCTTTGTATTGAAGTAGATAATTATAAAGAATTTGAGGTAGAAGAAGTACTTAATTTAAAAATAAGACAATAATAATTAGAATATTTTGTGCATTAGTATGGCTATATTATTAATAATCATATATGAGAGCCAACTTATAACTTAGTTAATGCACCTTAAAAGATATAAAAATTTCATCAATGATATCCCTCCAAATCTAAAATAGCAACATTGTTGCAGTAGAGAGAATTTGCTTCAAAAAAGCATTGAGCTTCTAGCTGCAATTAATTATTCAATCAAGATCCAAATATAACAAAACCTCCAAATTTATATAAAAGTCTCTTTTATAGGGCTATTACATCCAATATATAAATCTTATTTCATCAAATCATTCAAAATATAACAAAATATTCTAAAACCTTCATTCATCCATAAAAAAAGAATTTTTTCCAAACTTCAATAATCTACAACTTTTCATCCAACTATCCAAATCCACTCAAAATCTATAAGTACAAATATATTTTTAACAATTGCCACTACAAATTTCAACTATTGATTCTTTACTAATCTTTAAATATTGCCAAAATCCTAGCAGTAGCTTCAAATCCTTGTTTACAAATACTCAAGTACTAAATTCTTTATATCCCACAAACTAAAAGTCCAAATACTATGAAATTTTAATATATAGCTTTTTAGTATAATAATACACTTTGGAAATTTTTAGACAAAAATTTGTTCGAAAGCTCAAGATATGGCAAAATCCATCGCTATCAATAAAACAGTCTATTTATTGCCTTGAAATTCAATCTGCTATCTTTGACTTCCAATATCTTCTTCAGAACTTCAAATGTAATAATTCTTCTATATTAGATGTAGATCCTAAAATCACCTCCCCAGTTGCACCTCTCAATCTCAAAAAGCTCTCATACAACTCCTTATAATCTCAAAAGAGTGACAGTAGGTACAATTTGTATATCTTAATTTCAAGTGCCTACTCATCCTTCATAAAAATTCCAAATCTCTTGATTATTATACCAAAATTATAGTACAAAAAATAAGTTTTATAATCCTAGTCTTTGAATTTTAAATGCATCCTTTGAAGTTGCTAAAACCCTTCTTCTCCTTACAAGTAGCCTCCTCAAAGCTTATTGGGCATGACTATTGACCAATAGGAATTTTATCTTCATTCATCCATAATTTTATCTTCATCCTTCTAAATAAGCCTCTTAGTAGTTTAGTTCTTCATCTTTGGCCTCCAATCTCTTCTCAAGGCTTCATATTAAACATTTAGGTCCTATATCATTCAAATACCATAATCAAACTAAGTAAAAAAAACCAAAATAAAGTTTCTTATATCAACTCCTTTAAATATTTTATCAACCATTCTAACACATATTAGAACTTATAAACATATTATATATTTTAACTAATTTTACATACTATAAGGAATTACAGTACAATAATGCGTGTACCAATTGCTTGGTAATGTTGTCATATCATTTAAACTAAAAAGCTTCAATATGGCATTTTTAAAATTTTTTGAATTTTTTGTAGAATAGAAAAAAAATAATTAAAAAGATTTCAATATGAATTCCTATATATAATATAAATAATATATCTAATACCATCTTATTCTATCTAAAATTTATAATTTTTTATATATAGAATATTAGCTATAGATAGCCAAAAAAATGATATCTTACAAGTTAGGCCATTTTAACCAAGTAGTTCACATTGCCAATTTTGAAAGAAAGAATTATTCAAGCTTTAAAAGTGTCAAAGAATACCTAGTAGCCAATCAATCAAAATTATCTTTGAAACTGAACTTATTTATGAAGATTATTCAAAAGTTATATTTGAAAAATATTTTTATAATAAAGGCACATAAGTGCAAGCTTCTTCTCAAATAGAAGACATTGGTTATTATTATTGGTTATAAGGACTAATGAGACTTTTAACTTAAAAAAATAACTTAAATATGTTGTGGTGTCATATTATATGAAGTCTTGTTTGAGAATATACTGTATAATATGTGTTGTATATTCTCACAATGTAATATTGTGTTGTTTGAGAATATACAACACATATTAAAGAAAATTGTAACAACAAGTCTTAACACCTCTAATAGAATAATATATAAAATATAATTAAAGAATAATAAGTATGTTCAATGATTAAAAAAATTTAATTAATTTTTTAAGTAATTATTAAAAAAAAATACAAAAAAATCCTAAAAAACTTATAAAAAAGTTATTAAAAAATAAAAAAGAATTCCTAAAAAAATATTAATATAAAAATTTAAAAGAAATATTAAAATAAAAATCTTTTTAAAATATTAGAAATAGAAATTATAATCAAATCCTAATCAAATCTTAATTAATTTTTAAACAAATCTTAGTTGAATCCTAATCAAATCTTAGTCAAATCTTAAATAAATCCTAGTCAAATCTTAAATCCTAAATAAACCTTGATAATATCTTAATTGAAGTCTAAATTCTAAATAAATCTTAATAAAATTTTTAAAAAAATTTAAATATTAAATAAATCCTAATCAAATCCTAATCAAATCTTAAATCCTAAATAAATTCTAATAAAATCTTAGTCGAGTTTTAAATGAATCATAATAAATCCTAATCAAATTTCAATCAACTTCTAAAAAATCCTAATTGAATCCTAATCAAATCCTAACAAATCCTATAGCAGATTAAAATCTCAATAGCTAATGATTGAACTATTGATTTTAGCTAAAAATTTTCACAATTTTCAACAACTAAGTTGGCAATATATACAAATTTTTTGAAGAAGATCTAATCCACCAAATAAAAGATAAATCCAAAAGTTTACTCGGGTATAAGCCAGCCTCCTTTTCTAACCTTGATGTCAATCTCCTAGTATCAATATCAACTTTTTGCACCATTTAATTTTTTTTAAAATTCACAAATAGATAGAAAATTAAGTTTACCATCTATATAAATAATTCTTATCTCAATCCAATTAGTAGATGGCAAGATATCTTAGAAATCCTTACTAATCTTCAAAACCCAATTTCTAAGACCTTGACCCACTTGAACTTCAATAACCTTCAATCAAACTATTTGATCATACTCAAATTTATAGCATACATTCATCACAATTGTAATTACAAATCTATAAAATTTTACATATAGATCTATAACCAAACTCATAAAATGCTAAAAAATATAAATTCCTTTTTATTTCATAAAAACCACAGTCTTCAAAATCAATCCTAATTTTGCAAAGCTATTACAAAGTTAATACCTATTCAAATCACTCAAAACTAATGTTTAAAGAAACCTTCTAAAGTTTGCTTTGAAATATCATT
Organism: Physcomitrellopsis africana; assembly: GCA_036785485.1. NCBI lineage: Eukaryota > Viridiplantae > Streptophyta > Bryopsida > Funariales > Funariaceae > Physcomitrellopsis > Physcomitrellopsis africana. The sequence continues at coordinate 321,236 of JAWRVF010000290.1, read as the reverse complement.
CTTTGATCTGCCAAAGAGCTTGCCATTTGCTATAGGCATATAGTTTTGTGTCTCAGGGTCAGATTTCAACTTAGGTTTACAACTGGTCTTCTCTGATTATCAATTCTAAGAATTTTGAAATAAATTTTATTAAAATATATTTTCAATTCCTTTTTAAAGATGTATATATTATTTATTTTTCTAATATATTATATTTTTCCTTATTTATGACTATACAAAGTAAATAGAAGCCTCTTCTATAAGAAGACAACATTAATATCTTTTAATTTTTATTATCTCTTTATTTATTATTTATGTTTCTCTACTATATCTTTTTAATTAGGCTCTTCTATAATAGAATCCATATTCTTATCTTTCATCATATAGTCATATTACAATATAATAGTAGAAACTATGAAATACATATTTGATTCTTTTTTGTCTTTAAATAATATTGGTTTTATTACTCTTCAATGAACTTGGAGCTAGAGGAGAAGTAATATCATGAATATCTATCTATAAAAGATTTTAGAAGATTTTAGAAGGTTCTCAAAGATTTTTGATAGGTCTAAAAGATTCTTGAGATTATTTTAAATTGGAGCAACAAGGAAGCTACTCAAAAAACATTCTAGGATGACTTGAAGGCAAAGCCTTCTACAAAAAGCTATTTAGAAGCTTCCTAGCTCTTTGTATATATAGATGTTAAGGCTATGGAGTTCCTCAGTCTCAACAATACATATCTTATACTCTAGTTTGGACCTTCTAGTCTTATTTTTATTCTTGTATTGTATTGCTTTGCAATAAGACTCATATATTCTATTATTTTATTATAAACTTGTATAGTTCTTTGATCTTGTTTGTGATAATATTAGATCAAATAATTCATATATTAAAAATATAATCATAAAATATATGACAAATATAAGAAAATAACATTGGAAAGTAGTGAAGTAGATATTTTTTTTATCTAAATTATAAGAGAAGAAGAAATATTACAAGATTTGTTGATGCTGATTTTACTAGAAACTTGAAAAAAAATAGGTCTACTTTAGGTTATATCTTTGTAATGGTTGATAGATATTTAAATTAGAAGTTTACTTTGAAATCTATGATGGCTATTATAAAAGTAACTAATGATGTAATATAATTTAAAAGACTTAATAATAAATTTTATTTGATGCTAGATTAAACTTTATTATATTTTGACAAACAAAGTGTTATATATTTGACAAATAATCAAGAACATCAATTTTAAACAAAATACATCTATATTAGATATTATTACATTTAGGATATTATTTGTAATAGTGAGTATTACTTAAAGAAGGTAGACATAAAAGTGAATGCCCTAGACATGTTAATAAAGCCAAAAATAGTTAAAAAGTTTAATTTATATTTAAACTTTTTGAATATGAAATATATTTGATAGAAGAACATATGTTAATGTGTGATATATATATATATATATATATATATATTAATATTTAATTCTACTCATTTAGATAAAATTCAAGTCAAAGTAGAGATTATTATACAAATATCTTATATTTTGCTTAAGTTAATATGTATAATATAGTAAGATTGATTACTATATAATCAAATTGCCTATGTAGATATTTTGAGGAGAAAATGAAAGGACCTCTTATAGCACAATGTATATTTTATTTAGTAAATATATAGGATATTTTTTAAATAGTCTTTAAAGATTTTTAATAATTCTAATACTTAGCTTTGTAAAATCAATAATTAAATGCATATATTGTTTCAAATATTACTAAAAAAAATTTATTTTTTATTTATTTATCTATGCATATGATTTTGTGAATTATTTTTTCAAAAAATAATTTGATAGGTTTTATAATAAAAGCACCTAAATGCCAAAAAAGGATTAATTACAAAGAAAAAAAAACCTAATCATTTATTTAATATGCTCTTATGTAATCCAATTTGTAAGAAAACATAGTATTTTTTTTATTTTTTATTTTATTTGATTAAGATTTTTTCAAAGTAAGCAAGTATGCATCTTATTTCTAGGATTTTAGGAATACACTTTAATATTATTTAAAATTTAGAATTTGAAAGAAGTTTATTATTTTAGATTACAATGTTCCATTCTAATTTTTAAGAAAAACAAAACTTGTTATTTAATAGTATTGCAACTATGCCAACATTGTAGAATTAATTATTCTAATTATAAAAAAAATTAGAAGAATTTATTTAGATGGACAAATAAAAATTATTATAGTAGACAATTAAATAGACTTTCTTAGATGCTTGAATTTTTATTTAATCTTGTTGAGACTTACAATTCTTTACATACATATATACATCAAATTCAAGAGTTATAGCTATATTGGTTCAAATCTCAAGTAGTAAAGATAATCAATTGATATTATATATTTTTAGTCTTCTTAATTTGATTGATAAGATCTACACTACTATCAAACAAAAAAAAATTAATAATATATTATGCTCTTGAAAATTTAAATATTACTTATTAAAAAATAAGATAGTATTTTTTATTAACTATGTGCTATTCATTTGTATTGTTAACAAATTGTAGGTGTTGAGATGAATCATTTAATGGCTATTATTATTTATAAAATATAACTTTATGATAATCTACAATCTAAATAAAACATAAAATTTGTCAAAAAATTTATATTATATAACTTGGATAAAATATGCTATAAAATTGTGGATTCAATTACAAATACAACTTTCTTTTATATGGAATCTAAATGGTTGGTCAATAATTTAAAAAAACATTGTATTTAGATAAACTACAATCTTTTATGCTAAAAGATAAATAAAACATTCTAATAAAAATAAAAAATTTGACTAATTTTTTTAAAAAATAATATATTTATGTATTATTAAAGAAAAACAAAGTAAAAAAATAAGAGACATAGATATAAAGTACAAAAGAATTATAATGGCTATTACCAAATATGAAGAAATTAGAAAGACTTGAACAAAGTTTAAAATATAAAAAAACATTAATAAGACTAAGAATGGTCTTTGTCTTGACTCTATATATACTAGCTAACAAAAAAGCTATGTAGAAGTTTTCTAAGGACCACTAGGCTTGTAGCTTAAGCATCCAAGTCGTAGTTTGCTTATGGAGCAACTTTCTAAAAGATAAATTTTAAAGATAAGTTTCAATATTGACATAGCATATTTAAAAAAAACCTTTGCTGTTTTTAGAAAAAAGATATCATCTATCTAATAAATTTTTATCTACATCTACTTATTTTTATTTATTTAAGTAATATAGATATTTTTCTTTATAAATATTGGCTTAAAAAATCATTTTCTTTATACATGTGGATAAAATAATCTATTATTGTGGTATAAACTTAGTTATATAATGGATATTGTAGCTTATCAAAGCCAAAAAATTATTGCCAAGAATGCATTTAGATATTTTAGAGGGTCATTTTTTTAATAAATTAGTAGCTTTGAAGATTCTAAATTCTAATTATTGGTGGCCAAAACTATATTAAAAAAATTTATAGATTTTATTCTACATGTAATGTTTATCAACAAATAAGTAAAATAGTTTATATAAGACTAGTTTTTAATCTTAACATCATTATTTATAAATTATTTATAAAATAGAAATTTAACTTTTTTAGACCTATTAAAATTATTGCAAGATATAAAAAAAAATTGATAAATTTTAGTGGCTATATATTATACCACTAAATGAATAAATAAAAAAATCTTAAAGAAAATATAGCAATATTTATTTCTAAATTTTTATACAAGAACATTTTTATTTGATTTATATATTTTTTATTTTTTTATTTTTATAATATCAAATAACTAAAACACTCAATTTATGTATAAAGCTATTGAATACTTAATAGAATATTACTTGCTTCAACATTGTATATCAATTATATACTATCAATAAGAAAAGTAGTTAATAAAATAGATTAGCAATGATATTAGTAAGTTATGCAAATACATTACCAATAACAACCAACAAAAGATGAATAAGTTCTATAAAATTAGTAATTTAATTAGACAATTTCTTACCAAACAATCCAAAAATATTATCTAATATCCAATTCTTTGTTTAAAAGAAACAATTACTATATTATTTTTAATATTTTTAAAGATCCCTATTTTCAAGAATGAGAATAAATGAATGAAATTTAAACTACTCCTCAATTGTATTATTTTACAAATGATAAAATTAGGTTACAAATAATAAACAAGGTATATTGGCTTAGAATAAAACAATTATTAGTTTGTTTAGAATTGGTATGAGATATTATAAAAAGATCTCCAAATAATAATAATAATAATAATAATTAGAAAATGACAATTCCAATTTGGCCAAACTATTGTATCTTATGCAAAAAACTGAACCATAATAATAAAAAATGAAACAATCAAGATGATTTTGAAATCTTAAAAAAAGAAATACATGAGCCCCATTAGTAGATAAAGATTCTTTTAGTTCCAAACATACACTCATGACATGGCTTCTCCAAAGTAAACAAGTATGTTAGTAGACTAGCAAAGTAGCAGGCAATTGAGTTGACTATAACATTCCATTAATGTATGCTAGATGCAACAACATCTAGCATAAAAAAGGGGTCTACAAACCACAAAATGTTTGCACTTCACTACACAGTTCAAGCCCGATTTGCCTCCTCTAAAAGATTACATATTTTCTATAATAGGGACACACCTTCCACTGCCTCTGTGAGATGGTTACTTGCTCCAATGAATTACCACTGCTAAACCACTACCCATCCAACATTCATCCAGCATTCATCCAGCATTCATCCAACATTCATAGACCACCCCTGTTGGTCAACTTCAAATCACACCAGTACAAATCAGCTGGTGGGATCGTCACCCAATATGAGCTTCGACTTCGCGGATGAGATTAATAGACGAGCCAGGTGCCGCGCGTCTGCGGGGATCGTCAGAGGAGGAGGTGTGAACGTGGCCGTGGGCGGGGGGGAGTGTGCATGATGGACGCTGCTTTGTACCCAATAATAGCCGACGCTCTTTTCCGTGGTAGGCGGTCCAAAGCAGGAGTAGTCTTCGTCGTCGTCGTCGTCGTGGTTGCCGTGAGTCATCTCCAGCTTCCAGAGACCAGGCCGATGGAGGCCCAGAAGAAGAAGCCCCGGGGATCTTGGCCTGTGGTGCATGGGATGAGGTGAGGGGAGGAGAGATGAAGTGCGACTTGGTCAATTCTATCCTCCGGTCCCCCTGGTGGTTGCTGCTTTTCCAACTTCGTAGCCTCGGAGTCCCACCATGGATAGATCTCGCTCAACCGCAATTGGGGCGGTTTCTTCTCTAGGCGATCACTGCGCTTTCACTTGAAATCTGCTCCGCTTGCCATTTCTCGCATGCTGTGCGGTTTGATGCACGTAGATTCTTCCTCGAGGTTGGAACCCAACTCTAGAGCTGGTAGTCTGGGCCAATTCCTATTAATCGATTGCAGCGGAAAAAATGCAGATTACTCCAATCAGTGTGACACTTGTATCTATCTACTGGTAGCAGCTGGAATTGAGTTTCCGGATGGCCGGATCCTGGTGATGGTCGCTGCGTGATGGACATATTCGCACTGTAGTCGAGATATTCGCAGTTGCTGTTTGCGCTTCTTCGACGGAGTAATCCCTGCAACTGGAGAGTCGATCGCTTGCTGTTTCAATCCAAAGATTCGGTGAGACGTGGATTCCTTTCTCTTTCATGGTGCGTTGATTGGCGGAATATGTTGGTAGTGCCCGGTCCCTGATCACCTCGAGTCTGAGCTGCTGTTAGAGCCAGCTGTGTTAGAGACGAGCTCCTTTTGCCCTTCTACTGTTGCCTAGTCTCATTAGTAGCTTTTGTTTATTGCGTTCATTCTTCTGTCACAAGCTGCGATGATATTCAAGCCAATTTCCAGCTATGAAATTGTAGGTGTTATTGATTTATTAAGGATTGAGAAGTGTGATTGTTGAGTAGGGAGTTGATTGTAGGGCTTCGGGGCATGGCAGCTTGGAAATTTGAGCTCAGTACCCAGTTATTCGTCTAGAAAGGTTTCCGGTGTGTTCTCCTTGTCTTTTTCGTATTTGTGTTATGGTATTCTGAAGCTTAGATTAAAGTCCGGGGTTTTCATCGCCTTCGTGATTCCCCCATACTGACCCACTCCTGCTTGTGAATTTGGCGAAAGAGCTGTTATTCATCTATACGCCACACCCGTGATCTTTCAAACTGAAACTCCTTATTGTTCAAGTAGAAAATTCCGACGAGTGCCTGTGATATCCCATCAATAGCCAATAATTTATTAGTTCTGGAGTCGTAGTTGGCCTCGCGCTCGAAGACTGGATCAGATACTTACATGTCCGCCTTGAGGGGGGTCTTGCAGTGGGGAAGCTTTCGGATTGGAGCAATCCAGGAATTATGTCTCAAAGGATGAGGTTGATGCGGATGCCGAACCAACAATGGCGTTGGCTGAGAGCTGCAGCGACTTTGGTGTTAATATGTTGGATTATCCCACAAGTAGCGCTCGGGCAAGATTTGGGAACCTGGGATTTGCTTCTGGAAAACGCCGGGATTGCTTGCATGCACGCTGCGCTCACGCGCTTCGGAACTGTGGTGATGATTGACAGGACTGATATAGGCGCATCACAAATCGGTTTGCCAGGTGAGTTTTGAAACTTGTAATTTTCTTAGTAAGAGACCGCAGCCTGTCAGCGAGATTAGACTCGAGATCATCACTGCATAGATTGCGTGCGGGGCCAATCGAATTGCTGTTAGTATGCCAGTGAGGATTATCTTCTGAAAGTAGTCGCACTTGAGACATCGGATGACTGTCAACTGAAGTGACAGATTCTCATCGCGAATTTCGAATAGGTTGGTGGGTTTTGGATGCGTTGGTTTTCATCCATAATTTGAGGATTGACGCCGACAATTTAAGAAATCACAGGTGTTTTTGTGTAGTGTTTGAAGTTTTGAATCCTTCCTTGTCGTGACGTGAAGCAAAAACCTCATTGCCATCGCCAGGAGCAGACGGGTCACATGATTAGAGTAGACCTTTTACAAGTGCCTGGCCTACTGGAGGGGTTAAATTTTCTACAGAGCCACGATCGTTTCCAAGATAGAGGTTTAATTCGTTCGGGACTCAGTGAGAAGCTAGTCACTGCAGTTTTAGAACTTTTGGTCGCCAAGGTTGCTTGTGCCAGCGATCAGTCGTCGCTATGGTTTTCTCTGACCTTGCACCTGATGACAGTGTTTTTCTGCAGCGGGAGTTTGTAGAGATAGCGATGATTTGGTCCTCAAGCACGATTGCACCGCCCATTCAGTGGTTTTCGATCCGGTCACAAAAACTGTTCGGCCCCTCTTTCTTCAGACGGATCCCTGGTGCTCGTCGGGACAGTTCATGCCCGATGGATCTCTCATGCAAACGGGTGGGGACTTCGACGGCGTCAGAAAAATCAGGTTAGTAGGTTATTATTCTTCCAATTGCTATTCCAATTCCTTCTTTCGTGGCTTGCTTCAGATATTTGTCGTGCATTCAAATGTTAATGTTGAACTCAATGCTTGTGGGTGCTCAGAACGTTTGTGCCGTGTGAGGCTTCTGGCATCTGCGACTGGGTGGAGTCAACCACACAAGAGTTGCAATCAGGGCGTTGGTATTCAACCAACCAACTTCTCCCCGACGGACGCCAAATTATCATCGGCGGCCGATCGGCGTTCAATTTAGAGTTTATCCCTCCAAATGCCAACGGCCCTCTTTACTTTCCCTTCCTCAACGGTACCAACGATGACCAGAACGACAACCTCTATCCTTATGTGCATCTTCTGCCTAGTGGTAATCTGTTCGTGTTCGCAAATCGGGATTCGATCGAGTACAACTATTTGACCGACACAGTCGTGAGAACGTTTCCACGGATTCCAGGAGAACCGCGGAATTACCCATCTGGAGGCTCTTCGGTTATGTTACCCCTTCTGGCATCGAATAATTTTTCCTTAGTGGAGATTTTGGTGTGTGGTGGTGCACAGTATGGTGCATATTTGAATTCTGCTGCTCAAATGACATGCTCGAATACCTGTGGGAGAATGGTCGTCTCGGACCCCAACCCTACCTGGGCCATGGACGACATTATGCCGATTCCGAGGTGCATGGGAGACATGATACTTCTGCCAACACGAGATGTTATGATCATCAATGGCGCACAACAAGGTGTTTTACTACTCAAGAGCTTCTCAATTGTGCACCTAATTGCAAACTCATTCCTGAGAACCTATGCGAATACCACGAGATTCTCGACTTTTGCAAATGAGCTTTGTGAACGTTTCGTAGCCACGATCTAGATCTCGATCATGAAAATTGACCAATTCTTAATGCGGTTGATGATTGAAAGGCTTCACAAATCTTACCCTTTGTGATTCGTTTCATGGAATTAGGGTCGCAAGGATGGACGAATGCTATTAATCCCGCGTTCAGTCCGGTCCTATACTACACCTACGCGAGCCCTGGGTACCGGATGTTGGCTATGGCGCCCACGACCATTGCCCGCATGTATCACTCGACGGCTAATCTGATGCAGGTCAGCCTACAGTATAACCCTTCTCCTCTTGAAACGACATCATTTCTAGTCCCCTCGATGATACAATCCTGTATCTAACTACTTGGTCCTGGATGTGTGTACAGGATGGCCGAATCTTCATAGCCGGTAGTAACCCCCACCAATTCTATGTGTTCGACGTCGATTACCCAACCGAGTTGAGATTGGAGGCCTTCTCGCCACATTACCTAGCCCCTTCGCACGACTTGCAGCGACCAACTGTCACGGTGTCGCCATTGCAGATCACGTACAATACTCCGTTCATCGTTACTATCTCAGTTCCTGTCACCTTAGCAGGTCCTCCGGAGATCAACCTCGTGAGCGCGCCGTACTCCACTCATTCTTACCAACAAGGGCAGCGTGTGCTGAGCCTCGCCGTGTCTTCATCGGTTCAAGTCGCCCAGGCGACCTTGTACCAGATCACCGCCGTGGCGCCGACGGGCTCCACTCTGGCGCCTCCAGGGTACTACATGCTGTTTGCTGTCAACGAGGCCGTCCCTAGCACAGCCGTCTGGGTTCTGCTGTCTACGTGATCTCTATACGTCCTATCCAGCATTCATGGCTATCTCTCCCAAACCATTCCTCCACACATTGCGATGTAGCAATAATGAGGAGGGACATGCTACGTTCTGCACAAGCACAATTCTTCATCGCTGTGGATTGCCTGTATCTCATTCTTCCGAACTGACAAGGGCAAGTGCAGAGGATCGACAATATGTCACTTGGGGTCCGATGGAATTATGTGTCCCTCCGCAAATATTGAGGTTGAGATTCAATTGCTAGCTTAAATGGAGTGTGAGGCAGGAAAGCACTGGAAAATGCTGTGCGGAGGAATTCGAAGTAGTGGACATTGGACCGAGTGGGAGAGATCATAATCTGGGAACACCGAGTCTACGAATTTGCAGGCTCAGAGCGTGTTCGCAATGTACAGATTTGACTTGGATTTATGCATATCGTACTCTTGATGATAACCCGAAATCAAAAGCCTGGCAACCCGCATTTGTTTATATAAAGATCAGATTACAAGCACGTCTGTGCACCATGGAGAGTGTTTGTGCGTCTACTTTATTTGCATGGCATGGATCCATTTCATGCATGGATCTGTCAGGTCGGGGCTAAAAGAAAATCCTAATCTATGACAATGCGGTGTCCATCCTCTTCGCTGAATAGAAGAACCGGGTCCACGAGATCATTTTTGTGGCTTCTCAACTGACGACTTGTGTCCCGAGTCTTAGTGTTTTCAATTGCAGACGTCAGTTTTTCAATGATGAAATATAATTTCTCAAGGCACTGTTGTAGGCGAAGGTGACCATCCTCATTAACTTTTCGAAGCGACGCCTTCGTTGACTTTCTTGGATCGGAAGTACGCAGCTCAGTGAAATGCGCTATTAACTTCTTCCCGGTGAGCTCTAAAATGCATGGTCCTGTGCACGTAAAATAAGTAAAGTGAAAACACCTGGAAGTGTGATTGCCGAAGTCCCAATTTTCTGACCAAATTGCATGTTGGGCATCTTTTCCAAAAAGCCAACGAATCAACCATCAGTTCAAGGTGGTGGAGCCCTCTTGGTTGCAATCTGGCCATATGTGAAACCTGCTTCTGGAGATGGTCCACATGCCTGTTGTTACGAGGGGCTCCCGAGCTGACGCCCGGAGCGGCCCAATCTATGATAATTTCGAGTTGTAAAGCTTCATGGCATGTTTGTAGTGTTTTTCAGCTTGATGCAAATTACGAGAGATGCTTGGTTGTGTTTCAGATGTAGGACACCTAATTCAAAGACAGTGAAGACGTAAATTTCCGAGCGAGTGTTCAGAGGAGCCTTCAGATTTCTCCAAGACCTTTCTGAATCATGTCTATTCAGAGCTATGAATGCTCCCTACTCCACGCCCAAGAATTCGACCCAATTGCTCCACAAGGTAATTCCAGCACATATCAGCACGCTCTTGCTTGGACAGCTCGAAAGAGCCAACTTTTGGTCCGTGACGATCACAACTGGTAGAAACAATCTGACTGAATCGATGTTTGAAGTTTATATACCGCTATAGTTTTTGAATCTTTCGCTACTTCAATCTATCGAAAAGTTAATGACTAACTCAGTAGCATCCTTCATCCTTGATTTGTAGCCGGTGAGAATCAGAACACAATGTCTAAGTAACCATGTTAACCAACAGCCTCCGCAAAATTATTCAAAATTGTTTCTACTCAAAAACCAATAGAAGAATTTGGCTAGTTGGCCCATTTTTGTTGAGAAAGATGACCTTCAAGGTAACGCCATGGAGAAGCTGTTCCAGGCGTAGCTGCTTCAAAGCAGCAACTATGGCCGGAGTTGCATCAGTAATACAGTTGAGATTTTGAAAGGATCGATTCCTCTTGAAGGAACATAATCCACAATCACCCAAAACATGCAACACTGGTTTCATCGGCGTATCCCAGTGTGCAACTCATGTTAGAGTTCGTTTTGGAAGAGTCCACACCCCGCTCTGCCGCTTGTCTGCATTGGGCAGATCCTGCCACAGCGAGAGTAGTTTCAAAACATCTATCCTTCCACATGCTGCAAACTTTGGTGCCATCCCGAAAAGTACATTAATGAGTAAACCATAAGGAAAACCTTATGTTGGCGATGATCACGTCTATTACCAACATGTGTCGATCGCAAGGGCAGAGCTCACACCCTAAACGAATGTCGCGGCGCATGCCCTTCCCCAGGTGAGGTTGGGTTTATCTCCCTGTATGTCTCGTTCTAAGTGCGCCATCTCTTCACGAACTGGTTGCTCAGCAACTTTTCAGTAACGTCAAGTCCCTCATCCTGAAAGTGATCACAGTCCTCCAGCCGTCTTACCTAGAACATAGAGCACAGCTGATCTCGCCCTGTATCTCAACGACAATGCCTTGTGCAATCTCCGTCTGTGTGGGGGAAGAGCTGGTTCGTGAATGGTGGCTCGCCCAACTGACAATCGCATCAGCAGCACCACAAAAAACTCCTCCGCAGACTCGCTTCATCTCAATCAAAGTCTCTCCAACTGTAGCCATCCAAACCCATCCTCAAGCAGTTGACATGAACACCTGAGTGCACGTCTGTCTCCTGATCGACCAAGACCTGAAATCCATGCAAGTCAGCACTGATCGTTGACACTATCAATCGCGTCCTCCGGATGAAACGTCGTCTTCCTCTGCTCTGGTCTCGGCGGCGGCGGCATTCCGCTAGCGTCAGCGGCAGAGGAGTTAGCGGCAGTGGAATCATGCTGTTGTTACATTTCTTTTGAGATTGTTGAGAAGGAGAGAGCTTCAAGTGTGTGTATATTGATGTGGTTGATATCAAGGTTGGAGAAAGAGGGCAGCCAACACTTGAGAGGATACTTAGGAGTTTTTTCTCCCAATCTGTAAGTTTGATTTTCTTCAAATTTTGTATACTTGTTTTTAATTAGAAGGTTAAGAAGTATGCAAAATTTTGAATAAAGATCAATGATTGATTTGATAATTATTGAGATTTTAAATCTGCTATTGAGTTTATTAGGGCTTCATTAGGGTTCATTAGGATATTAAGGTTTTGTTAGGATTTCATTAAAGTATTAAAGTTTCATTAGGATTTTATTAGGATTTGACTAAGATTAATTTAAGATTTGATTAGAATTTGAATTAGAATTTGACTTAGGATTTTACTAGGGTTTGATTTAGAATTTGACTAAGATTTGACTTAGGATTTGAATTAGAGTTTGATTTAGGATTTGACTAAGATTTGACTTAGGATTTGAATTAGAGTTTGATTTAGGATTTGACTAAGATTTGACTTAGGATTTGAATTAGAGTTTGATTTAGGATTTGACTAAGATTTGACTTAGGATTTGAATTAGAGTTTGATTTAGGATTTGACTAAGATTTGACTTAGGATTTGAATTAGAGTTTGATTTAGGATTTGACTAAGATTTGACTTAGGGTTTGAATTAGAGTTTGATTTAGGATTTGACTAAGATTTGTCTTAAGATTTGATTTAGAATTTGAATTAGGTTTGACTCAAGGTTTGATTTAAGAATTGACTAAGGTTTGATTTAAGATTTGATTTAGAATTTGATTATAGTTTGATTAAAGCTGATTAAAATTTTATTAAAATTTTATTAAAATTTTATTGAGATTATATTAGCATTTATTTAAAATTTGATTAAAGTTTAATTGGAATTTATTTAAGATTATATTAAGATTATTAAATTTTTGATTAATTATAATATATAAATATACTTTCTATAATCAAGTATCCAATATATTTTCAAATAAGACAACACATAATATGACAATGGTTACATTAAATACTTTTGACACTCCTCTTTACTTGACATAATATAAAATTTATATAGAATTATGATCTATATTTTTTTTGTAATCTTATAAGATCTACAACTACTACCTCATTAAAACCTAATTTAAAAAAACTTAACCATAGTTAAAGATAAAATCACAAATTAAACAAATAAAAAAATAAAAATAAAAAATAAAAATAAAAAACTTTCTTTTCCATCCATATTCATGATAAAAATCCAACAACTAAAAAATCCATCAAGTGGATAAAAAAATTTTGCTCAATTACTCTAAGCAGTTTCTTCTTTAATACACTCACTAGTTCTTTTATTCAAAAAAAATAAGTTGTGGCATATCAATGTCATAAACAAGGCGGTGATGGATATATAATAAAAGAACCTTAGTGAAGAGATCAACAAGGTTATCCGGAAATGCTATTTTTTTTATTTTAAGCATCAACTTGGTTACTAAGTTATGGCTCTAATTAAAATATTTTGGATCTACATGCTTTATGCTATCACCTTTGATGAAGCCAACCTGCATCTATGCAACATAAGCGTTGTTGTCTTCATATAAAACAATTGAAAAATCATCATACAAAAGTCTCCAGGTTGTCTAGATGAGCTTGTCAATTAATCGCAATCAAACGTATTTTTGAGATGCTTCATATAAGGCAATAATTTTTGTATGGTTAGATAATATTACAGTTTTAGTTTGTTCTACTAACTTCTAGGAGATTACAACTCCATACTGTAAGAAAACATATTCCGATTGAGATTTAGCTGTTGTATGATTATATTTATAGCCAGTATTAGCATATCCAATCAATTTGGGATTTGCAGATCTTGAATAATATAATCTCAAGTCCTTATTACATTTCAGGTAAGATAAGGGGTGCTTAATGTCATTCCAATGTTGCAATGTTGGATGTGTGTTGTGTCTTGCAAGAACACTAATTACAAATGCAATGTCTAGTCTTAAAGATATGATCAAGTATAAAAGTGCTTCAACCACTATAAGGTATAGATACTATTTACCAAGTGGTTCCTCCTCTTCTTTGCAAAGGTAATAGGAATCATTTCCATCACAACCACGATCAACTATTGGTATTGAAAGTGAATATGTATCAATCATATTGAATCTCCGCAAGATTTATTTAATATAGGCTAATTGATTAAAAAAAATGCTACCATCTTTTATATGTATAACCTAAAGACCAATATAAAAAGTGATTTTTTTTAGCATTTTCATCTCAAACTCACAAATAAGAAGGTTAATAGCTATAACACATGCAAATTTAATGCCCACAAGATTAAGGTCATCAACATACACTGTAATGATAACAAATCTACTTTTATCTCGTTTGATAAAAAAACAAAGAATAAGTAGATCACTTACAAAATTATTTGCAATCAAATAGTCATATAAGTATTGATGCTACATACATCCAGATTGATTCAAATCATACAAGGTCCTTTGTAATTTGATACCATAGTATTATCTTGAAATAGGTCTATGCAAATTTCTTGCATTTATTCAAAGTAGTACCTACATATAAATATTTACATTAAGATAATTATACAAATAAACAGTTATTACATCCATAAGATATATTTCAAGATTAGTATATATTATCATTCTAATAATATATGGAAAAGTGTTTGAATCCATAACTAGAGAGTATGTGGATTCATAATCAATTCCAAACCATTGGATAAAGCCTTGTACAATAAGGTGAGCTTTATAGCAGATTATGTGATTTTAAGCATCACACTTGTACACCAATATCATCTTATATCCTAAAAGGTGAGAAATAAGAATATCTACAATTAGACCAAAAACTTTTTTCTTGCACAACAAAATATATTTCTTCTTAATAGCAACTTTCTATTTTAACCAACTAATACAACGCGTCACTTTCTTGATGGTTCTAGATTCAAGACCCTTTTCCTTGTAAGAAAAAACTTTTACAATCATGCAAGCAAAATTTTCATCTATTGTAATAGATTACCTGTTCCAAATATCATTTATATTGTAGTACAAAATAGATAATTTTGTATTCAATTTAATCTTATTTCTTTCAATGTCAATGCTCTCTCTTGTAAGAATAGAAGGAACAATTTCCATCAATGGAACATCAATAATTGATGGCCCTACATGATTGATAATGGTTTTTACAAAAATAATATTATTTTTAATAAGATCAATAATTATCATGGCCTTTTTTCTTATGTGGCATTTTATCTAGCCCGCAAGTCTTTTTTATTATTGATGTGGAATCCTAAGGCACTACAATATAAGTAGGTATATTGTGAGCCTCATTGATAAGAACTTTGGTAATTCATGATATATCATTAAAGCCATCATGTGCCTAGTTCATAATTTGCTTCAAATGCAAAATCTTAGCAACTTCAATTTTAGCCAAAGATATTCTAAGATTGAGATTTATTATGATTATTTTTGGTGCTTTAAATACAAGTATTGCAGTACTGTATTGATCAATAATTCTTCTTCAAAGAAATGAAAAAATATCCTCTTCAAAATAGCAATTAGCAAAATGTGCATGCAATAATATATCATTGATAAATTGACAAAACAAATAATATTCAGTGACTCAAATCCAACATATATACCTTCTTATCAATGAATTTTAATAATACACCATCAGAATTTTGGTATTGGAACCTATACACAATAGCCAAACATTCATAGGTGAGAGACATTGAAAACACAATCTGAAAGGAATTCCTACAATGAAATAGTCTCAAGAGAGGAAGGACAAAGGTAGATTAATGCCATAGCATATAAAATTGCATGGTTCTATATAATTGAACATAAATTTATTTGAAGGAGAAGTGGTCGAATAATAAATTAAATACACTTGATAAATGATTCCGTAAGTTTATTTTGTGCATGTTCATATAAAATACAATATGTCAACTCAATCCCTATTGCAATGCAATAATCATCAAAGGATTTTGATCCAAATTCCTTAGTATTATCTATGCTCAATGTCTTGATGGGATAATTAGAGAAATGACCTAAAAACAAACAAGTTTGAAAAGAAGGTTAGCAAACATTATATTTTGTATTGATAGCAATGAAATATATGATTGTTTATCTGATGCATCAATAAAGATTAGAAAATAGCAGAATGGACTAGAGAGTGGATTAATAGGATGACAAATATTTCCATATAGCCACTCTTGCATTAGCAATAATTTTTACAAGAGTTTCTAAATTGAGGGCTTGGCAATCATTTTGTCTTGCATATATGCTTGATATAATTCTATAGAATTTACATTTATAGGTCTTAAATTATATATATAATTAAATATGAAATTATCTTCTTAAATAATGTAGATCTTAAATGTCTCAATTGTCTATACCAGAGAGAAACATGACTCTTATTGGTAGACAATACAAAAGAAGATATAGCTAGAGGCTAAATTGTAATCCGGTATAAGCTATTTGCCGCAGCAAAGTCTTTTTCAATAATTTTATTATTCTTTGCAAGAACCAAAGCCTCTCGGCTATCTAGAATGGCACTCAAGAGATAAAAACCATTAGCATGCACATCTTGATAGCTAATTACACTTCAAGGTGTAGAAGGAGCAAACATTGCATGTTTGCATTTAATAATGGAGCTCTCAAGCAATATTATTATTATTGGTCCCTCTTAGAATCAAAACGCATTTAATTTAGCCATGGTCATCAAATTTCTAATTTGCCAAGTTGAAAATTTATTAGTAGAAAAGAATATCTTATCTTGCAAGATAGTATATATTATTACAAAGTCTATAAGTACATCATGAAACTTATCAATATAGATTTTTGCAGCCATGTAAGCCTCCAAATGAATCTATAGATGCATCTATAGTATGAACTTCATGGGTTACAATTTAGAGTTTTTTATTTTTTCAGAACATCTTAAGAAAATATTCAAAAGCTTGGCACACATATGTTAGATGTCCAATCATACCACATTTGTGGCATGAATACATCTTTAATTGACATCTATCACCATAATGTGTGGTTGGATGCTTATTCTTTCTTTATAGATGATGATAGTCACGACCATGATAACCTTGGTACTTATAAATATCTTTTCCATGCTATTGCAATTTACCTTTAGATTGTAATATATTAAATGCATGGAATTATGGAATTATAGTTTCAATAAGATGAGCCCTTATATTATACAAGAGGAATTTACTTTATTTCTCTATAAGAAACAAATGAGACATGAATTCAGAGTGGCTTTGAAATTTCATGTTTTGATATTATTGTACAAGCACAACAAATGTTGGAAAAAAAATAAAAAAGATTTTTTTAATCATTTTTTCTTTTAAGATGGCTTGTCCATACAATCACAATTGTAAAACAATGCAATACATCTCATTATTAAAAGCACTTAAAGTTGGAAAATCCAATACTTACAAGTGAATCAAATCATAATGGGCATGTGAAAGAAAAACATATTTTTGATAATCAAACTTAGATCTAAGCTTTTTCCAAAATTTGGCAAGATTCTGTAATTCCAAGTACTGGTGTTCGAGAGTAGGAGCAAGGTGATGACAAAAAAGAAGCAATACTTTCCAATAAATAAGAATAAGAACTAAAGCACTCACAAAAGAAAGTTCTTCAAATAGAATTGTATTAGAAAGCTTCTCTACAAATAGATTAGTCTTTACCATTCTTATCTAAAAAGATAGTTATTTCTATCAATAGCCAATGGTGGAAAAAGAAGAGCTTGAAGGCATAGAGGTTTAGTGGTTGCAGTAATCAAAGTCTCTATGGAAGTAACTACAATAGAAGTAGTAGATGATGTAGAAGTATTCATTTTTTATAGATACATAATGAAAGGATAGTTACAATTAAAATCAAAGAAAGATAAAACAAAAATTAAGATAAAACTCAAAAATTATTAAAAAATAAAAAATAATAATAAGATAAAAATTATTGAAGATTAAGAAGTTGAAGAGTAAATAATATAAAATAAAAGAAATTATCATTAGATGATTAGAAGAAAATAATAACTTATCCAAAATTTAAAAAATATATTACAAAAATAAAATCAAAGAGAAAAAATGATAGTGAAGGTTAGATGTTACAAAATCACAATTTAGATAAGACAGCAACAGACATCAAAGTATTCATGCACAAATTTATACCACAAAAATAGTGTTGAAGGCAAAATCACAAAACAAGAAAATTAGAAATGATATCTCTAAGTTGAAGTGGAAGAATGAGAGCAAATCTAAACTAGAACCAAAAGAACATAGATCCAAAAAGAAATAAAGAAAACTTCAAGGAAGAAACAAACAAAGAAGATCTAAAATTTAGTGTAAGAAATTTGTAGTAATAATGTATTGAGAAAGAGTTAAGAGAGATGTTAAGAAGGAGTTGAGAGAGCTTCAAGTGTGTTTGTATTGATGTAGTTGTGTATTACATATATAGCTATAGTATTCACTATTTACTATAGTGAATGGTACGGAGAATATGGTTGCATTAAATACTTTCAAGAAAGATTGCATCTTTTGTGTAATTGCAAATAAAAAGAGGTTATTGGTTTTCTTTTGTAATGTTGGAAGTTGAATTGTAATTGCTTTTGAAACTGGTGAATTTATAGTTAAATGAATGCTTTTCATTGCGTTTTGTGGCAGAATGATCACATGATTGGTTTGCATGTTTCATAGGTACAATCACATCAAAGAGATTAATATTCTTTTTTGTTTTGTTTCAAAATCTAAAGTAGTGTATAAACTTCAAATGTAAGATATTTTTTTATATAATACTAATTAACTAGTTTTATTTATTTATTCATTCAATAATGGTGAATTTTAATATATGAGGTTTGTAATAATTTTCATAAAAATTATATTTTGCAAATTAACAATTATCACAATGGCATTGTTATGATATCATTTTCAATGTAAGATTCATCTAAAATATTTTTAAGTAATCAGTATCTAAAAGAAAAATTACAAACCAATTGAAGGCCTGTACAGTAATTAGTTGTTTGTTGATTTTGAAATTCATTCATTTGTAAGAAAATTCCTTTGTGATTTTGTTACTTCAAAAATCAAAAGTAAAATTACACTAAAACAAATTTTTTATATTATGATGAAACCATTTTTACAAACATACACACATTTATGAATAATCTAACATGAAGCACCTGATATTAATATATTCCATTTTATTTAATGGCATTATGCCAATAAAAGAAACATACCATTTTATTTGCACTTTCAACAACCCACTGATTCTAATTGGTGCAATATTGATTTTTTTGTCAGAATTTTAAAAAATTTACAAAATATTTATTAAATATTGTTTCATAATTGATTCACTACTAAACCAGACCATATAAACATACCTGGAAAATTTCGAAACAACATAATTCAATTCTGTAATTAACACCAGCATTAATGTCAATATGGTAAAATAATGACACTAAATCAAATTATAATGTCGTTATTACAACAATATCATTGAGTATATCATAAAATGTCATTATTTAGCATAATTGAATGCGGGCACTAATAAAAACCATCCACAAAGGGACAAGAATACATCCCCAAGGGATGAACGTGCTGTCATCTAGAGGAGAGTGTGCCACGTAGGATACAAGTAAAGGGAGCGACGTCGACAAGCAAGCAGGCAGGGAAGGGAAAGGAGGAGCCAGGGCGAGGCCACGTCCAGCGCGAGCCCTCCTGGACTCGTCACGCACCCAGACTCCATGTCCCGAGCTGCGCGGCGGCCACGTCGAGGTGAGCAACGCATGCATAAATCTCCAGATGGCTCTTTGGACGGCTCTAATCTCTCATGGCCAGCACCACCGGAATTTCCTTCACTGGTCTTCACTCAGCTATATATGCGCAGTCTGGCGCTGGCTCTGTAGTATTCAATAAGAAGCGGGTAAATCATCTGTCTGCTGTGTGTTTCGAAGCGCCGATCCAAATTGAGTTTGAGATTGTTGCTAGTGTGTGAGTATTACAAGTGAGAGATCGTAATTGTTAGTGTTTTCTCAGGTTGTTGACGATGGCAGCCGTCGTGTCTTCCGTTGGTGCCTCCACCGGTGCTATGTCAGGGGGGATCAATTTGCCTTGCCGAGTTACGGGCGTTTCTCAAGCTGCGAGGTTGGTGAACTCTCCTCGTTTGATGACCCGGCGTGCGGGGCGAGTGCGGTGTGAGGCGGGTGAAGAAGGGCCTAAGACTCCCACTCCTGGAGTGGCAGGATCCTTTGACCGAGCGACGAAGAATACGATTACCAAGGAAGAGGTGCTGCAGAATCAGGCGACCAATGAGTCTGAGCAGCGATCCATCTTTGGTGCTAAGCCCACTCCCGGGTCCGTGTATGGCCGTCCCGAAGTCGAGCGGAGACCCGAGACCGGAGACTTGTCGCCCTGGAGTGTCTTTGCTTTCGATGGTGCTGCCCCTGAGACGATCAATGGCCGACTGGTATGACGTTCTCTTGCTCGGTTACACTCAGCTGCATACCTTATGATTGGTTTGAATTGTTGCATTATAAAACATGTTTGAAATTTGTGGAAATGGTTATCCTTTTAGCTAAGCCTGTGTTTTAACCTTACAACTGCTCGTTGATTTCTGCAGGCGATGTTGGGGTTCGTGTGGGCATTGGTTGGGGAGAAGGTCACTGGTCTTTCGGTGATTGACCAAGTGTTCAGCCCCGGAAGCACTGGTTTAATTTGGTTCCTTGCGTCTGTTCAAATTCTCACGTATGCATCCTTGGTGCCGATTTTTAACGCCAAAGAGTCAACCGATGCTCGCAGCTTCGGTCCCTTCACAGCAAAGGCAGAGAGGTGGAATGGGCGTGCAGCCATGATCGGATTCTTTTCCCTCATTGTCACTGAACTTTTCCTTCAAGGACCAATTTTGAAGTTGTTTGCCAACAGCGTTGTGCCTCCGGTCTAGATTTCGCCACCTTAAGGTTTATTGCCTTCTACAGAGACAATTAGTCTGGTTAGAGAGTGTATAAATTCCGATTTTCAAGACGAAGAATTAGTATGTCGAATGCAGGGTTGAACGGAGCCGTTGCTGTATATAAATTCTTGACATTTATGTAACAGCTCTAATTCCTAAATTAAAAGATCTCTTGTAAAGATTTTGAATTCGAAAACCTCAATGCAGTTGTATTACGAAAGATTTTGTCTTCCTTTTGCTTAAGAGGGGGCTATGAATTAACGATATAATCATGGAGATGAGTAAATCACAATTCAGGTAAAGGAGATAAAAATCCGATGAGTGTTTAAGATATGACCAAAAATAAAAATTTGACGAATTGTCATTAAAGAATTCCGACAAAATGACTGAAATTTTGGCCATCTGAATGCAAGAAATTAAAAGTTTCAAAACTGTGCTTTGCAAACTATCTACTAGGAAGTGTACAACTGTGCAAAGCTACACTCCGCTGCGAACCTAGCCAAGGTTTATATCACATGAATAATGAATTGAAGCAATGAAACGCTCCTGAATCTTCACAATCGTATGGTACCAATTCCAACATGTTCTTACATTGTTGAGTTCGGACTTCACGTCTCACGAGCGTTTGGGTCAAGGTGATTGATTATGTAGAATAAAATGTCTCTAGTATGAAGGTTTGAGAAAGAACAAATCTTGATGGTGTTGTTCTGTTGGTCAATTTCACACGTATCATATCCTGCCACGTCAAAATGACAACCACCGTCAACAACATAGCAATGCGGTACTGTTCCTCGCAAGATCTGTCAACTTTTCCTGCGTTAAAAACTCCGAACGAAAAGCAGCAACAACGACTTGAAAAACGGCTCATTCCATATCAAACCTTGCTGACGCATTTGTTTTTCTTCTGCAAAATCCAGGGACTAATACCTTTTTTCCTTTTCATGTAGAAGTCCAATTTCTCCAATTTTTTCGGACTCGCATTTTGCACCTTGGCTATAATTTTCATTTCCAGCTGCGAAGTACAAGAGAACAAAAATATCAACCACCCTAACAAGAACAACTAGAACAACGCCGAAAAGTGAGTCATCCAGCAAATAGACAATCCCTTGGGTTTCTCCTATTCACGCACAAAATAGTTGCATGATCACTTAGATTACCTGATATGGTGGTAATTCGTGAGTGTGAGTAGGTATTACCATTGAAGACCTTTCATAACCAACTATCTGCAAAATAGAAGGCCCAATTTAGATTTGTGTAAGCCACAAGATCAGACGAATAAGCACTCTACTTCCAACACACGATATTCTTAAACCTATTTCCCAAGCTGACCCCCGACTAACACCTGCGCTCCACAGACTTGAGAAACACAAATCCTCAACTATATTGGACTCTAGATACGTGAATAAGAAATATTCTCTCAAGCACTCATCATGTACCTCATTTGGGGACGCCATGTTAGCAAGATTGGGCAGAGCACCCAAGTATCACGATCTGCTTCTAATTGGTGAGCGTCTTTTCACACCCTTATATTTGCCTGTCAAGAAAATTCAACATGGTAAATGTACTCCCCTAAGCAGATCCATGACCGAAGAAATTCTAAAAAAAACGAGGCAGAATTCGCCCTCACCTCGAAAAACGCTTCAAATCTATGAAAACCTTCCACCACCCGGAATAACGACGGATCTCTAACTACAAATCCAATCGCACCCCACTAATCCTTCCAACACTGACAAAACTGAATGTCCTCGTACAACCCTATTCAATACCCAAACTCCACACAACCATACACAACGCAAACCCACAATCAAACAACGCAAAAGAAATCACCCTCCACCTCCACTCTGTTCATTCCCCACGAAAACTCAACCTACTTACCCGCTACCACAGAAGAGCGCCGCGCGAACTCAAGTGTCCAACAATCCAACAGTCTACGCCTCAGCGCAAATGGGAAAGAAACCCGACCCCGCCAATTTCAAGGAACTCCACTGACCCACTGCCTAGGCAACACTCAAGAGGCGTGGATCTATATTTCACTGACCCGGAGAGATAGAGGAGATTGCTATATATAGCGCAAAATGGGTGTCTGCACAAAAGTCTGCACCGCACTAGCGCAGCGAAACTTACAGCTCGGGGCAAACGGCACACGAAGGCGGGGAACAATGGGTCCGTCGCGCTGCTTGGCGGATTGCTTGAGGGCAACTGTTGCAAAGCCGCAAGGTGATGCGCCGACGCGCACTCGCTGGTGCTGTTGCTTCACAGCCCACGCAGCCAGACGACTTCAAATCTGCTGAACGCGTGCAAACAGATGCGGTGTGAACAGAGTTTTCATCCTCCGACGTTTCTGGTTTGAAGTCAAGTCCATGGAAGGGGCCAACTCATCCGTTATTGAATTCAATCAAACAAATGGGATAATTATTCCCGAATATTACTCGTGTACTCAAAAGCACGGGGGAAAAGGTTGAATCCGGGACAATGGTTCATTTGGTTTTCTGATAATATTCTACCCATTTTCCACAATTGCTTGTTATTGCTTTTTGTGTTGGTGCCCTCAGTTTCTAGTCAAAAAATGGCTGTGGTTCTTACACGGTGCCCTAACTGAGTGCGGTATGAAACGGTCTGTTTCGGAACTGGGTATTGTTCACTTCGAGTGTGGATCGTGACTGGCAATGCAGATGCCTCCTCCTTTTGTTTTGTTGTTGTGGATTTTTGACAAGGAGATGGGTTTTTGAGGATTTTGCAATCACGCTTTTGGCCAACCTTTGTGAAAGTCTTGATTTGGAGGTTTTGTTGTGTGTGAGATACGGATGTTGAAGAGCGATTAATGTGTCATAAAAAATTTTAAAGATTTAAAAAATACAACAAAAAGGGAGAGAAAAAGAGGGGGGGGATTATAATAAAATATAATAAAATAGTAGAAATCTGCCTTTTCCATTTAGAATCATGTTTTGATGAGAACTTTATTATTTAACTGTCATAATTTTAACACCACTCATTTGAATTGCGTTTTTCTACATAATTTCAGGAGCGTTTTAAGTATCCTAACATTTATAATCCTACAATAGTATATGCTTTCAGATGCCATTGTAGCACTTAAATAGATTCTTCATTGATTACACATGAATGTATATATGTATGTATATACACACAATATATACTAAAATGATTCCATGAAGTCTGACATGAAACTTATTTTTGAAAATTAAATAAAGTATGAACAATTTAATTTTACTTGTTGAAAAAACTATTACTTACATCTAACCTTGTATGAATACTCAGTAGTATATATATATTTTTTAACAACAAGAATTATGCTAGTTTTTCTTTTAATAAAAATTGATTGGCTTCTAAATTATTTAAATGGGTTTAATTCTATAAAATGAGAAGGATTAATAATAACTAAATAAATGCGTAAATAAATAAAACCATCAAACATCAACATGTTTTGGGGTGTATGAGTATTAAACACAGTTTAAATCACCTGCCTTGTATGTGAGTAGCTATTTAATAAAATTTAAAAATTCACACAAGTTTCCATTTGAATATGATATCCAATACACCATATTCATGTGTCCCAAAACCATGCATATTTTTTCCTGAATATTTTTTTGCCTTGATGCAAGTGCAATGTCTAAGGTCCAAAGAATACAATTGGGTCAACCCACAGTCACATCATGGTCAACCAACATGTTAGGATTTTCCCTTGATACAGTAAAGATATATATATATATATATATATATCAATTTACCAAAATTTTATCTTGATACAAGTATAATGTCTAAGTTCATAGGTGCAAGTCCAAAGCCCAAGGTCCTTGATGCAAGTGCAAACATCTAAAGGTCAAAGAACAAAATTGGAACAGCCCACCCTCACACAATGGTCAACTAACATTTTAGGGTTTGTTTTGTTTAGACACAAGGAAAATGTAGAGAAACACAATATGGTGGCGGTGTGAAAAGGAACCCAGTTCCCCCAGCAACAAGGAAACGCTCATGCCAAATTCTTTAGTGACATGATCCGATGGGCTGAGTCATCTGCGATGAGGAACGCCAGCTGGGTAAGATGACGTGGCGTGGGGACCGGCAGCGGAGAGAACGAGGGAATCGGGAACGTGGGAACGCCCTGAGCGGGGGGGGGACATAAAGTGGCAGGGCCCGCGCTGGCTCTGACAAGTGTCGCCCCCGCGGCACATGGCTGCTTGTCTCGACGGGCTGGGCGCATCTCGGCGAGGCTCCACGGATTGCATGAAGCATCTGGGTCCAGCTTTGGCCGTCTTTCTCGATCCCTGGATCCCTGTCGATCTCGCTCGATCTCTGCCCAGGGATCTCATCACCCTTCACTAGCTTTCCGCTGCGCCTTCAATCCGCTACCTGGTGGTGGTGGCAGCCTGTCGACGCTGTTGGGTGATGCCGTTGCTGTCGCCAGGGCCGTCCTCTGGTCCCTCGTCGCGTCACTTCGGTCTCATGCGGTCTCGTCGGTGAATGGAGGTGTGAGTTTCGATTGCTGTGCGCCGTTGTTGTGTTGTTATTGTCGTCATTTAGACGAGCTAAGAGCTTCTTTGCTGTTTAAGAACGTGTTTGTCAGTGGAGATTACGGTGGTAGGGCTGGAAGCGTGTTTCGCTGTGTGGTCTTGTGGCTACTTCTGAGGATCTGTTAGTTTAATTGTGTGTCTGTTGTCGATGTTTGCGAAGAGTTTTGATGTGTGGTACTGTGCTTGTTAATGGTTCGAAAGGTCACGTTGTGATTTGCGTCTAAGGGTAGCATCTAGAATCTCGTGGTTTTTTAGTTCGATGCAACTTGAGGAGCTGATTTTTTAATTTTTTAATACTTTTTTTTTTATCCCCTTCTTTTCGAGAACAGGGATGGATTCCCATGGTGCGATGCTGCGTGTTTTCGAGAGTTCGTGGGTGCCAGGATGGTAGAGGTGTCGGTGGGGTGTGTTATAGCTGGGCAGATTGCGTGGCGCCTTAATTGATTGTGAGGATGGAGATCTTATACTTAGCAACCTCGGCGGGGATCAACTTAGGTTTAGCCATCCTGTTCTTTACCCTGTATTCTGTGTTTCGGAAACAACATGCGAATGCAGGGGTGTACTTCACTCGCCATCTGCTGCGCGAGCGACAGCGGATGAAACTTACTGGCGAAGAGAAGGAAACTTTTAGCCTGGAGAACTTGGTACCATCGGCAAGCTGGGTGAAACGTGCTTTGGATCCTTCCGAAGAAGACATTCTTAAGTCGTCTGGTGTCGATGCAGTCGTCTTCCTGAGGGTCTTCATCTTTTGGTGAGTTACGGTTTGAATCATTCCATATTTCGTTACAATAATGAAGCAAGCGTAAAGATATTTACCAAGATATTTTTCTGAAATTCAACCAGTGATACTGCGTAGCTGCTTGCCATGGCTTTACTTCTCTACTAGTCTGGTGATTTTAGCATTGGCGTCTCCTAGAAAGAGCTACTCCGAATGTTTGAAGGTCTTGGACCATATTACAAAGAAACTCATGGAGTACGATTCACTTCTTGCTTGTTAACCTTATCAACCAACTCGAATTGTTGGATTGAGTCGTTGCTGAAGGCATTTCGTTATGTAATTCGAACTGACTTATATCTGTTGGTGTGGCATCTGTTTCTGCACCAGCATGCGCTTTTTCATGATCTGCACGATTGTTGCATTCGGGATATTGGCGCCTCTAAATTACACGGACACTTACCTCGCTGATAACCCGGATGAAAAAGATGCGCATGAGTATGGGACTCTGGAGAAACTTACCATCCTCAACATCTCTTATGGCTCAATGCGGTAAGCACAGTGAAATATGATTTAATCAGCAATTAAATGGATTCTGGAGAGTGGAGGTTTTGTTCACTTGACATTGATCTCATTAAAATAGGCAAGGGTTTAAGTGAAGATGGTCAAGGATGCCGCAAATAGTATTTATCAAGGTGTTACAGGAGTGATGCAACCACATTGGCATGTTCTTGCCAGTCACTCGTTGTGCTGTTGGCTTTCGTCTTTTCCTCCTTCATTCTCTCTTTTGTTTTTGATTTTTTTTTGTTTGTGTGTGTGTGGGGCAGAAACTTACTGTAGCAAACATGAACTTATGAACCTTGAAGTAGAGCAATGTGTACCATGAACTTATGTTCGCCTTGTGCAAGTATTCATTCTCGTTATTGTGCTGTACAGGTTGTGGGTTCATTTTGCGGTTCTGTACTTAATCTCCTTCAGTGCATACGCGTTGTTGTACATTGTAAGGACAAATTTTGGAAAGATTTTCAGGTTCAAGTGCTTCTTATAAGCCACCAAGAAACATAATTTGGCATCATCTTCATGTTCTTATTTAATGCTTTCTTCCTTTGCACAGGAGTTCAAGCATATCTCAAAGTTGCGTTTAGAATACCTTGACGCTGTACTGCCCCAGCCCGATCAGTTCACGGTGCTCGTTCAGTCTATTCCGCAGCCTGAAAATGAAGAACTAAGTTTTAGTGACAATGTGGACGACTTCTTCCGTCGCTTCCACCCAATTGAATACTTGTCACATCACATGGTTTACAAATCTGGCCATGTCACAAGCCTGCTGGTATGTCCTCCACTTATGATAACACGAAACGCATACAAACCTGTTGGTCACATCAGAAGCTGACCATTTTAGATTCTGCTCATGTCACATGTAAACTGCTCGACGCCGAAGTGTGAGGTTGAATTAATGGGTCAGGGTTTTGAGAACAGAGCGAACTGGAGAAACTGAAGTTAAAGATTTTCGAGCTGAAGCAAAAGCCACCGACCGAAAGAAAGCCTCGCCGAGCAGGTCTTTTGGGACTTTATGGGCCACTCGTAGATCCTGTTGAACTTCACATTCAAAAGTTGGAGGACGTGCATCATCAGATTCGGCAATGCCAGATGGAATTTCGACAGAAAAAGAAGGTAGTGACAGGATTGGGCTCATGAGGTCTTGCAAGAAGTTGTCACAGTTCTTGAATTATTGTTTTAATTTCTGATTACTTGTTAAGTGAGCTCCCCACTCTGTTAGAGAATCTTATTTCACAAGTCAGCATTTTATGTCTAACTCCAATGTAATGATCATTGGGAATCCAACTTGTGCAGGAGATCCCAACTGCATTCGTAACAGTGCGTTCACGTTGGGGGGCAGCTGTGACAGCGCAGACACAGCAATCAACTAACCCAATGCATTGGGTCACACAGTGGGCACCCGAACCACGAGACATCGACTGGCCCAACATGGAAATACCTTACGATCAGCTCTTTTATCGTAGAATTGTGTCGACGGTACTGGCATTAGCACTTACTGCAATCTATTACCCAATCGTGGCCGCAATACAGCTTCTGGATAATCTGGATAATGTGAAGAAATATTTGCCAAATGTCATAGTAGCGAACGTCCTGGACATGTACGCTCCTTTTATATTCTTCCACTCCAAATTGACTTTCAAAGTTCTGAAGCTATTTCCTGTTGATAACTATTGGTGGCACTCTTATCAACATGCCGGAAACAATGATCTTTGTACTAATAATGTGCTAATCTGTTTTGGGGTTTCTCTTTGTTGCAGACCTGCGATAAGCTCCTTGGTTCAGGGTTACCTGCCGGCGCTTCTGCTCGCACTGCTCTTGTATATAGTGCCCAGCATCTTTTTCTTCCTTTCTCGGATTGAAGGACATCCCTCTGTAAGCCATCAGGAGCGAAAGGCGTCCTCGAAGATGTTCAGTCTGTTGGCAGGAAATATCTTCCTTGCTTCAGTCTTGAGTGGGTCCCTTCTCACTATCAGTGAATCTTTCACAGAAGATCCTAAGGGTATCCCAAGGCGCCTCGCTGAAGCCATCCCTACACGAGTAAGAACAGGGATCTCTTCAGCTTGAAACACCTCAGTCAATCAACTTGCTTGTTAATATTAGCAGAGAATTACGCATTACATCTTTTCCTCATACTAGTGTTTACGCAGGCGAGCTTTTTCATCACGTACATCATGACGACAGGATGGGCTGGCATGCCACTTGAAATTCTGCAATCGGGCGCTCTAGTATTGAACTTTATAAAGCGGAACACGGTGGAGAAGAATAAGCCACTGCTGGACCAAGTCCTTTCATTGCCATACTACCGCACTCTGCCTTTGGTGCTCTTCTTCGTGTTGTTGGGTCTGGTGTATTCGATTGTTAGCCCTCTCATCCTTCCGTTCCTGCTCATTTACTTCACATTGGGCTACATCGTCTACCGCAATCAGGTACATATCCACACCACCCCTTCCGTTCCGTATCAGTTTCTGTCACTGGTTGTAATGCGTAATTTTCTGCTAATATTAATGAGACATGGAAATGTTTTGAATGAGACAGTATCAAAACTCCTGTAACGACGCTCGTTCTGGCATTTCCAGGTTTTGCATGTCTACGAACCGGCTTACGAGACTGGCGGTCAATACTGGCCTGAGATTCATAGCCGAACCATAGGATGCATTGTCTTCATGCAAATCGTGTTCATAGGGATGTTCTCGTTAAAGGGACTGAAATCTGCTTCAATTGCGTGCATACCGCTCCCGTTTCTGACATGGCTATTCCACGAGCACTGCTCCCAGAGATTTTTCCCCATCTTCAAAAAATTCAATCTGGAGGTATATCTTCTTAACATCTGCAGAAACTCATCATCTCGTGCTTTCATGAGGTCTTTCAAACATTTCCATATCTCATTGCCGAACACAAACTCACATGCTAACAAACATCTTGTTTTCTCATCATCAAATGCTCTCGTTCGGCAGAGTACAATGAAGAAGGACATAAATGACGACGAATCTGGGCGGAAAGATGAGATTCTGAACTCCATCCGAGATGCATACACGCACCCAGCATTGTGTCACGTAGATTTGAACGTGGACCACAATTCCAAGACACAGCGATTGCTTCCTGAGTCTTCAGCTTTTGTTGAACCAGACATATCTGTGTAGATTTTACTGTATACAAATGCATCTTTGTAGCTGAAACCCTTTTATTTGTGTGGTACTACACTTCATCGATGGTACGTCCTCTTATTTTACTTCTCTACAGTGAGTGGTTGATATCGTAAAGCTCATTTTTCCCACATGTTATAGATTTTCATGATGACTCAAAAATGGAAGCAAAAGTGTTCGAGAAGAACCCAGATAGAAGAAGAAGATTAGGTGTTGAGTGTAATTTTATATCAGGTGTAGATTGTAACGTGCTCGTCCCATGACCTCTGTAAAGTTTCTCCTTCACAGGCTTAATTGAAGTGTACAACTATTTGTGCAACTCTCCTACAGTTTGGATCAGTTGTGACTGTTGATTAGTGTGTTGATTAGCTTGTAAAGCTTACAAACCATGAAGTCAAATTATTACTGGATCATGAGCTTACATAAATGATCATGTGCTTTAGAATGACCGGTTGTGAAAAATATCAAAATTGAATCAAGTTTGAATTTGTGTTGCACGTTTTGATTATATTGCAGAGCATTCTTCAACGAAATAGTAATTATACTTCATTAGTACAAAACAAATATCATAAAAACTTGTATGCAAGTGATTATACCCCATCAAATATGATAAATGACGTCCCAATCCCAATCAATTGATGCATTTAATAAAGATCATGTTTTAATTAATTTATGATAACTATATGATATAAATGGTGTATTTTCAAATACAAAGTATCTTTTCATCGTACGACTATGTTGTACTACAGGAAACATTATATTCTTTCATTAGTTCCTGTCAAGTGTAATGTTAGGTGTAAAGGAAAGTTCCAATGCAATTCTTTATGTATGGATGACATCTTATAAAAAATCAAAACCTTATATTGTAACATTTATTGTTATATGAGTAAGATGATACAGTAATTACTTATCAAACAGAAATTCTAGTTGTATAGATTCTAACAATTCAAGCTTTATGATTTATTCATTGTCTTACCTTTCATCATTTCTTTATTACTAAAAAAATAAATAAAACCTTTCGCAAATAAAATAAGTTCTTGGATTTCCAGGTTGATTTGTTTGTTTTATTGATTTTTTACAAACCTTAAGGCTACAAGTGAAGAAGCTAAGGATTTTTTGTGTGGACACTTCAACTGCAGAATTAGAGAATGAAGGCATCAATTTCGATACCTGATAGGAAGGAAGGTTCAATTTCATTGCAATGATAGATCACAACACATGCGTCTAAGAGAATCTCTTCGATGTGTAAATTGTTTGAAAATGTTCAAATGTTGGTGGCTAAGTTGCAATCTGGGTGTATACAATTCCCTCACTGCACACTAATCCGTCACACCTGTTGCGGTGGCTACTCTCCAAGGAGCCTTCAAGGTCTTTCCCTTACCAAACAATCTTGAAGGTTTCATAACTACATAAACAAATTTGTCAAAACAAACTGAAGCATCCAACAATTCACCACAATTCCTCTTCATCCTTGCTGCAAGAAAAGACTTGGGAAGTTAACTTCAAACAGAAGCAGAAGCAAGCGAGAAGGATAAAAGTTCTCTAGCAACTCCAAGCTTATACTCAACATCAAGTGCAATGGAAAGACTGCTGCATTCATCCAGTGGGACTTTGATATATAATATGAATCTATACTTATTTCGGGAATAAATCAAAATACTCAAATTATACAAGTGTGTATAGGTGCAAAACAGATGTGCGACACACAACACTACTGTTTTACAGACGGGTGCGAGATGCCAGTACAATTAGGCCAACGATACCGTGGTATCAAATTACAATTTTATGAAGAGAAAAAGTAGACCTTCCAGTAAAAAATTGAATGGGGTCCAGGATGAAATTCATGAATTCACCAAAATGTCCTGTAACAATCTCTGGGGCAGCAGAGCAATATTCACAATCAAAATGAGCTAACTTAATTCTCTTGAAAATATCCATGAATGAATCCTAACAATGGACAAGTTCAATTTGCACTTCTATGAGCGCAAGGAGCCTCAGCTAACGCAACCAGACATATATTTGACTTTATACGACAACTACATGCAGTTGCAGTGTTAAAGGTAGCAATTAAATGAGAGGTCTAAGTGTTGAATCGACAAGGACCTCTGGATAAGCTAAAAGAGTGCCCCAGGTTAGTAAAGGACAGTTTGAGGGGAAGAAAGAAATAATAAGTGCATGTGGAATGAACCAAACCTAGTATCCATACCAACCAAGCCCAAGTACTATATTTCCCTTAGTCAACCATCCCTGTCACCTATCATTTAAGCCCATTTTAACTTCCTGGCTTGTCGCTCACGCTGGTTCATTCTTCTACCAATGAACTTTAGGACTTCATCTATCAAAATCACGGGGAGAGATACAACAAGCACCAGGAGCCATTCATTCAGACTTAATGGCACAATGCCAAATATTTTGGCCAGGAAAGGAATATAAAGAATCAAAAAGTGAAGGGAGAAGGAAAGGCCCATAGCTAAAAGTAGCCAAGGGTTGACCCAGGGCGGCATAGTCACTAAGCTCCCGTCTTCGGAAAGGGCGTTCAAAGAATTGAACATTTCGATGGCCACAAGAACGGACAATGAGAGAGTAGTTGCTTTCACTTTCCCAGTCGTGAAATAATCACAGGGGTTGTTATCGAAGGAGAGTGTCAGATCGCCAGCAGTAAATGGCGCTACCTTGAAGTCTTTCCATGTAGAGCACTCGCCCCAGTGCGTCAATTGTGAGAAACTCACCAGCGTATGACCATCAGCTGCTAGGTTGATCCCAAGAAAGGAGGCATGAGTATACCACAATGCAAATGCACCTACAGTAGCTACTCCCACATACAAGCCGATGACCTGCAGAATCCAAGACTAACAGATTAGTGGTGGACCTATACTACGATATTCCATATCCATATCCATATCAAGTCAGAAAAAAAGTGCAAAGCCCTATCCATCCTTCCGAAAGACCAGTGCGCCTCCACAACTCCACCTCCATAAAATTCTAGCTTTGTAGTCACCCCTAACTACATATAAGCAAATAATAGGCGTCTTCTTGAAGACAGCAATTTCTTTAAGTAATAAAACTAAGACGCAGAAACCCACAAGGCAGAGACCAGCCGAAAAAGTCACGTATCAGACAGGAAGATTACAAATTCACAGAATTTGCAAAAACCGTTTGAAAAAGTAGTGAATGCTTACAACAGCAAATATTTAACACACTATCAGCACAAACATTCCGGAGTCAGGCGAGTAAGTACCAAATAGCGGAAGAACACCCATGCGTTAATTAGGACATCATCACTTTTCCGAGGAGGCTTTTGCATTATGTCCAAATCGGGAGGATTGAAACCTAGAGCAGTGGCTGGAGGGCCATCGGTCACTAGATTTACCCAAAGGAGTTGAACTGGTACTAATCCTTCCGGCATGCCCAATGCTGCTGTCATAAATATTGATGCCACTTCACCAATGTTCGACGATATCATGTATCTGTAGGTCCACAAATCAAGTTAGAATTCAATTTTTAATTCTAACATGCTCAGACTAATATAACTCATTTATTAAACCAAATTACCCACCTAATAAAGGCCTTCATATTATTGTATATCGAACGACCTTCTCCAACAGCTGCCACAATAGTGCTAAAATTATCATCTGCAAGCACCATGTCTGCTGCCTCCTTCGCCACCTGCATATCATTATACAACTTCGAATTACTTCCCACACGTGCAAGTGAAATCATTAAACATACTCAACCTCGAAGACTCTTCTCTGAGGCTTTTAAAATAAAAGCGAATTGAAAAATCCATTGGAAAGGCATTCTACTCGTAGAGGATTACGAAACAGAAACATAAATTTCTTTAAAATGCAAATTGCAAGCATCTCTGTAGGTAAATGGCCAAGTACCTCAGTTCCCGCAATACCCATTGCCACTCCAATGTCAGCAAGCTTCAAGGCAGGAGCATCATTCACGCCATCACCAGTCATGGCTACAACCTCCCCAGCCTCCTTCAGTATGCGTACGATGTCTTGTTTGTGTTTAGGCTCCGCACGTGAGAAAACACGACCTCCAGTACCAGAGAGAATTTTCCTGCGACGTTCAGGAGAAAGCTCCATAAACTCACGGCCTGTAAAGCTCTTACCTTTGAGATCTTCACCATCCTTGAAGATACCAATCTCAGAACAAATGGCTTCAGCAGTGTTTTTGTTGTCTCCAGTTATGACCATCACTCGTATACCAGCCTCATTACAATCTACAATTGCCCCACGTACTTCTTCACGGGGAGGGTCCTGCAGGGATTTTCAACTTCTTTTAAACCCGGTATAACAAAACTAAAGAGAGCAAATGAATATGACAAATATGAACCTTATCAAAATACTACATCAAAGTAAAGTGGGACGTCAATCTAGAAATTTTTTCGGAAGTCCACTAAAAAGGGCAACGTGTTCCCAAGGATTTATTTCATAAAATATAATAAATTGAGAAATTAATAAAAAGCATTTACGTATGTGCAACCAAAGTTACCAAAAACTGACAGGTCAGAGTGGAGAAATACTCTTATTCCAGAGATGCCAACAAAGATAAGATCGCTTTCAATCCTGTCATAATTTGAGGTATCCAGGAGCCTTGCATGACCGGGATGATGGTCTCCATCGTAATCACTGAGCTCTTGCAAATCATCCTTGTAGGCTAACCCTAAGCAGCGGAGTGCCTTAGCACTCAAGCTATCCAGTTTTGCAAGCAGATCATCACGAGCTGCTTGTGTCATTTTCACCACTGAACCATCTGAAAGTTGCACATGAGTGCTACGCTCCAAAATGTTCTCCACGGCTCCCTGATATCAACCGTCAATCGTAAACACACATGCCTAGATGAAGTAGGTTCTTTCTTTATGCAAATTAAAGAGTGGGTTCAATTAGATAGAACTGCTAAATGTTTCACGTAAATGACGAAGTCAAAACATTACGTAGTTTTGGGTAAAAACAGCAGTCTGGATGCAACCAGGCAATAGTTGGAATCAAGCTATTGTCAAGGACATAAGCGAGGGATTCAACTGAGATTAAAACTGAGATCCTGCATACCAGTCTAACACCAGTTCAGAACTCAAAGTCAATCATTTGTGTAAAACAGACAAGTCAGTCAGAATCCGCAACAATCTATAATACAAATTACCATTGTGTCTACATAATTGTAAAGGAAAACACAGTCAAAAATAAGACAAGATAAGAACGGAATTCAACTTGCAAACACGATCCGTGAGTGTCGAAAGCCATACATGATGTCAGATCAGAATAAAACATTTGCAACTCAAAATTTACTTCTGCGTACCTTCACAAGCAGCCTGTTGACTCCATCCTTCCTGACAATACAGCTCATTGATTTGCGGCTGCGATCAAACTCAAGAATCGCCATTCTAGGCTCATTTTCGCTCCACCAGTTATTGCAGCCTGACGATGAAGGATTATAGAAAAATTGAGATTAAGAATAATAAAAGCCATGCACAGCAGGGTACCCTAGACTGAAAAATCGACTTACAGATATTGGACTACAAATCCAAGCTAGGTTTCAACATCTCTTATATAAATAACACAAAACCACGGATCACAAAGGAGATTACATCAGTTAGAAACTATGTCGTATCATCTAGAAGATGATTCAATCCATGATCACCTGAAAGAGAAATGAAAAAGAAGACTAGAGCAGGCAACCCAAAACTTAAGCAAAGAGAGTAAATACTTACCCAGAGGCACTTCCCCGTTCAGAGCCAATGCTTCACTAGAACGCTGGTTGGTGATGATTGACTGGGTGGATGGATCTGGAACTCCCATCTTTTCCACCACAACCTAATCAATCACATCATGGACAAGACATTACAATTAGCCGCTAGTCTCCAACGCAAGTTTCTATCCGTATAAATATATGTATTGAGGCCAGGTGACTAAGTTACATGACGACCTAGACAACCTCAGCTTCCTAATAGAATGAGTAGGCGACAGAATTCGAAAATCCAATAGATCACCTTCAGGGCTGCTTCAGTTGGCATGCCAGTGGCTTTGAATGTATTCCCCTGACATACGATTCCAGCATCATTACAAAGTGAAGCAATTTCAGCGAAGGACTGCATGTTCAAGTCCAACTGGCCAACACGCAAACCAGCAATCTTGCCATCCAAGAAACTGTATGTCGTGCCCTCAACATGAAATTGACGGGTCACTCCAGCTGCCGGGCCATTGAGAACAACGTCAGTTACCGACATCTGATTCGTCGTTAATGTGCCGGTCTTGTCGGAGCAGATAACAGTGGTACACCCTAGAGTCTCAACACTAGGGAGCTTCCGGACGATAGCATTCTTGGCTGCCATTTTTCTTGTTCCTAAAGCCAAACAAGTGGTAATAACGGCAGGAAGCCCTTCTGGGATAGCTGCAACAGCTAAAGCCACAGCAATTTTGAAATAATATGTGCACTTCTCAAATGAGAATTGGAAATTTGTGGGCCAACCATCCTTCATCTCCCATGACAAAAAGTACTTGTAATTGATGATCCACACAAAAAGACATATCACACCAATCACTTTAGTTAGAAGCTCTCCAAATTCATCCAACTTCTTTTTCAGGGGCGTATCTGCTTCCTCAAGTGAAGCCTCCTGGATTTGAGATTGAATCTTGCCAATCTCAGTTTTCATGCCGGTGGTTATTACCACAGATAGGAAACAACCGTTCACGATAGTGGTGCCCGCGAATACCATACACTCCTTGCCTTGCAACTCAATATCCTCCTCCACTGCATAGCTAGTTTTCGTCACAGACATACTTTCGCCTGTAAGCGAACTCTGCTCAACCCTCACGGTTGATGTCTTCAGTTTTACTATGCGCATGTCTGCGGGAACCTTATCACCAACACGGAGCTCTACAATATCTCCTGGAACAAGCTCTCGAGCAGGCAAATCCGAAATATATTTGCCATCCCTGAAAACTTTTGCATTCTCAGATTGCATCTCCTTCAATGCTTCCAACGCGCTCTCAGCATTGGTTTCTTGCCATACTCCAACTACGGCATTCAATATCAGTATAAAAAGAATGACCAAAGGCTCTACGTAAGCTCCAATTCCGCTAACTTCCGAAGAATGATCATCTATGTAAGCGAGAATGAAACTTATCAACGCTGCCACCAACAAAATCTTGACCAGCATGTCGTCAAACTGCTCCAAAACCAGCTTCCACATTGGATTTCCAGGTTCTTTCTCCAGTTCATTCCACCCGTACTGCTTACGCCTCTTTGCAATGCTGCTTTGGCTGAGACCTCTTCTAACATCGACTTCAAAATGGTCAAGGCATTGCTGCACAGACCTTGCCCATGCAGGGAAACATTCTCCCGCCATGATTTAGAAGGAAGCTCGTGAATCCGAAGATTCTCGTGCTACGATTCCGAGCGTTCGCAGATAAGTCTTCAATTCGTAGGAGCAAGGACTGAAAAACAAGGACCTGCAACTCAGAACCGGGAATAAACTAATAGCCCCAGCTACAACGTAGAAATTGTCTCACATAAGATCTTCTGAAAGTGATATGTGTAGCAACATTCATCGATGTCTTTCAAAAAACTTACCTAGCCTAAGGTGAGAAAAACACCCGATAGACATCACTTCATTCCCAACGCGCAAATTCCACTTTATTATTGCTCGTCACCTTCAAGGACCCACAAGGAAATTGAGTACCGTAATAACAATATGCAGTCAGTCGACCACGCCCGAGTAGATTCTAAAAGTTCCAGGCTGCAGAACGTGCCTCCTATATGTCGGATATTTAACTGCTCGCATGCACTAAGCCCTAAGTCAGATATACGACTCAAAGGAGTGCTCCCATCATAGAATTGAGTAACCGCAAAACGACGATCGGGTGAAAAACGAAACCCTTTATCAGCGTCGAGGACCGCAATAGAAGATAATTTAGTGGATCTTGTGATGCAGTCAATTAAAGCAACGCGACGAACGAAGGATTACGACACAGGATCAGTAGAACACACAACCTTCAATTCACTAAAAAGAGACTGCAGACATGATCTTGACTTGTAAACCAACAAGATTGGCAAGGACTAGTCAGATCAAAATCAAAATCAATGGACGCGACAACATAACTTCACAACACATCAACCACCTCCACTAAGGTCGAGATTAAATAGGAGGGAAACTGAACACAAATGGTTACAACAACCATGTTGCAAGCTGCTCAAGGAATAACCCTGGACAAATAAAACACCCTGACCATTATATATATATATATATATATATATATATATATATATATACCCACCAATACAAATTACCGTCACTATAATCGAGTGAGATAATTCCACCTCGTTACCACTCCCATTGACCTCCAATAACCTTACGAAGCATGATGTTAGGGGAGTTTAGTGAATTGTTCTTGTTCGACCTCTACATTTTGACCTAAAGTAAACATACATACAGGAAAATCCACACATATCGTGGAGACAAGCGAGAAACTCCTCATTCAAAACCGCTGAAATCCGTCAAAGGCCATCCCTGAACGGCGACTTAAGCAGTGGCATACGGCCTCTTATCTCCTCCCAGACGCAACACAACCGTCAGATCGCCACTCACAATTCACAAATTTCGTCCAAGGCTACGGGTACAATCCAACAATGCAGCATACACCCGTTAACAAAAGGCCTGCAGCACTCGCCTCGAGCCACCAAAATATGAGACACGTAATGCCCATAAGCTTTAAAATCCTACTTTACAAGTATACGTCTACTTGTGAAACTATGTCACAAACATCGTGGCGATTATCGTGAAAGATGAGAAACTGTCAACGTCGAATACAAAACTCAACACCCCATCCTCTGACAAAGACCTTAAACAAGTTCGATAGTACAGAACACAAAAGTCAGTCACAAATTGTTACCAAAGGCTTCAAACACGCTTCTGGCCGTATGACGTATCACAAAAAACCAGCCTTATTCAGAATCACAAACAAGATAATCCCATCAAAAACTCCAAACAAGCAAAAATATCACCTTTCAATCCCTAGATGAACCTCCAATACCTCTTTGACAGTAACTCGAAACAACAAACCAAAACACGAACCCCGCGCACTTCTGCGATGCTAACCGCTCACAACGCACGCGGAGACGCACGTACATACTTACATCAGTCTTGTAAACAGACAAACCCCAGGAAACTCCGGCACTTCGCCTTTTACTTTCGCCTCATCAAAAGCCCTAATCAACAACAATGCAGATTTCCCATCCTGCAGTTTACTGAAATGCTTTGTATTGGGCCCGAGGTCTCTTGCATAAGCGTAAACAACTGTAAAACCAGCCGTCTCCTCGCGCCGCATCAACCCTTACCCAAGAAAGAGATATGCCTTAAACATCTAACCTACAAGAATGAGCAGCTCGACCTCTGCCTGCGAAAAAAATCATCCAAAACCTCGATCCCCAGCATCCAGTATTCTGGACGTCAACTTCCACGACTCAAACCAATTCCAAATCACCAATCCAACACCATCACCATTACCATCACCCTCTCTCTCGCTTGCTATCTCTCTCTCTCTCTCTTTCTCTCACACACACTCTCTCTCAAACCCCCTCCACGAGACAACTCCCTCACATCTGTCAGCACGGCCTACACAATCTGAATTCCTGCAACAAAAAATTACCTACCCTTCCTTAAAATCCCGAACAGAGCAGCTATCGACAAACCAGTACCCGCCAACATTCACGTCCAACCCTAAACCGCCGAAACCCAATACTCTTCACTGCTTCTCAACAGCAATCCCTGCCTCAGAGATGCACCCAGAATGATGCCTCGTCCCTCCCTCCTCCAATCACAGATCCAAAAGCACAACAACGCCTGCTGGTCATAAACAATGATAGAGTGTGGCGAATGGCGAAGGCTAGGATGCTGCTGCTGCTGCCAACCACATTGATCCCGCCCCGCCCATCCTATCAGTGGCCTGCGATGCCGGAGTCAGGGTAACTTCGACGACATTTACTACCCACCACAGCTAGTTCTAGCGGATAGCGCCGAACGATTCCGAAGCCGCTGGCCTCTCCTCCGCGCAGTACCGCCACGGTCCAACCATTCCCCGAAGCAAGAAAGCAAGCAGACCCTCGCTCCCGTCCTCGCTTCCTTACCGGGCCCACACATCACTCAAGGCCTTTATCATCCCTGTAACGCTCTGCTACCCAGGCGTATATTCACGGGTACACACATGTGTATCTTGTTATCCCTTCTTTAGAACCGGGTATTAGATCTACCGGCATCAATGTGGAGCTGCATTATTGGTGAGGGCGTGCATGACCTCCCTACCAATTCCCAGGGCCATGCGCTAGTTTCTGTTGAGCTAGTTCATGCGCTTGTTCCCGAGAGCCTGTTGTGTTGTGTTGTTTGCCATTACCTGGTCGCAAGGGTGTCTGTGCATCCTCACATCCTGTGACCGAAGAAGGAGAAAATCATTTGGATTTGCAAGTAATTCCGTGAAAGGGATGACACTATTTCATTCCCCAGTCCGACTTTTGACCATGTGTGAATGTCTGTAACACACAACCCTAAATGACAAGTCTGCAGAAAAGGAATTGGATGAAATGTCTGCATCCGAGAATAAATAGATATGTCTGCAGCCTTGTTGCTTGGATTGGAAGCCACTCTGCCCTCTACACATTCCCCACAAGCTTGGCAAGCCCAACAACACCCACAAATAGCTCTACGGATGAATACGGGTGCGTGGGTGGATGGTGGTGGATGATAGAATGGTACCATTATGCCTTCGCCATTTCTGGGAATGTGGGTTCCCCCAGAAAGTTTATACTTTAGTCTTAATTTAAGTTCTGGTAGTCAAAACGTTTTCCAGACACGAGAGAGCATTGTGGGGTGCTGTGTTTTCATTCATGGATGAACGTGGGGTGGTAATTCCTTGTTGTCCTTTACGAGCAAGGTTCCTGTCAGTTTTGATCCTTGTTTCCATGTCTGTTTTTCCTATTTCTGGGAGCTTGCCTCCCACCTGGCTGCGTCCCTTCCAGAGCCAACACTCCACTTGTGTGTATATATGTGTGTCAGTGATGGATGATATTTTCTAATTCATCCATACATCCAGCATGAGGTAGGTGCAGTGCTGGTTCCCGGCACAGGAGGGGGCCAAGTTCCCATGGGAGTGGTGAGGTTGAGCATGATATTTGGTCCTCTGCATCCAATTCATGGTGTTCCAATCGCTCCTAAATCTACCAAATGGGTATATTTGGTAGAAGTGATGAATTTACCACGAGGAATTTGCCTCCCCCAGGCTTCGAGGTTCAGTTTCCAAAGGAAAGCCATTGAAGCCCAAGGTAATCGAGACAATGGAGAGGACAAAAATAAATAAAGTAAAAATAAATGAATTCAAAATTTAACTTATTTCGAAGGCATTCATTTCAACATTCTGTTTCGTTGATGCCAGTGGTGAACTTTTATGTGTTGGCTACATAGACAAACCAAAAAAAACAGTACAAACAATACAGGTTTTTTCTTTTCTCTCTCTTGATATATATATATATATATATATATATAAACAGTGACGATAATATTAAGAACAAGAACAACAATAACGTGACTATTTTGCAAAGTTCAATTCTATGTGAGTGAAATTGCAATTTTGAAGGTCTTCTTGTAGTCCTCAAAAAAGCTTCACAACACTACCTGAAATTTTTGTCAATGCCGAAGGCTTCAAACTTTTTCCTTACAGCTAATGGAGTTACTGAACTTCCTTCATTTGAAAACTCCTTTGCCACGTGACCATGGACTTGACCAAATTGTCATTTATCGTGTTGAAAACTTACTTTTATAATAACATACCAATCCAGTGTGTTCGAACATGTGAGGATACACTCATATTCTTTATTCCAATCATCCCGCTTCCGCTAAAAGTAACCAAATCAATAAGCATGTGATGTTTGAGTACTAATTTTATAATGCTCTACTGCCGAACAGACACTTTTTCAACTATCTGAAAAAAAACATTGCTATGTTTTCTGATTTAAAATTTTTACATTAGTTTTCCTTTCTACAAAAATTACCACTGACAACCAGCATTTTACAAACACATTCTACTATCAAAGTTATTGACTTTTTTTTTAGTATATACATATACATATTTTGGTCCCTGGATGTATGCATTTTATGTTGATTCACATCAATGAGTCATACATGTCTTTTTTCTAATAAATAAATAAATATATTTAGACCAAAACCAACCTAATCCAAAATGCTTTGAAGTTCCTCTTGGAATGCTACCATCCATGTTTTATTCTAAAAGAACCAAGAATGAAAACCATGTTTGGTCTTGTGACATAAAAAGAAAGTCCAGAGAGTGATTTGCAAACAAACCCACCCTTGGAAACAAACAGCATGATTTGCAGGATAGGAAGCTCATGAAGAATTTGTGGGTTTCACCAGGCAGCAGATTCTGCCAGAACACTCAGCAATTCCACATCCTAATGCTCAATTCTACTCTCAAAAACAAATGCTGTTTACAACTGTCCTTTCTGATTCTGCATTAGTCTGTGCTTCATTATCAACTCAACATCACTTCCAATGATCTTGCTTCTCATGCAGTAATATAACCACTTATTTTCCCAGACTTGTGCTCAGAAATTCTACAATTATGTGAAGTCTTCAATTTACTCCAACCAGTAACTGGCATTATTGCTGTATCATCAGTAATAGAGAGGGAGAGATTGAGAAGTTTCAGGGTAATCCCACAGCCTGCAGCAATGCTTCCAACCCCTGCAGAGTTATAAAGAGGCATTCCTGAAAAATGAAACGAGCCAGGATGAAAAAACTTACAAAGCATTAATGTTTCTAGGGCAATGACAATTAATGAAGAGTACTCTCAAAATCATGGAGTTCAGAGATTGAGGGGTGAGGTAAGGTAAAAGGGTACTCACAACCTGAAAGGATGTATGTGAAGATGTTATTTGTATTATTAAATAGTTGGATGCAGGAACTGCCAATAAACTCTTTTTGCA
Source organism: Physcomitrellopsis africana (assembly GCA_036785485.1). Lineage (NCBI taxonomy): Eukaryota > Viridiplantae > Streptophyta > Bryopsida > Funariales > Funariaceae > Physcomitrellopsis > Physcomitrellopsis africana. The sequence goes on along the minus strand of JAWRVF010000290.1, from coordinate 278,493 downwards.
ATACATTGCCATTTCACTGACTGTTCTCTTCTAAGTGCTTGTGCTAGAAATCAAATGTGACTACAGAAGAAAAAAGAAAAAAGAAAAATACTAGTTAGGTGAATCTGGTCAGCAGCAGATCAGCATTGACTTTGTACTTACACTCCAATACTTAATTTGTGTCCATAATTATGAGCCATAACTGGAAAAATAGAAAAAGAAAAACCACCAAGACAACTCTCAGTAAGTGTAAATGTGAGATATAATGTGCAGTTTGAAGCATGAATTGGACACTGTTTCAGTATAAGGGTATTGTATTATACAGCTTGAGATCAAGAGTATTTTTGTATGATGACATTTGATGTTTTGGTTTAATATGTGTTATGTGGACCCACCGTAATGTCCCTATCATACACTCAAAGTTGTTCAGGATGCTCTTTATGATTCAGGTCTCATCAACCATAACAGAGTGGACATTTCCTGCAATGAATCACAAACAGCAGGACAAGGTTACTCAGCTCAATACAATCCACATCAAACATATTTGCTGAGATAAACAGGAACATGATGATCAAGGATGAGTAATTAGTCTATGCTTGATGCTTTCAGGGAAGTGAAGAAAGGGCCTGTCCATCATTAACTCTGTAGCCTTGGATGGTGCATGTTGTACCAAATCTCCAAAGTTACAAGTCCACATGCCCAATACATTCTTCTGTGACATATGTAGGACAGAGTTTTAATAATGCCACACCTTCCTTTACTCCATGTGATTCACAGTCCACAAACACAACCATGTGCATCAACATGAAAGGAGCTGTTGAACAGCAACTTGTTCAGCACTACAAGCTTAGAATGTGTTGAAACTGAATCATTAAGCATGAAAGTTGTGAGAATTGACAGAGTGATTTCACAACCAGAATGCCTGGGATCTTAATATCAACAAAATTTAGGACTGCCACCAGGTCCAGGCCCATTGAAGATGACAAGGATGAGCTCCTTGTGATGTTTCTGAGCTTCAACAGATCTCATCTCACTATTAGTTGAACTGTCCACCCACTCAATACCAAGTTTACCCCCACCACAGTATAATCAAGGAGGTGTACCTCTGAAGAATGTTTCCCTCTCAGCAAATGTTTAATAGAGCTTCAACTCACTGATTGCTTCCCTTTACAGCAACAAGTTGTCATGCATGAAAAAGAATGAGGGGACAGGACTCTTTCATAACATGTGAAATGAGGTTGAGAGATTTGTAACCCTCTTTGAATTGAGAACTTCTTGTTTAGAGCTTGAAATTGGGTCATAATGCAACCCAAAACAGGGAGAAGATGAAATTTTATGGCTAAATTAAAAGGGAATGCTGAGACATACACATAAAACAAACTGCATTAATCTTCAAGTTGAAGTCTTCCAAGCTCCCTAATACTCAGTTGAATGTGTTGAAATGTAAACCCTAACCCTAAAATGAGATACAAACTCAAAAACATCATGCAGGGTGTTAGTAGACTGCATAAAGTACTTCAGCCATCATCATGCATTTTGACAAAGAAAAAAAAAACTTACAAAGCAAAGGTTCCTACTCTTCACTGTGACCCTGTTCATAAATGACAACCTGCCCATGAATCAAAGAAGACAAGTTGTTAAGCAAAAGCAGTAATTCATGTCTAATCCTGGAACTGGCTATGAATTTACAGACAAAACTAATGTGCAGTTACAAGCCCTTATGTAGCTTTAGTAGTGAGTCTAGAAAATATACTTGAACAAGAAATTCATTTGAAGCTTGTTTTGAACATCAGTCAACAAAGGTTCCAAACAATCCATGATGGAGATATCTTCTTGTTTTTATGCCCAATAAAAAAAAATAAAAAAATAAAACCTTCAAACAAAAAATGGATATCCAAGCACTAGGGATATCACTGCAGGAGGCACATCAGTTAGGTACTTGATTGTCAAAACACCAAATGAACAATTTTGAGTTATTCTTCTATTGTCTTATTCCATCAACTTACCATGAGGGGATCCACATGATTTTGTATTCACACACCTGACATTCAAAATTGGAGATGATCATTTCTATGCACTCTACTGAATTCACTCCCAAAACCTCAAACAGAAAATAACTGGGTATATCCACAATGGACTATACCCTGTTATGGATATACAGGGTCTTAACAAAGCATTTTGCAAGCACACAACTACACATCATGACAATAAATATTCTCCTTGTGCTTATGTTCACAGCTATTGACCACAAATATCAGAACAGGGAATTACCAAGCAGAACATAAAAATAAAAATAAAAATGGAATATATGGTTGCAGCTCTGCCTCCAATTTGTGAATCAATGAAACATCTACATTTTTGAGTTGTTGCATGCAACTACAGTATTGAAGTGCTGCCCAGCAAATAAGAAGTTATTAATATTTCCTAACTTAAATCCCAATAGCTGTTCACTCTCCATTGCCTACAACTGCCCAAGCTCTTTGACATCCAAAAGTTGTTCTTGTGCCTGTCACCTTTAAGTCCACTTTCTTATTATATGCACCACTTTTGGCATTAAGATGATATACAAGAAGGTTGTCTTTGGCTAAGTACTTGTGGTTGAGGCTTGAGCTTTGACTCATGCTCTTCTGTTTGTTTTTTGTGATCTTGTGATCATTTTGTGGTCATCTTTGTGACCTTGCAATTGTTCTTTGTTATGTAGTTCTCTTTTTGCAATGCTCTATTGCATACTCTTTGTACTTTGATTCTTATAGTTATTTCTTTTAATTGTACTTTATCATTTGGTCTCCTCACTGTGCTTTGTTTTGATTTGTTCTATTTATTTCTGTTTGACAATTTTATTATATTGTGCCAACTCTACCTAATAATCTCAAATTAAATATATTGTTTGCTTGCTTTGATATGTCTTTTGCTTTAGTTAGATTCTTTTATAAAATAATCTTCATTATGTTTGTTTGTTTGTTTTTGTTTTTGGTTTGTTTTTCTTCTTTATGACATGAATTTACACAAAATTGATAAAAAAAATATAACATGAATATAAACAAGAATGAAGAAGTGAAAGAAGAAAAAGAAGAAGAAGAGAGAGAGAATATTTCTATTACAATAAATAATATATTAAGAGACTACATAGTCATAAACTAAGATTTGTATATTCAAGAGGTGTTTGACAAGACAAAAAATGGCCTTGATCTTGCCTCATTACAATTTAGCTACCAAAAATGCCATGTAAAAGCTTTGTAAAGACTATGAGGCTTGGAGGACAAATGACTAAGTTATAAAATATTTTAATAATAATATTTTAGATTCAAAAAACTTCTAAAAGAAGCTTTTATTGCAACATGGTATGTATAATAATACATGTAAACATAACTTACATCAATGAAACTTCTACAATATCTTGTAAGAAAAATATTATAAATCAAAATTTTCTCTTATTTCTATTTAATTCTACTTAATTAAATAATATAGATGTTTATAATATTCTTTCTTTATAAGATGGAATTTTTTTCTTTTGGTTTTTTGTAGTTTTATAAAAAAATTAGTATATTTTTATTGGTACTTTGCAATCTTCTTACATTGTGTACTTTATTAAAAATAATTTAAGTTAAAATATTAAATATTTTATATTTGATTCTATAAAAAATTAATAAAAGTTTGATTGTAATCATTTAATAAAAATAAAATATTTTTTGATAAATAATATTTTAAAACTTTTATAATTTATAATTTTTAAAAAAAATTATGCACAAAAAACTCTTATAAGATTATTGTAGCAATATAAAAATAAATTCAAGTTCTAAAAAAAATTATAATATTTTTTAATGAATTTTTTATTATTTCCTACAATAATCTTATTGTGAGAATTAAATTTTTTGTATAAATAATTTTAAAAATAAGAACTAATATATAAATAAATAAAATTTAAAATAAAATTAAAGAAAATATTTTCATAATATTATTTCAATATAAGTACAATAGAAAATCCTTGCCAGTTATAGAATAATAACAATTGAAGAATTATGTATTAATATAGTTAAAAGGATTTAAATATTCAATTTTTTTAATAAGGTGGTACTGTGTAGAATATCTTTTCAATATTGTTAACATGACTTGTCAAATATCCTGTTAGAACCATTTTTCATTATTTTTATTCTAATTTACTAATTTAAAATTAAAATTTAATTTTTTATGAATCAAAACCTAAAATTATTTAATTTGTACTCCTATAGATTTTTTTTTATTTTTTTATTTTTTTTAAAGTATTAAAACCTAAATAGTTAACAAATTTTCAACCATGTGCGATGATTAGGTGTCTTGTCTACAGAAGGATTACAAAAATTGTAAGTATCAAAAGATTGCCAAAGTAGAGATTTTATTTTAGTTGTTAATTTTTATATGTTGATGGGTTGTTGATAACCATTCTGTAAAAATACTGCCATTATCATTAATTTTTTTAAAACATCCAAAAAATAATGTTATTTTCTAATCACAAAGATGATGGCAACTTTAGTAATAAAAAAATTACAATTTGTTACCAAATTATGTTGTACTTTTAGCTTTAATTAAACACTTGTTGTTATAAGTTTTTTTAAAAAATAAATTTATGGTTTTAAGAATCAGTTTAAGATTTTTAATTTTTTTAATATTGTGCAACCTTAAAGTAAATTTGGATACCATTCTACTTTTATTTAACAAGCTATAAAAATCACTTTATTTAACAATTGGTCTTTTGTGGTACTTAAGGCTTTGCTTCCACAACTTCACAAGGAAATTTTATTATATTAAACAAGAAGACATATCTTTTGTGTCTTTTTATAGTGAAATTAAATATACTTAAAATTCAAGATAAATGCCTTATTTTAGTGAGAAAATTATAAAAAAAATCAAAGTTTTTGCATACAGAACTAATTCTTTTAAAAATTTGGTCTAAAATCATTATGTTTTATCAATTTTTTTTTATTAGAGTTACAAATTAATGAAATTGCTACTAAAATATTTTAAAATATTATTACAAATAAAAATTTCTAAATAGAATTTAACTCTAATATAACCATTGCTTGTCAAAGACATGAATTTAGATAGACTTTTGAAAGAATAATACACTTATGTACTACTAAGAAGGAAGATAGAAAGCAAAGAGGAGATATAGATATATAATAAAGATAAAACTAGAATAGATCTTTTCTAAATATAAAGAAATTAGAGAATCTTAAATTAAAATGGTAATGTAAGAAAGGTATTAAAAAGATTGAGAACAACTTTAATATTGCTTCTATATATATTAATTGATAAAAACAACATATAAAAACTTTCTAAGAACCACAAGGCTTATAACCTAAGTATCCAAGTTGTAAGTCACTTTGATAGGGGCTTTCTAAAAGTATAAACTTCTAAAAGAAGTTTGTATTGCTACATGACATATCTACAAGAATCAATAAATTCAATCAATATCTAAAAAGCTTTATTGATGTTTCTTAAAAAAAATATTTATCTATTTAACATTTTTTTACCTACTTCTACTTACTTCTATTTATTTTAGTAGTATAGATATTTATTATATTGCTATAATAAGACTCTTTTTATATTAAAATATAATTAGATCATATTACCTTAGTCTTGCTCTTGTGGTATTTGGTACAAGATTTTTACTATTTAGTGTTAGAATTAGATTTTTTTTTTTTTTTTATCATTTCTTACTTTCAAAATATTTTCTAAAAATAATTGGCAATAAAGAAGTAGATTTGGATATGTAGTTTGTATTTTTAGTATTTAAATTTATTTATTTGTATGTTAGTATTTAACATTCTTAATTGAATATGACAAGGTTGAATTTGGAATAAGCTTTTGTACATGTTTTTATTACATTTGTATTAAAGCATAGAAAATTGTTATTTTTTTTACATATAATTATGACTAATTTTTTCACCAATTTTTTTATTATGTGACATGTAGATATAAATATTTCATAGAAATCATTTATGAAACAAATAGTTTTGAATTATTGCAATTGTATACTTTTATATTTTAGTAAGAAATATATATCTAATTCCTATACAAGATGGTTTTTCATGTATTAAATCTAATTAAATAATTAATGTGATTCTTCATGGCAAAAGCTTAGATATCCTATCTATTGCTAATACATATCAAATAAAATCCTTCTACTAAGTTTGTTCTACAATAAGCTATAGAAGCTATTGGCATTTTTTATGCATTAAGAAAAAACCAACTGGAAATAAAAGATATAAAAAAATAAAATAAAATAAAAATAATGTAATATAGAAAAAAATAAAAATTGAATCCATAAAGATAAATTTTTTATACCTATGCTTAAAAATTAAGTTGTGCAATATGCATTTTGTTATTATTGCCATTGTGTTAGAAAATAGATGTTTTAAAAATTGATGTTTTTAAAAGATTGGTTAGATATAGATTTTATTAAAATGTAAAAAAAAAAAAAAAATCTTGTCTTTATTTGAATTTTGATAAGATCTCTCATCTTTACTCTCATCTTTAATTTTGATAATTGAATGATATTTATAAATTGAATGATATATAATTACCAAGAATTATTTTTATACCAAATTAATTAAAACTGTGATATTTATTTGAATAAAGATTAGATCTTATGGTTGTTACATTTTATAGTTAATCAATAAATATGCCAAGGTATTAAGCAATTAATAATGCAACATACTTCAATCACACTTTATACAAGGATTTGCAAGTACTTTGTTATTCTATTAAACTTAAATAATATTCAATCCTAACTTCTAAGATTCTCTTTTAAAATCCTACAAATGCTAGTTAGATCCTATATCTTAGGCAAATCCTAATCAAGTCTTAAATTATAAATCCTAAATCTAAAAGAAAATTCTAATAAAATTCTACATTCTAAACCCTAATCCAAACCTCACACCTTTAAAATTCAATTGTAAAAACATAAATGCTCAAACATCTTGTTTTGACTACATTTATTAAGCACATTCAAAAACAATTATGACAAGACACATCAACATCTAATTGATTTAAAAATTCATACCATTCAAAGTTATATCAAATTGATATCACTAACTAGATGCAAAGCTACGGACTTCTAAACCGTCAAGAATCTCACTAACACCAGGTCTTGCAATCTCTACTGACTAGAATGTGGGTTTCCATTATCCTCCTCCTCCTCATGTCAGAGAGTTAGTTAATCACACAACTTTCCAATACTAAGCACACCGAGGGTTGTCTAACCCTTAGCAACGACTCTGATCCAAATGGACATGTCGATCAGACTACAACACACACATAACAAGGTGAGAATCTCCTTCTTCCGATTGCAGACACTGTTTTTCAGAGCTTCACGTCAATAGTAATAAGCTGGATGGATATGCTCCTCTTGCTCTTCGCCTTCCGGAGAGATTAAAGTCACTGTGTTTCTAGAGTGCTCAACCAAATCTACACTTCTAGACAGATCTCTGCTTTGCAGTCTAGATCGCTGCGCTCCTAGACTTATTGCTGCCCCTGGCTCGCTTTTAACCCAACTGGCAACAACCCCTACCGGATCTAGACATCGGAGAGAAAGTCCTTGCTCCCCCTATGCTGCACTTCATCCACCTCTGAATGTATACGCACGCTCTTTGTTGGTTTTTCTCTACTGGTCTGTGCTCTCTTCACTGAGAAGTCCTCATTTATAACATGTCTGATTGCTCGCTGCAGGCCCACTGCAGCCGCTTCCTACAGATTCACTCATGTTTCTTCTTCTGCCTCTTGCCAATATTCCTCCTAGACCCTTCATCCTGGAGCTTGGAAAGATCACGAAGAAGTTGCAAAGTCTACAAAGTCCCCACCAATCATAAAACCAGGTTCCGTGAGTTTCTGCAAGGCTTTAGAACTTGGGGACTAGTCTAACGTCAAATCATGTGCAGATGAAATATTGATGCTCAATTGATGCCCAACGCATATTTTTCAAGCTTGTTCCCCAACTCACCAGTAAATGTTGTTTGCCGAAACAGACTCCAGGAAAGATTGTGCAACCTAAAAGCAGGCTTGCACTAAGCTGCAGCTGTAGGCACCATTTAGCTAACTTCTCTACGGCTAACAGCAACAGATTTACACCTGCAAAAACACTATCAAATGGTGAAAATACCTGCTTACTGTTTAGACCGTAAGATGAGCTTCGGAGGAAATGATTGCTAATCTCCTTCTACTACTAATTGAGAAGTGAATCACAACCCAACCACATCAAGTACTCCACTCGAACTGAAGCTCTTACTACGTGGTATTGTGAATCTACACAAATATATATTGTAAAATGTTATCCCTCTTAACAACTTTACCTGCTACAAGTGCCTATTCCTACTTTGAAATCACTCCTTAATTATAAGGTAACCATCCAATGTTTTGACAAATTCTGGACAACCTCACACATTGGACCACGACATTGGATTCATTAGTTTTTTTTTTTGTTTTTGTTTTCTTTTTTTTCTTTTTTTTTTTTGTTTTTGTTTTTGTTTGTTTGTTTGTTTATTTTTTTTTCTTTTTCTTTTTGATTTGAAATAAATTTGAAATAAATTCTATGCAAGGTTATGATTAATTTTGTCATTGGGGTTTAAGATGTCAACCTTTGTAGTGTTATTTTGTAATTTTAGATGCAACCTACCATCATTTGGTAGTTTAAGGTCATTTTGGACCATGTATTTATTAATTTGATAATACTTGTAATTTTCATCTCCTAAATCTTTTTCTCATAAAATATATTGAATATCAAGATTCAAATCAATGTAATACAAATACACTTTAATTGTAAAATTCAAACCATAGAATTTTACTACAAATTAAAACATATACTACACAAATCTATTTACAAAGTTATTTATTTTTTTGCTATTGAGATTCCAACATCTTTTCTCACATAGTTTTAATGTCATGATTTAGAAATGCAAGTAAAGCTCAAACCACTGGAAATACAAGGCTTTGTTGTCTAATTTAATAAGATAGAAATTCTTTGTAATATAAAAATTATAAATTTATTACAATTTCTAGTAACAACAAATTTTGTCACAAAATCTTTTAAATTCTGTTGTCAAATCTCCAACATTGAAAGTCTTTTAGTAATTATTTTAATATTTATATTATTTTTTTCAATCTTTTCTTGATCAAATAATAAGTAAATTTTTTGAATTATTCATAATAACTTAAGAGTCTATATAATTGTAAGCTTAGACCAACTTTACATTGTTTGTTGATTATTATAACTACCACCAATTAAATTTATAAGTTATTCTTATATTCTAATATTGGACATTAACATTGGTTTGGAAGTCCTATATACCACATTAGTTATAATTTAAAAAAATATATATTTAATAAGAATTTTATTATTTATTTTTAATCGAGTTATAAGTTTTATTTTCTTCTTGTAGAATTTGAAATTTCACAAGCTTACATTATAATAGATTTTTTAAAAAATAACTTAATAATTTTTGAAAAGCATCCAGTAAAAAGTTTAAGAATTAAGTCTTATTAGAAAATCTCTTTAATCTTTTTTTTTAAATTGTGGTGATCAAGTACTTCTAAAATATTTCTTTAGAAAGTTATGACTAGTAGCTTATGTAATAAGATATTGTTAATATAAACTATAATCTTTTAATATTAAAATTAGTATATTAATATGGATAGTATTAAAATTTTCCTATTTATATAAAATATGTTATTGTGGCTTACATACCATTTTAAAATTTGACCAAAATAATTTAAAATTAATTTTTAAAATTCAAAATTTTATTATTTATTATTTTAAAATTTATTTTTATATGAAATTTTTTAACTTCTGCCTTGAATACTACATGGATTTAGATGTGGGCAATTATTTCACTTATTTTTCTAAAGATGTGGCAGTTATGCCTTAACAAAAACTCAAATTATAATATTTTGTTTATTATGAATTAATTACATACTTATTATGTGAAATAGCTCAAGATATGAGTTTTCTTAAATTATCAATTTTTGACAATGTGTAAAATAAAATAAAATAAAACCCACACACATACCTTCTCAAGCCATAGCAAAAAAAAATCCTTTGATTCTAAAGATTTCTATTTTTGAAATGGTTGTAGCCACTCTTGTATTTATTTTAAAATCAAAAATTGGAGAAATCACAGATCATTTTCATCTATTTTCATCATTTTTTACTACTTTTATTACAAATTTTTGAGCTCTAATGAAAGAAAATAACTAATTCTAACAATTTGTAGTTGTATTAGAACATATACTTTACAAATATGAAAGTAAGTTGAGTCACAAAAAATATATATTGTGAAGTAGAAAAAGGGATTGTAATTCATGTGAAATTTTAAGTTTTTTTTTAAGGTGCAATTTTTTTTTCAACCTCTATTTTTATATATATTTATATATATACAGGTTTTGAAAATAGAAAATAGAGCACATTTTTAGAAAAAAATATTAGCACGTGGAAATAGGTTAGATTTCCTTTTCTTCCTCTTAACTTGATATAAATAGAAATTTTACTAGGTCTATCTCCATTAGGCAACATGATAAAAACAGACAGTTTACTAGGAATATCTCCAGTGGGCAGTATGATAAAAATAGATGTTATACCAGGTCAATCCATTAGGCATGATTGACATTTCACAAGTGGGATTTGAACCAACAGACTTGAATGTAATCTACCATGCATTTGGTAGTTAAAGGAAATTCTGGACCTAGAGACAAGCTAGGTTGGAACTGCATTCAGAGACTTTGGGTTCAAGACATTTCCCATTGTTTCCATCAATACTTGGGGTCCAACTCAGCAGTTTTTGGGTGCAAATCCTTCATGCCTCTAAATGGAATGGAAAAGCCAACTGCACCCCCTGCACTCCTACTTTACCATGTACATCCTTAGTATTTGCATCCTTCAATACCTTTACTCACTCTGCATCCTCTCATATTTGACTGATCACCTTCAAATCTGTGGCAAAAAAGAAAAAAGAAAATGCTCTTCATCTTCAAATTGCTCAATGATGGTTCCATTCATACACCTGAAGAGGCTCACCTTTATACTCTATTCCTATGATGAAGCAATAATACCAATGAATAACAAAAATAATAATAATCATATCAATAACAAAAAAACACTACTACTACTACTACTACTACTACCTCATGGAACCAACAACAAACTGATCATCACATGAGAATGCACACCATCCCATGTTGTACTCTGGAGCAGGGTATCTCTGTGCTAAAACATCATGTGGATGAATGATAACAAGTATGATGTACAATGTGGATGAATGACGTGCAGGCATGGGTCAGAGACAACTGGGGCATGGCAGGAAGATCCTGCTCCTCCATGGGCTCTGTCATGGACGGAGCAGATCAATCATGGTCACCTGCCCGCACAACTTGCTTGAACACAAGAATGGGGCACAATCAAAGATGGGATTCATATTGATGGTGTTATCTAAAAAGTAGTTCTTAACTTTCACCATTTTGTTTTTATGAACTAAAGAGCAATGCTCCATTTATTATTTTTTTAACAATATATTTTATGAAATGTGTGATTTAAAGGAACATGGTTGACAGTTGCCATGTTGAGCTTTTATTCTCTGTTTTTTCTTTCTTTAGGTGGAGAGAACAGGGAATTGTAAACATAATGGATGGAAGGAACATGGTGAATTGTGTATATATATATATATATATATATATATTTTTTTTTACAGTTGTAAAATGTACTTTATACAGTTTACTGTAAGAAGCCCCTTGTTCAACCTTCAATACAAGCACATATGCTAAAAATTGAAGGCTCAAGTGGGCACAATACTTGGGCTTCAAATTTTATTTACTTCATATTTTCGTTTTGTTTTTGTTTGTTCTTGTTATTACCACATGGTTCTGGCTTAACAATTCTCTTGTACACCAAGAAGGAGCTGATAAGCATGAAAATGATATTACTGATTGCCCAATTAAAAACACACAAAACTATTATAATATTACAAAGCGTGCACCAAGGGCTGATCAGGAATGGCAGGACTATTTCACAAGGACAATTGGAGTGCATCATTTTGATTGTTGCTTTGTTGAAGAGACAACTGCATCACACTAACCTCATCATCATGCAACAAATACCAATAAATCTTGCTACCAATATTCAAATAAAATAAAATAAAAATAATGAAGAAGAAACAAAAGAAACAAGTGTGAAGAGAGACCACTTTTGATGATTTTGTGGATGTTTCCCAGGACTTCGAGTTCACAATGGGATCGATGATGTGGCAAGCCACCTACATTCCATGAGACTTTGCAAATTAAATAGTTCCCCCTAATGGACGAGGTTAGAAACAAATGATAACTGCGACCCCAGTTGCATAGATGTACCATATATCCTTCACCTACACCCTAGGAAGAGGGGCTCCATCTCGTCAGCCTGAGCAGATTTGCAGATCCAACGGTAGGGATTTCAAAGACGTGGCAATCTGGCTGTTGCTGTCACTCAAGCCACGTATATTCACTCTCCACAAAATAATATATAAAATATAATGATGCCCTCCATGGGTAGCATGAGAATAAAGAATCCTGCTTGCTATATTGCCCTTCTCCTGGGGCAAAGCAAGCTTGTTAGTAGTTGTTTATTTGTTTATTAATTTACTTATTTATTTCCTTTTTTCACACTGTACCCCAGTCTACTTCTAGTAGAGAGGTGGTTTAGAGTTACAAGATGGGACATTTACAAAGAAGGAAAAAGTTCAGTGGACTGTGGTGCTGCCATGAAGGCTGTCCAGTGTTTCATGAAAGTGCTAGGTACACATAGTTTGCAATTTCTAGTGCCAGCATGGCTATCGTGCATGTGGCTCCAAGTCATCAAGCAGTTTGGCATACAAAAGGATGTGTGCAATGGATGATACAATGTGATCCCTGTGGATGATATTTGTTGGGTATGATGGCACATGTGGGCTGCCAAATCCTGTGTGCATGTAAAGTGGGTAACCTAACACTGGATTGAATGAGGGACAACTCATTTGTGCATGCACCACAAAGATAGATGCTTCCACCAGGTTTTAGGTAGGGGCACAAATTTTTCTCTTTAATGGATTCCTGGGACATCTGAAAGTTACTCTCATGGCACTAGAATATTGTTTACTTATTTTATTTTATTGTAAATATTGTGTATTGTGCAACATGATGTGTGATTTGATGAATTTTTCAAGTACATCATAGTGTATATTATTTTTGAATCTGTTTGTGGAATGATACTGGTTGGAATTAAACCTAGTTTGTTATTATTATTACCATTATTTTTATTGGAATTTCAAACATAAAAAAAAAATCCAATTTTCAATATACTATATAGATATATACCAAAAGAACCCATGATACATTTACAAAAAAAGGAAAAAAGGAAAAAGAAATGTTAATTGAAATTAATATTTTATAAAATTATAACCTCACTTAGTTATAAGAAATCAAGTGCAATTGCAATGCATCAATTTTTAAGATTATGTAACAATTCTTTAGAAGTGTTGGATTTAGTTGACCTTTTTTAGTGTTATTGATATTATTGCAATTACATGCATGTCTAATGCAAAAAAAATGATGCTTATTGACTCAGTTGGAATTGTTACAAAATGATATTCAGTCAAGCAAACTAAAAAAATTCAATGCTTGACATGCTTAATCATGTGAATCATGTGCTATGTTGATCATGTGCTATTGGCTTTTACAAAAGATCATGTGCTATTGGCTTTTACAAAAGATCATGTGCACAGATCTTTATACAATCCACTGTATACATAACAAAATCGGTGAATTATTTGTGCTCTATAACATGTTTCAAGTGTATGTTTTTAGCTAGAATGTCATTATCATGCATTCAAGATCAAAATCAATAATGGAGTTCTATTTGAGAAAGTCCATGGATGAGGGTTTTATGAATAAAAATATTAAACTGTTCACATAAAAGCCTGTTTCCCTAAACAAATGTTTCACCATGCATAGATACATGACAAGTAGTATGGGTTGACCTGAATACACTCACTCAATCCAAAAAAAAAAAAAAATGTATTATTCAACACATATTTTATTATTGTTATCATCATCATCATCATATCCTGTGTTTCTAAGCAAAGAATCAAATTGAAAATACTCAATTGTTTAGCTTAAAAAATCAAAGAGAATGGGAATGAGAGAGAAGGGCTTTGTAAGCATATTCATAACATGGGGAATGGTTGACACAAGCCTCTTGTTGGTGCCATGTCCTTGGCCACATAGATCCCATATTTTCCTAGTGAAATGGCCCATGTGTTCTTTTTACACCCTTCAGTCCTTGGGAAAAGTAGGGGAAGGTGTAGACTTTAGTGAATCATGGGTTCCATGAGCTCAACAATACACTGAACTGCAAAACCCCTAAAAGCCCCACCATTTCTTACATGCTTCTACTACCACCACTACTACCACACACTACATGCACACACACACACACAATGATTGTTGTTTGGGTGTCTATTTTCAAAACCACAAAACTGAAAGAGGAAGCCCAAAAGAGGAAAGAAGGAGAATAGAAACCATAAGTGGTGGCGGAGCTAGAATTACCTTGTAGTGTGCATTTTGTACAAGGAAAGAAACATGTGTAAAAAGAGAGGGCAAGAGGGGAGGGGGTTAAAATAAGAAATGACCAGCACCAAACAGTGACCCAACAACCACAGCTTGCTTGCACAAGATGGTGAGGAAATGACAAGAATAGCCCTCTAAAATGTCAACTGAGGGAGGGAGTAGGGGGTGGGAGGGAAGGGCAGAGGAGGATTGTCAATGCGCGCAGCAAGAGTGAAGCTTCCTTAACGAGGCCAAATTAGGGCTCGACCGAATTCAGGTGGTTGGAATTAGAAACGTTGGGGAGACACCATCTCCGCTTCCTACAACTGTAGGCATCGCGATAGGGAACGCCACCGCAGCGCATGGGGGCACGAATGGGGAACGTGATGGGATCGCAAGGGGGCCATTGGGAACTTCGTCTTCCTCGCGTAAAGCAGCCCCTCTGGCTTAGACATCTCGCCCATTGCCAATGTAGAGGAGGCCCCGAGTGAGTGAGTCAGTGAGTGAGAATGAGGCCCCGGGGTTCAACACGGGACGTTTGACTGGTCGACGCGGTCTCTCGCCTTCCTTTGATGGCAGGGTAGAGCCATTGAAAGAAATGACTTCCCAGGCTTAGTAACGTATGAGAAGTTATTGCAATGCGTTGGTGTTGTATGCGCATTGCAGAGAGTAGTCACAGGGAGGGAAGGAAGGGAGAGGAGAGGAGGGGGTTATGGAGATGCTGGTTCGTGTGGCAGTGTGGAGAAATGTTGCAGCGGAGATGTTGTTGAGAGAAGGTGGAGGTGGTTTGTCGAGGTCTTGATGCAGGGGCAGGGTTTGAGAAGAGAATATGAGGCTAGAGGATGATCGGTATCGTGTGAAGCAGCGGGAGGCAATGGTGTTTCAGGGTGCGAGGGTGGATCCTGGGGCAGAATGGGGTTGGGGAGGAGAGGGTGTGGGTGGTAGAAGCATGAATTTTAGAGCAGGAACAGGGAAGCGGTTTTATTTGGAGGAGCGGTTTCTGATAAATCCGAAGTTGCTCTTTGTTGGGCCTAAAATCGGAGAAGGTGCACACGGGAAGGTGTATGAGGGGAAGTACTTGGATCAGAAAGTGGCTGTTAAGATTTTACAGCCGACTGAAAATCCTGATGACCATGCTAAGATGGTGGCGGGGTTTGTGCGGGAGGTAGCGATGTTGGCAAGAGTTGAGCACAGGAACTTGGTTAAGTTTGTGGGAGCATGTATGGAGCCTGTGATGGTTATTGTTACAGAGCTCATGGAAGGGCGATCACTGAAGAAGTACATGCTTGCATTGCGGCCTAATTTGTTGGATTTGAGGTGCTCCGTGAAGTTTGCTCTCGACATCGCCCAGGCCATGGACTGCTTACATGTGAATGGAATCATCCACCGAGACCTGAAGCCAGATAACTTGCTGTTGACGGCAGACCACAAAACTCTGAAATTAGTAGATTTTGGACTTGCCAGAGAAGAAACCCTCGCGGAAATGATGACCGCGGAGACGGGGACTTACAGGTGGATGGCGCCAGAGCTTTACAGCACTGTCACCCTTCGCCATGGCGAGAAGAAACACTACAATCACAAAGTGGATGTGTACAGTTTTGCAATTGTGCTGTGGGAGCTGCTAGCTAATAGGATGCCGTTTGAAGGCATGTCTAATTTGCAAGCAGCGTACGCGGCAGCCTTCAAGAACACAAGGCCAGCTATTCCCAAGGGTATTCCTGAAGACCTTGTGTTCATCCTCCAGTCGTGCTGGGCTGAGGATCCTGAAGTGAGACCTAATTTCGCGCAGATAGTTAGAATGCTGACCGCTTATCTAAGCACTCTGCACGATCCTGAGAAGGTGCTTCCTTGTGCGCCGAAGAAAAATGTTGGTAGTGACAAGAAGTCCGGGGCTACAGAGAAGAAATCTTCGAAGTCGGGGAAAGTCTCTCCGAAGGTGGAAAAAAGTCCTCCGAAGGCGGGCAAGGAGTCGCCTAAATCGGGAAAGGACTCGCCCAAGACCAAGACCAAGCCTCTCGAGGAAACAGCTCCAGTAGTTGTGGTCGCTACCAAGGACAACAGCCCCAAAAAGGACCCTTCCTATACCAAGTCGCGGAAAGATGGCTCCTTCTCTGATACGGAACCAGCAGCTGAGAAGCCAAAGAGCATGTTTCACTGCTTCAGTTCATGCTCATTCTGGGGATTATGTTGAAATGACGATTCTTCTTCATTCGTCCAACCTTCACATTCGCGATGCTTGTGGCCTTTTGATTCAACACCTTCTGTTTCGTTGAGTTTCTTCGCTGTTGCGATAAGCTCACATGGGGGTGTGAAGGAGTACAGCGCGTCGAACTCGAGCAGTTAAGTGAGGATACGAGACGACCAGATTCTCTGATATTGAGGCAATTGTGTCCCATTTCAACCAAATCCAATCAGACGTTTGTAAACAAACTTCAAAGCCAGGGTGCACACCTTGTTACGTGCTTCCTTTGAGCTTCATTGGTTTCTACCATGCTTGTCTATCCGGCAGCAAGTATATGAGGAGACGAGGTAAACTTGCCGCAAAGTGATGGCCATCTCTTCATGGCACCTTAGCATGCAGGCTTTTAGATCAGGTAGTAGCAGTAGATCATGTATTAGACTTACTTCGTCAGCAGACATGGATGTTTACGATATATACTTTTTTTCCAGTGCTCCTTTTGACATCAATTTTTTTGGTTCAGGTTTCCTCATACTTGTGTAGTTTTCTTTCTTTCACAATTATAAGTCGTCCAACCATTATATGAACCACTGGCACATTACATATCGATTTTCGTATTCGCACTGTACTCTCTTTCGTTTCCGTTCATTACTTGTTTTGCTAAGAACAATTTCAACACTGGGAACTGCGTATTTTAATGTTCCGGGCTCTGGATTTGTGTGGGTACAGATGTGTCCCTTTGCCAGTCTTTCTCTTGTTTTCGTTGAAGCTGGTGAATTTTCTATAGAAGGAATTACGTCTGAGTAGTCGTTGGATTTGGTCGTATGTTGCACATATTGTTTCGATCGGTGACAGTAATGTCCGGTTCGTGAAGTTTGACTGGGAGATGAACTGCATCATAGGACAGCGCACTGATATAAGTCTTAATGGAAGCTACTTCTGTACTGTAAAAGGCTGTATGCCAGAAGGTTGCTTGCTGTTCCGTTGATCCTGTGCATGGCGTGTCTACAATATCTGACTATTTATCACCTTTTTATTGGAGCCTTGACTTCAGAATCACAGATTGTTTTGTGAAATGTGATTCAAAGTCCGGGAGTCAGTGCAGATCCTGACACACTGCTGACTTTGAAAGGGTCTGCAAATCGTTCGATCAGAAAGGCAGCTGTTAATGGTCAATTCTATTGGAATTATTGGGCAAACCTACCGTAGCCTCTTTAAGAGCCTTTCCACGTGAAAAAAACGTTAGTGGAATTACTATGCCTTTCGATAAAAAATATATTCTCTCAGTTCCCAGCAAATGCCTCCACAACAAAGAAATGAATATTGTAAACATTTTTCACGTGCCATCATGCTGCTGTTTCTAGCGTTTTTTCTGTGCAACTTCTTACTGCCTTCGTTTATTTAACAAATGCATTTTTTACTTCGCATACTGAAAGAGAATTGCTTAGTCGTGCGCAACTTGTAGGAAACGATGTTATTGCATCAATCCTGGCTGTAAATTTTCAGCGATTTGATCTTGGTCCTTAAGAATCCTAGGATTGCATATTACCGACAGCTTGGTGTTTTGTTGGAGAGAAAATTTGCAAGTGGGAACATGCAACTGCCGTGGATAATTTGAGTAGTGTGTGACACCCTCACGGAGGTTTTTATGTGGGTGTTGCCCATGCCTCTGTTCTGACGCATTCTTTTCAGAGGAAAAAAAACACATATTCATTAAGAAGTCCACGACGTTCTGTGCTTTGAGTATCCTACATTTGTTGCAAGTTGCATGTTAGTGCCCTGGTGGCGCCATTCATTAGTTGAGTTCTCATAACCCTTCCACTAGCCATGCTTTTTACAGAACAGATTCGCAGACCGCTGTCAGATTTGCAGAGCTTTCGTAACACTAAAGAGAAAAGTCATGGGAGTCAATGGACGAAAACTAAAGCAGTGGAGTATGTCACAGCTTACTGCAAATATCTTTGAGAGCTATTGCAAATACTCATTGCTTGTTTACGATTTTAGAAAGGTTTCAGTTACATCAAATTGAAAAGATCGGTCGTTTTCTTCTGACGTCTCTGCGGAAAGCCTCTTGCAAACAATCATGTTTCGTAGGTGCCTGTAACGATTGGGGAGTCTCACTGCGGTAAAGTTGACAACAGTCATGCAGCAGTTTTGAATAAGATGCTCTTTGTGACTCCGAGCTTGATTCCTGGCTATTTTTACATGAACAGCACCTAGTTGTGCGTGGTTACCTCGACAGGAAACTGTGGAGAGTCCTCAGAATGTGCGCTGTTTTCAGCTGCAATAAAGTCTGAACATGCATAAAAATAAACCCACCCCTGAGGTTTGCAACCACGTCCATCTTCATGCGGTAACTTGAGTCGATTTGTTTTCCTCGATTGGGTTGTGCAGCAACGAATGCAACTAAATGTATCCGTAGATGCATCCCGGAAGAACATGGGGACTGAAAACCGGGCAACCGCGTCACTCACTTCCATCTGAGGTAAATGTAATCCCCTGGCGTCGTTTTTCCTCTACAAGATTCGGTCAGGAAAGCAGATGGTGCCTCGATTCCAGCT
Organism: Physcomitrellopsis africana; assembly: GCA_036785485.1. Lineage (NCBI taxonomy): Eukaryota > Viridiplantae > Streptophyta > Bryopsida > Funariales > Funariaceae > Physcomitrellopsis > Physcomitrellopsis africana. Next base: position 259,194 of record JAWRVF010000290.1, on the reverse strand, counting down.
TTTCCCCCTAAAGAAAGCTTCTCAGGTATCATCTGCTTTGTGTTGCTCGTTGTTCTGTAAGCACCGCATGTTGTGCATATAGAGCCCGCATTTAATCTCTCACCATTACTCACAATCTCGAATCCCAACTACCCATCGCAAAGATTCAATGCAGAGTGTTCTTGCCAACTTTGATTGCACTCTTTGCCGTACCGGAATTGCTTTAGATCATGCCGAATTTGTTACCTGAGGGGAATTGCGACCGCTTACCGTGAATTCAGGCAGTAGGTGGCTCCGTCGGAGTTCCTACAAGTGCGGCGTATAGTACGATTCCTTCCAACTACACGGAAATCTAGAACGGATCAACCAGTGATACAAAACAGTTTATTTCTGCGAGAACCGATGGACGAAGCATTCCAAACCTGGTCGCAATTTACTTGCATGAGTCAGATCTTTGTATTTGTGGGTTGAAAAAGCGTCTCACCTTCGCAATTCAAGCCACTTTGTATCACACGAAGGTATTCACAAGCCGGGTTTTGGGTTTAACCCGGATTTTGACTAAGCATTCTACGGCGTGTACACATCAGGCAGTTGTGTGCATTTCTACCAACAATGTTGATGAAGATGTCGAGAAGCGACCCTGGTGGCGAACTGCTTGCGAATACCCGTAAACCCTAGAAAACAGCACATGAGAGCATGCATAACCTTACCTTAACATGGAGCCTGCATTCCCATTCTGACGCTCTCAAATCTGAAATGTAGGTAATGGCCAAACCTGCTAGATTCACACAGCAACTCCATTACCAAAAATATGTGCGATTCATCGTTACAAAAGCTCCAGCTGAATCCTGAGAAATAGTTGGTGTTACAATCACGGGGTTTCCAACAAGCAACGTCAGTGTGATTTTTTTAAAAATAAAAAGTGAGGTGGGTCCCTTAACAGTTCTGAACGAGCTGCAAAAAGCAAGATTAGAAACATAATTTTTTGCTCATTTTCTTGTTTTCGCAAGCAATCAAGCGACAAGCGCCTTCCACGGCATCTTTAACACAGTTTAGCTTCTAAATAATCATTAGCTCACAATCCAACTCCATACATAGAACTATTCTTTTTTACTAACGTTTGCATTTGTCAACCTTCTCATTGACGCAAGTATCGGTATCTGCCATCCAAACGGTAACGTCGTCGCTTATAGCATCGAGGCATACGTCCAGCCTTAATCCTCAAATGTTTCACACTGGGATCGTTGCGGTCGATCGCTTGACCATCATGTACATCCGCAGTACCCTCAGTCGATGTCGAGCAACAGCACCGACGCAAAGTAAACTCCCGTCATGCACCCACCGATGCATAGTCAATATCATCACCAGTTAAATACAGACATAATTTGGCTTCGCAGCTGCATCACGAGGCGGCCAACCACAACCCCCTTATTGCACTTTAAGCAAGATTTCTGACTCTCTGGCGTGGCAAGTTAGCCACAGCATCTGCGAAAAGGCATCAATATCAACTGTTCGGTGTGACGTCTAACGACTATTCATGGTGGAGATTCAGATGCAGCATTGCGACACATGCAGCACCAACTCGATGATATCATCGTTCACACGGTTCTACCCCGCAATTAAGAACCAACCCAAAGGCGTTACGATACAATCTTGTAGAACAACGACCTCCGAGTAGGGAGTTATCCAAATTCCAAGCACATTGTTGGAGGTTTGCAGCTCAGAGGCGAAGACTGGATCAGATTGAGGATACGATGCCATGAATCGAAACGCGGTGGCGGAGATCACGAGGTCAAAAAAAGAACCCCCCACACACGTAACGTTGTCATTCAGTGTGTGGATTGAGTTGGGTGCGGAGTGTGTCGCAGATTGAGGGATTGCAAATTGTGGGTCACGACGGAAACAGCTCCCTCCCGCTGTTCCGCGGTTACGACGCGTCTCATAATGCGACGCCGGATCCATCCAAGTGAGTCAAATCCTCCAACTCCTCCAGCGCTCGATTTTTTTTGTTTATGTTTTTTTCTTCCCTTTTCCTGATTGTTCTTGTAACATATCGTTATATGGAGTCTGAGGAGACATAATTCACTTTACAAACTTCTGATGAGGATATAGTCTTGATTTCTTCATCTTCCTTACTTCATAGAACTCTTTTTCCTCCATAGACTGTTGACGAAGCCATCATCTGATACAGCAGGCTAGAACCGAATGAACTCTTCCATGATGTTGTTGCAAGTGAATTAGTTAACAGAGATACTTACTGAGATACTTGGTCAAGTTCACAATTTTCCCTCCATTGCGGAGGTCAAGTTCACAACTACGCAGCTCCTGCTAGTCTTGGAACATCAGCTGGGTCGGTGCCATAAATGGGCAACAAATTGTGCAATTCGTGTGGTGCATCATTTCCATGGCTTCGCTTAGTCGATGCCAGAATTGTGGGTGGATCTGGCGGAGAGCACTCATGCACGATGATACCCTATCACCGATGGAAATCCCTACTTCCGGTGGGGCCCTGTTGCCGATGACGAAGCGACGTGGAAGCTTAATAAATCAATCAATCAAAAATAAATTTATCATTTCATTCTAGTGGAGAGTTTGTAGGAGAATAAGTAGTTTAAAGCAAACTTATGTAGAAATATATGGTAATTGTAAACTTATTTTACAATTACCCATGTTCACCTTTATTTATTTTTTGGTTTCAAAACTATTAAAAACCATGTTTGAGATAAATCTTAAATATTTCAAAGAATAAACTACATCATTGTAATATCAAAGCTTTTAAATTTTTTAAATTGGATTTAAATGTATCATGATTTTTAAAAAAAATAAAGATATAATGTATGAATTTTGAATATTTATTATAATTTTGAAATTTTTTAAAAACTAATTGAAATGCCTAATTTGTTATTCTTAAATGGATTTTTTTAGTGCAGACATGTGTTTTAAATTAAAACTAAGATATTTGCAACAGTATTATAAAAATTGGAAAAAAGAAGAAGCTGGCTTTGGTGTTATACATAAATGTAGATAAAATTGTGACATTTTTCTTATTAATGTGTATTTGAAATACAGAATGTAAATAATATTAAAATATAATAGTTATACAATGTTTTGTGATATTTTCAATAATCCAAATTATTGTTGTTTTATAATTTGAAAATAAATAAATTTTACAATAGATAGTAAATGTATGTATGTAAGGATAAAATCCACCCTTTGATTTAAATTGATTAAGTGGTATCAATTGAGTGTTGCTCTTAAAATGTAATGATTTGTAAAATAAAAAAAGAAAAGAAAATTCAGATTATTTATTTTTTAGATAGTAAATTATGATTAAAAATTAAAATTAAAAAATAAAAGTTTTAGGATTTTATTGTTGACACCAAAAATATGTAGTTTAAATATATCATAGAAAATTATAATGGTGTAAAGTATAAAAGAAAAAAAAGGAGAGTAATCATTAATCTTTAGAGTAAATTTAATTGATTATAGATTTGAACTCTACCTATACTAATAAGTAGTGTAAAAATGTGTCTTAAAAGACCTTAAGGCCTTTGTCATATGTTACTATCTTAAACCAAGGTGCATCAATCTATATAGAAATAATTTACTTTGTTCTATACTAGCCATTTATTGACCTAATTTTTGATAATAAATTTTATTATATTTGATTTTACAATGGTATTAAAAAATATCCAAATGTCTTAAGAATATTGGAGGGCATTTAAACCTTACTTTAATTCACCATAATGGCATCCACAAGTTGATGAAGCTTTATCTTGTAAAAATTAAAAATGTATTGTAAAAATTATCAATTGAATTTGAATAAACTTTACTAAGTATATTAATATTTTAAAAATATTATTTTAAAAATAAAGCAGCTTTATCAATAATTTTTAATAGCTACAATAAAATCACCAAGACTTATTAAAATTTCATATGTGATATTTATAAATTCATAATAATTTTATAATTCTAAAAATACTTTTGATTCTTTAGAAGTATTTAAAATAATTAAAATATAAGTTATAATATTTTTATATTTAAAAATAAATCAAATTAAAATATTTATAAATCAATTAGTTAAATTAAATTAATAGAATTCATAGTGGCTGTAACAAAACAAGTAAATAGCTAATCCCTTAGCATTTATCTTCATACTTTAGTGATGCATATTTGGTTGGTGCATCTTAATTTTGATTATTCTAAAATGATACAGTTTATTTTATTGACTTAAACATCATTATAAAAAAGTTAGATTCATAAAACCTTACAATAGTAATATTAACTATTTGTTACTTTACAATAAAACATATATCTATTTCAATAGATATTGTATATGGTTAGTTTAACTAATGTATTTTTTAATACTAAAGCAAAGATTAGAATAAATAATAGTCTTAATGGTGATATAATAGTGCAAAAAAAAGATTTGCCTCCAAATATTGTCATAGAGGCTTGAAGTAATAATAGTCTAGATTATAAGGAATCAATATTTATTGTTACATATATTGTCTTATATTAAAGATTTTTTTATATATAGATAGTGAAAATTTGATATCAATGTGCTTGTGCTCTAATAAAACTTGGTGGTTGTTAAGTGTTTTTTTACACAAACTAAACAACCAATTTATAAGTGCAAGAGATATAAAATATAAAATGATATAGATACTTCAATTGATGTCACAACATGCAATATTTAAATAAATATATCTAATGTTTACAATGGACATAAAAGCATTTGTATTGTCAAAAAACTATCATTAATAACTTATTGATGACTACAATCTTTAATACATCAAAGCCTACTTTTATTTATTTGACTATTAAGAACTTTGGAAGAACAATAAAAAAATATAATTTCAAATTAACAAGTATAGTCTTCAAATAAATCCTAAACTTAAACAAAAAAAATTAAATCAATAAAAAAACCTCAACAATTGTTATTTATGCTATATAACTAATCCAAGGTAGATATTTTTTAATTCAGGTGTCAATAAATCACACCATTGAAAGGATCTTATTCATAAGAATAGAATGATTTTGAAAAAAAAAAGTAAAAAAGAATATAATACTAATTTAAATATTCTTAATTAGAAAATTTTAAGAATCTAAAATAATATTGAAAAATTATTTTAATTGGAAAAAAGTACTAAATCAATAAGAAACAATGAGATATAGAATTTCTTAGCTAAAAGACATGGAAGACAATTGATTAAATTTTGCTATAAAATTTATTGTGGTCATTATAGACTGAAAATTCTTTGTTATAAAGCCAAAATATATAAATTTGTCAAAATAAACAATTAAAAGTTTATAAATATTATCACATTAATTTTAAGGCTACTACTTACATATTATTAGCCCTTGCATTTATAAAGCAACCAAAAGATGCCACATAATCCTATGCAAAGAAAAAAAAAAATCATCTGTTAAATCTTTACCTATTAATATCTTTATTTGTAACTATTGAATATAAGAATCAATAACTAATCACTCTTCTATACTATCTATAAAGACTAATTCCACCTCAATCATGCTTTCAATTCCTACAATATTACTTTAGTATTGCATTGAAGTGACATTGTGCTATAAGAAAACATTACACTACAAAGAAGAGGAGAACAACAAGGAAGGGGATATAAGATACAAACTAACAATATATTAGACTCAAAGGAAGAAAGCAAAGTTAGATCCAATATATTATATTATTTTCCACCTAAAATTGCTAGTTTATATTAGATTAGATCACTTAGATTTAATTTGGATAATCTGAACTAAGATCTTGTAAAAATTAGGTTGTCCAAGTTAGGCTACATTAATCAAGTTGCCTAACATTGGTAAGACATCTAAGGCTAAATTAGATAATACATAAATGCATAAATACAATGGATTTAGTTAGAGCATCTCGCTTGTATATTATTATATTTATTGAGTTTAATTTATTCATTTATATTAACTAAATCTAAAATTATATTAAAACATAAAATTTATTTAATATAATATTTAATGCGATATCAAATTAATAAAATTTAGATACATATATATTTCAAATTTTATTTAGTTTGTATATCTCATAGATTGTTGTGAATATTAGAATTTTCTTAATTGTAGTAAGTTTAAGATGTAAAAATATAGAAATAAAAAAAAATCACCTTTTGTAAGTAAAAAATAATGAACTTTTGGAAATATCACTGGATCTATTTTTATTTTTCAAAACATAAAATAATTTTTTTTTAAAAATATTAAAAAAACTAAAAAATTACATAATCACCTTTAATTATTATTGAAATAAGACTTACATACTTGATGCACTTTTTAAATACATAAAAATATGAATTTTATATTTGAAATACTCACATAAGTTGAGATTATGTTAATCTATCTTTTATTAATATTAAAGAATTTTTATATTATAAATAAAAAAAATTTATATCAAGTATCAATTTAGAAAGATAAATTTTAGCTCTAAAATTGTAGAATATGGATTAATTGACATCTTAATAAAATTATATTAAGAAGTTTATTCTACTAAAAATAAAAATATTATATTTTTTTGTGAGTAATTAGACTAAATTTAGGTAAATATTTATAAACTTGTCCTATCATCATGTATTATATAAAAGTATTACAAATATTATAATATTTTTTATAATTAAAAAATTAAAAATTAAAAATCTAAAGATAATATTTTGATTCAAAACTTTATATTATAATATCAATTAGTAATTGTTAACTGAATTAACAATGTGATTGTCATAGAAAAGTTGCAAAGAACATACTATCTATTAAATCTATAATTAATATTAAGGATCATTTAACCATAATAGAGTTTTGTACTTTTTGATATGATATTAAATATAGTCTATTATCATAAGTAATATGGTTGGGGTCATGCTTCTAACTTTATGTATAGTCTTAGAGATGTGGTATTTATACATGGTATTATTAGAATATATAATAGTAAGAATATAAGAATTTTGAAGTAAATAAAGTAAATATAGTTTTTTTAATTAATTTATTTTTTAATTGATATTTATAGGATTTTTTTGTAATTTTACTTGACTATTTATGCCTTAAGAATTGTAAAAAGAAGAAATCAGAACCAATAAATTTTGACAATGCAATAGTTTATTTTACATCTTCAAAACAATAAGAAACTAATTAGAACTTTGTAAAGAATAATTATTTTTGAGGTAATTAAAGATATAAAGTAACTTAGACAATTGTATCTAACAAAACATATCTTAAGTAAGGTTTTGCCTCTTGATTTTTTTTATAGCTATATATCATTTTTGGTACAAACTTAGTCCATGGTAGTAGAGGTGGATAACAAATTGGTCAAAGTAAGAATCAAGTTTCTTAAAAAATATGTAAAAAACATGATTTATTTTGAAAAGCCTTCTTTAGACCAACTCTCTATATGTTTGAGTTAATTGAAAAACACAATTTGAAAATAATCATTCTAAAAAAGAATTTAGATAATAGATATTTTAAAATCAAATTAGATTTTTTAAAGAATATGAAAAAAAATACTAGTATTATTAAAATAATAAGATTTAGATAGAATATTACATTCTAATCATAAAATCCAAAATTTGATTTAAAAGCTCATTTAAATTTGGTTTCACCGAATATAATCAGAATTATAAATTTTTTAATGTAGATCATCTTAAAAAGTTTTTAAAAAAAATTCTAAATTTTTTTTTAAAAATTAATAACTAGCTTAGAATAAATTTAGATTTAAGACTAAAAATTTATGTAAAAAATATAAATCTTAATTTTACATCAAATCATAATAAAAAATCAAATGCAAGATGGAGGTGATGGTCACTAAACTTGTCACAAATAAACAAAAAAAAATTCTAATTGATTACAATAATTTATCTAGAGGATGCTATAATACATTAACATAATTGAAATAGAAAAAAAAATAATAATAATAATCAAATATATAAACATTGTAGAATAGACCACATTACTAACATTATAAATATTGTAGTCCAAGATGCAATAAAAAATAATTGTACTAGTTGCATTTTTTCTAAAAAAATTAAATTGATAAAATATTAGAAAATATGTATATGACTCAATTTTAATAATAAGAGGAGATAAAAAAAAAATATAATGATACTTGTGAAAATTCTCTATAATTTTTATCAAGATTCAACTTCAAAAATTAATTGGTCTAAATTAGTGGTGTACTAGCAATACAACACTTAAAAGCCACAATAGACTAACCAATTTTCTTAGGCATGTGTATTGACTAATAAATTATGTAAGTTAGAGATTTTATTTAATCTAATAATATAGATAATTTTTTAATTGAAATGATAAAGAAAAATCTTACTTTTAAGTATTAAAAAAACTTAATGTACTAAAGAGAATTATAATTTTCAATAGTATCCTCTTATCTTATGTATACATTTCTTTATATTCATTCAAGTAGGATTATTAAAAGAATTTTAAAATTTTAAATCATTGTTTAGAGTTTTCTTTAGAATAACATTCAAGCTTTAATCTATTCTAAATTTTTGCAAACTTAGAGAAGATAGAAATCTTGACATCATTAATTTTTAAGAATTAATAAAAGTCTAATTAACTAAATAGATTAAAAAGACTCTCTACATCTTTGATGTATTAATATTTAATAAATTATTAGATATAAATTATTAAAAAATAAATTAAAATTATTAGATAAATGATATTTTGATTTTGTATAGATCTTGTATGATCATAAGTAGAGAAATAGTTCTAAAAATTGGAATATAATATGAAAAACTTAGAATAATGTGGTATTTTTTTCATATAAAATATTCTTATTTGTTTTTATAAATTTTAGAATAGATTCAAGTAATGAGATTTATAATTTTTCTCTCATCAACATGTATACCACCTTAGAAAGAATAACATGATTTTACACAAATGATTTGCATTAATCTAGAGGCATTTCTTTAATATATCTAATCTTTATCTAAAGAAATGGGTCAAAGTCTAAGAGGATTTCCAACTTACTCTAGAAGATGAACTTTTCTAGAATCATTTTACTTATATTTATTTTAAATATTAAATTTTTTTGATTGAGAATGGGATCTTATCTCTTAAAATAAAAAAATAAATAGATCTATATATATATATATATATATATATATAAATATAAAGATAATTGTACTTCCATTCATATATTCTAACCTCTAAATTAATATGTTAAATTTTATAAAAATATGTGATTAATTATGATTAGATCTATTAAATTAATATTTATATAATAGATATTCAATTAGATATATTATATTATTATCTAATATACTTTATATCTTTAGCAAATACATCATTTAATTATGCTATAGATAAGACCAATCTTATGGAAAGAATTCTTAAAATTATTAGCATAGTTTATAAATTGAAAGAAATATAGAAAAAAAAATGAAAAAGAAAAAAAGATATATAATTATTTTAAGAAGCATTAGAAGAATTACAATTTAATCCAAAAATATATTATTGGTCTCTTTTAAAAGCAATTCAATGACATATACTACTAAGTTAAGAAAGAAGGCAATTTACTCTAATGACAAATCTTAGAACTTGATAAAGCTCAAATGACAATTTGTACAACTTTTAGACTTCTTGTTCAATATATAGTTTAGATCTAAAACTTACAAATAGAATTTACTCATGTGGTTAATTTAGCCCATAGAGATAGCAATCAAGGTATAGAGTGTAAAAACTAACTCCAACATTGCTAAATATTGTGTTATATGCAACAAAATCGAAAATAACCAAAAAATGGCAGTATATTTTTTAAAAAAATTGGAAGAAGTCTTATACAACCAACAAAATACTAGAAGTGAAAATAATAATAATAATTAAATAGATTTAAGATTTCTATAATATTAATTAACAATACATAAAGTATCATTTCCTTAGAAGATAAAAACATATTAGACCATTAGATATGTTTTATATGGTTGGTCCTCTTATTCTTAGTTCTATCTTATTTTTAAGGTATAAATACTCAAAAATATTTGTATTTTCTTTCTTAATGATATAAGGTATCAGATATATCTCATTTTGAGTCAAAGTAAATTAAAATAAATAAATAAAAACAAACAAGAAAATAAACATTAAAGAAGGGCTAAGAGACACTTTATACGTAGAAGACTAGGCAAGAAGCCACAACTTTTAAATACTTTGATTGGTTGAAATTGAGAATCTTTACTAAGTTGGCTTTATATCTATAAAAAAATTAGTCTAAAGACCCTAAGAAGAAAAGATAAGGTGGAATGTATTTTTTCCTACATGGCATGTATTGTATTGTTCTTCAGAATTTCTATTGAATCCATTTCAAAAAGTGATTTTTAGAAAAAATTAAGAAGTTGTGTCAAAAAGAAAAAAAAAAGAAAAAAGAAAGCTTAAAATAACCATTAAAAAAATCAAGTTTTTAATACTTCTCATAATTATTTGAATCAAGATATGAGTTGACATATTTAGACTTGTAATAAAAGAATGCTTAGGTCCATTTCATGATTTCTTCTCACTTTACACTATATCAAAAAGCCAAGATTTTCAAAAGAGAGATTTTCTTCACTAAACAGGAGACCTTGATAATACTTTTAAACCATAGCTTTTCAAAATGGACCTCTAGGTATAAATACCCCTAAATCAGTTCCAACAAGTGATTCAAATACAAACAATGGTAAGCATACACCCAATAACATCTTAAAGAAAACTGGGAAATGGGTTCCAGTTTGTTAATTATTTCAGTGATGCTGAATACATGCGGGAGTGGCTGCAGAGAAGTGAGACAGTCGCAGATCCAATTGCTCAAAAGTTGCCTCTGCATGACCTAATGCAGGTCTCGAGGCAGCTGTAGCACTCAGAAGAATCTCACCCCTTGCCCTGTCAATTCCTTCATGCATTCCCACCAGTTTTGCAGCAAATCGTAGACTGTAGAGCACATGAAAGGATGTAATCCACACCAGTCGAGTCGATGATCCAATTAAATATACAAATATAATTCAGTGTTTTTTCCTCATTTGTTTATGATCTCTACCCGCTGTCGCCAACCGTGTGGGAGATCCACATGAGTTCGAGGATGGCGGCCACAGCCATGGCTTCAAGCAGCACATGCTAATCACACGCTTCTGGCGTCGAGCACTGTACAGAATCGATCATGGGTCTGCTGCAGTCGAGCTTGTCACCACTCATTAGCGCCGTAAATCTCGAAGAATTGCTCACTTAATTCGATGTTGCAGGAAATGGTGGAGGATTCCTTCGCAAATACACCAACATTGGGATACCGACGCATAGCGTGCCGATTGCACCGATGTGTGGACGTCGTCGTCGTCGTCCTCGTCTTCATCTTCGTCGACTGAAATGGTCTGGTTCTCGTCGACCTGTCCGCGTCGTCGGCTTATTGTGTGCATTGACCATTAAATTATCGTTGTGTTATATTATTTTTCATATAATTTTTGTTTGAATGTTTTCTTTTTTCAAATCTGGTTATGAGTTTTGCAATGGAATAATGATGACTTGAAAGTTTTTAATAATGATTTTATGTTGAACTCTGCTATTTAAGAATACTAAATTGAAGTTTGGTGATGAAGGTTGTTTATACTTGTGTGTAAGAGGTTTTTTTTTGTTTGTTCTTAATATATTTGTGTTTGGTCTTTCTAGTACTCTTTAAAGATTTTTAATGCCTTGATGATATATAAACTTTTGAAAATGTAAGATTCTTTGATGAGGAATTGTGCATGACACTAGCGATTATCAAATCCTTATGCAAACTTTGTATTTGTATCAATTTATAAAATGATGTTAATGCTTATTGTATTTTGAAATAAATATTACATTTTCATGGCATGTCATCTTTTTAAATTTTTTTAAATTTTTTAATACTCCTTCAAATACATACTTACATTTTTAAAATGTATGTGTGAATAGATATATATATATATATATATACATAATGTAAAAACATTGGTTTTATTGAACCCAGCTAGTTTATGATCTGTTTTTAGATATTTAAATCCATGTTTATAATAGCTTATGGTTATGGTTTGTTTATTTTAACAAAAATATGATATTATTCAATAATATTACAATCCTAACACGATGTTAAGCCGGAGATTTTATATTTAAAATATGAGGCTCTGTTATACCAAGAAAAGAAAATAAAAGAATACAGACAAACTATACAAAGAAACAACCAGAAACAAAGGATTGTAAAGCATCAGAATGAACATATTGTAAAACACTCAAAGATTATAAATCCTCAAGACTAGTGTAATTCAAGATAGGTTGTGATGAGTTTTTAAATGATTTTAAAATTCCTTCTGTGCACCTTTTGAGATTCTTTAAGATTAAAATAGATTCTGAAAATTTTAGTTTTTAATAACCATGCAGCACTTTACATGTAAAAATCTTTAGTGAAGTGGAAACATATATATTGCTTATACATGAATATTTTAAATAATATATATAAATTTAAAGAAATTTATTCTAAATTTATAAAGCATATTGCTATCATTCAACAGCATTGAGATAAATATTAAATAAAGTAATGAAAGATTGTGATATTATAATTGCAATTAATAGTGAAATAATCACACTCCTTAATTATTCAACATAATGATGTTTATTAATACATTTCATTATTATTATCATCAACACATACACATCTTATATACAAAAGTAATCACTTTTTGTTTCTCTATTTTTATAAAATATTAAAACTTTTCAAAATTTATAAATATGTTAATACAATTTATGCAATCTTTTAATATTACTCTATATTAATTATTTTAGCAACATTTTAAGGTAAAAATAAAGGATTTATTACCATTTTACTACTAATATTTTACTAAGTTGTTACCTGATTTTTTTTGTATAAATAAATTTGTAGATATTAAGAACTATTTAATTGCATGTTTGCTAAAGTTTACAACTTCTTTTGTTATTATGGTCATATTATTGGGACAATACAATTCAACAAATTTTATGAAAGCTACAATTTTTAGACATTTAAAAGTTGCACTACAGTCTATCAATTTAGTGTTTGAGAAACACCAAACAAAATTGATAAATAATATATGACAAAGTATTAAAGAATTTGATTATGAATTGGTCTCTTTGGAAATTGTAGTAGTGACAAAAGAAATAGGTTGAGGCGGTGCTTCCAAACCAAGTAATAAGGTGAACTTAGCTGAAGTAAAAAAAGATGTGGATGCAATCTTGAAGAGGAATAGGTCTTTGAAGGAGAAGAAAAAATTGCATAGTTGATGATAACCAATTGTTGTATGTTGTGGTGGAAATGAATAAGTCCTTACAGTATTTTGCTCCTACACTTATTTTTCTTATTAGGTAGAATTATTTTTTAAAAACCATTGTAATAAATTAATTAATAATTATAAACTATATATATATACACACACATATATGAATTTTTTTTAATTTAAAAAATATTATTTTTTATTTTTTATTTTAAAATGATATTCTTATTATCTATTTTAATAATTTTAATAATTATAATTATAATCAAATTATTCTATGAGTAATATTTTGGAGCTAACTAATTGAAATAACCAATGCAATTGTATATCTCTCTAGAGATCCACGAGACATTGGTGTGGACCTCCACATGCTATTGCAAAAGTAATTATATTATTTTTATTAATTTCAAAAAATAATAATTATTGTATTAGTTTAATTGTATTTTTCATATTGCAAAGATGATGATATGAAGCAAAATGAAGGTGTTTAAAGAAGAAATTTGAATAAATGAACACATTAATTAATGTTTTGCCTTTTGAATAGATGCATATACAAACAAAACAAACAAACACCAATGTCTTTAATATATAAAACATAGCATCAATAGCATCTTAAAAAAAAACTTGTAACTTATTTTTTATTATTTAGATTCTTTGTATGTTTGTTTTATTTTATTTAGCATTAATGAAATTTTATTGTGTGATTTTTTATTACATTATTTTGCATTGTGATTCATTATTGTATTCTATATTAGTATACATCAACAATTGGCTTCAATACATCACTTTCAAAGCAATACAAGGACTTCCAATGCTAATATATATTATTGATATATTTGAATTTATCACAGGTGGTGTTTATTTCTTTAAATTGATCTTTAATGTTAAAATTATTATTAAATTTAATATATTATTGAATTTAATGACACTCATAATTTTCATAAAGACTGCCAAGTCAAATTGTTAAACCATCACCTGTGTTTATTTGGAACAATATTGTTTGCTGTACATAAGTACGTAGTTGTAACAAGAAAGTAAAACAAAATTAAACTTGACCACTAATGTATGTTTTTCAGGTATGATTTAAACTTTCATAATTTCTTTTAAATTTCTTTCCAACATTAGATATTACCAAGTCATCATAGACAGAAACCCTAAGATGCAAATACAAGACCAGAATTGAAACAAACAAACAAACCCTTTCTTTATGCAATAAATATGAAATTGCATCCTGTTTTTTACAACATATATAGTATGCAAATAACTCAAACAATTGAGTGTGCAGGACTCATCTGGTCCTTCCAAAGTGGGCTGCATTACTGATTCCATGCAACCCAAGCTAGTGACAGTTTCAACGTCATTTTTACAGCAGCACATGCATTGTAGTGCACCCTCCTTAATCTATATATGTATAAGTATATATATACATATATATAGCGAAAGAGAGAGAGAGAGAGAGAGAGAGAGAGAGATTTGTTTGTGGGTTTATAACAAATTTTGCAACATTTTTTCCATCTAGAAGTGAAGATGAAGAGGACAAAGCTGTGCATGCGGAAAAGGCTACAAACTATGGCCGATGCAACCCCTTTTTTTGTTTGCTTTCAGAGGCTCTCATAGAACTGCAATTGGGTGCTATTTAGGAAACATCAGTTTGCTTAGTCATCTCAGCCGTCTCAGATCACTCTACACCCAGACCCAGCTCTTCAAAACTGAAAAAAAAAAACAAAAAACAAAAAACAAAAAAGTTCAAAAAACAAAAAATAATGAAGGTGAAAAATAGGGAATTTTTTTGCAACGGGAAATAATGTTCGCCTTTGTCTTGCACTGCTCGTGTACAACTTTGTGTGCCGCGACCTCTCTAAACAATCTCAATGGAGTAGCCTACCTTGCAAACCCTTTGCCACCAGGACGGTGAGCTTTACAGCAAGTTACTAAGCGCCGATGACATAACTCAAAAACAGTGGTGAGGGAGGAGCTTGGTGAATCTTTAGGGTTTGCTCTTCGCGGAGCATCTCTCAAAACCCCTGGCATGATATGCCATGCGCTTTGCACTTCGTGCAAGCACTTTATATTCAGCGGCCTCTGGTGCGAGCTTTTCTGAATCGACCCATCGGCGTTGATAGGATATGTGAAATCATTTTACACGAGGAAGATAGGGAACAACAGCACCCACCCACAATGTCTATTATCTATGGCGGAGCTGCTGCCTCTCGAGGTTAGACTCCAGCAGCTTGGATCGCATCACCACGTCGATGTTGTTCCGGGGCCACTCCATGTGCCCTTTCATGCCTCGGATGATGTGCGTGTTGTTGGCTTTGTCCGGCGATTGCGAGTGTTGGCGTGCCCTTTGCTGGGGAGACGACGCAGCCATGAGATGGCTCGCGTGCCCGTTGGAGAGATGCCTGGACGAGTGGTGTTGGTCGAGATCGTCCTCGTCCCGTCGCAACGCCGAGCCGTTGGGTTGGGCATCGACGTAAGCCTCCTCTCTCCACACTCCTTTCTCTACGTGGTGACCATTCGACCTGCTCAATGCCACTATGTCCTGTCCACAGCAACGCAGAAGAGTTGGAAAAATAATACGTGGGCAATGAAACCCTAATGTGGGCATTTCGCTCAATTCGCACGACGGTCATCTGGTGAATTCAGCATTGACGTGTGGGATGGGAATATTAGGAAGTGGAATAAGGAGGATACCTCATCGATGTGTGCGTATTCGTCAACGCTGTCTTCAGGATCTTGTGCATGGACAATGCCACCGTTACTACGGTAATGGTCATCCTCATGGTGGCTGTTCCAGTGAGACTCTGCACGGTCACCCTGGCGTGGATCCTCTTCTTCGTCGGAGTCATGAGACTCGCTAACATAGTCCGACTCCCCATGGTTTGTATCCGCGGCATGCCATTCCTGTGAGTCTCGTCTGGCCACATGAGCGGGATCTCGTGCGTATGACGAGCTTCCGGCTTCACAGTTTACCTCCACCATGTCACCTTCGCTGTCCTCCCACCGGCTCCCAATATCCTGAGAGTCTAAAGGGTTACCCCAATATCGACCCTCCCGTGCCTCATCGCCAGTCAATTGATCCTCCGTGCTCAAATCCATGGTGTAGAGATCATTGTCCGGCGAGGCTGCCTGGTTGAGTGCGATAGGGGGAAAGGACGCTACAAGTCCTCTCGGATGCATTGCAGTGACGACATTGCGCAAGATCTGGGCTTCCTGTATGGCAGGGCTTCGGACATCGCCATTTTGGGCCCTGAGGAAGGCTTCCAGCTCTGCGCGCATAACGTCCAAGGCAGCGCTCTTCTCCTCAAGTGCCACTTTGGCTTCGGTGAGCTTCATTTGTACACGTTCTTCCCGCCAGACCTCAGCCAGTTGCAACATCCTCCGCTCATCTTCAAGCTCGTCCCGCACTCTCTCGGTCTCCCGTTTTAATTCTTCTCTTTCATGCTTGTCGTCCCCAATTTCCCGAGCCAACTCATCACAGACGTCTTCCATTAGCTGCCTTGATTTGCGTTCATTCTCAAGCTCTTGAAGCGCTTTCGCAGCAGCCATGTTCGCCTCAACAATTTCCTTGTTCATCTTCCGGTTGGACATTTCCAGTCTACGCCTCACCTTTCGCTCCTCCTCCAACTCGTCCTTCACAGCTTGTAAACCGCTGGCTATCCTCTCTTGCATCTTCTCCTGCTCCTTGGCTTTCCAGCTTGCCTTTTCATCGGCAATCTTCTTCATGATGGTTTCCACCTCTCTCCGAGAAGCTTTCTGTGTCTGTTCCAAATCTTGTACCCGAGCACGAGCTTGCTCTAATTCTGTCCGTAGCGTGGCTGTCAAGGTTAAGCTGGAGGTGTGCTGCTCTTCCAGAATGCGAATGCGGCTCAAGACTTTCAGGAGCTCCCGTGAAGTGGTCGTCGAATTCTCCCCGGCCTTTCCGTCGTATTTCCTGTGGTTAGACCGGTTGGAGCAAGCTGGGGATACCTGATGCCTCTGACCTTCAAGCTGAAATTACAAACGAAGACATCGTGAGTATTTACAGTGAAATTGCAGGGGAAAAAAAGGGGGGTAATGATAGTGAATCACGAGCACAGTAGGGTATGACGCAATTGATATCAAGGCATTAGATAGATTGTTCAACTCAAAGACTTTTCTGAGCAACATGGCATCTACTATTCAAGATTGAGTCTGCGAAAACGGTCACAATGACCTAAGAGAAGGCAAAAAGAACTAAATAAATACATGCCAAACCTGAATGGATGCGGAGGCCACATGATGATCAGGTCCGTCACTCTTCTCCCCGTGATGCACGTGAGTATGCATAGCCGCCAAATGTTTTCCGAAATTACCACCACGCTTGCCGTTCTCTGCCCCAGCCTGTTCCCATCCAACCAAATTCAACTCACGGGTTCAACATGTAGCTCCGGCTAATTAGGCATTAAAATGCTGCAACTAGGAAACTACAAACGAACCCGTATGCAATGGCGAGCAATTGAAAGTAAGAGAGCACACTAACCTTCACATATTGCTGATATGCAAACTTGCAACTGCGTGGCGAGAAGTAAGAATCTGCCTGTGAACGAGGACTCGAATTGTCAGAGATCCCTTTGAGCCAATGCTGGCTACAGAGGCAGGCGGGAAGAGGATGGTCTTGGAGCTCCCACAAGGAGGCCGCCAGCTTGCGAGCCGAAACTGGGGTTGGCCTCCCCGCTGCAGCATGTGCTGCAGCCGCAGCTGCAATGCCGTCGTAAAGCTGGTTGTGGAACACCTTCCAACTGGGCACCGGCGTGCTAGGACCAGCTCTGCGCCCTGCGAGTATGGCTCGCTTCACTCGCAAGCCCTGGGAGGGCCAGGCAGTCTCGAGCCCCCTCTTGTTGACTCCGTGCATCCTGACCCCCCGCCTCCTTCTCTGTACCTGCTCCAGCTTGTATCACTGTCCCTGGCCCTGAACCTCTCGACTCCAAGCACCATATGGCAATCTCATGTACGGTTTCCTTGTGGCAATCTTCAGAGCTTCCAACCACATCTTGGGCTCAGTGCGCTTCACCCGGAAGTGGTGAAGTCTTAGTTCCGCTTTCACGCTGTGGAAAGGTCGAAATTCCCCCTCTGCACTAGCATTCCCGAAGAGGACGTCCACCCTTGGCAAGTACTCCCGTTCTAGGAAAGTCTATTAAAATATTTGGCTGCCTGCAACTTCCATATCCAAGCAAACTTTCGCCCAACTTCACCTTGTTGACCAAATAAGCAGGCGACCTTCAGCTACACTGTTCAAAGATAAAGGTCATACGTTCGCCTTTGACGGGCCGTCGCAAACATTCTGCCAGAGTTGCTCACTGGCTAGAGCAATGGTAACGGCTCCACCACTACTCATGAAGGCTCTAGTGCTTTCACGACAGCTCCGTACACATGTGCTTGAGTTTAATCACGGTGTCGAGCACCACAAGAAAGATAGAAAGAAAGACAGAGAGAGACCCGCCTGGTCGATCAGCTTGTACTAAGCCCCGTTGAAATTGCGAAGGCAGAATGCAAAGCTACGCCAGAGCTTAGAGCGAGGCACAGAGTGTGTGATCTACTCAACCTTGCAACGCACAATCAAAGTCGTCTACCACGCAAATGGAACTTAAAAGGACACTTGGAACCATAGAACTGGACAAAAAGCATTGTCACGCACAGAATAAGCCGGCTGGCGCCGACGATGTGAATCAAACAGCCCCCTCTTCAATGATTGCCCGATCAGCGAGGTCGCTCAACCGTCTTTGCGTCGAATGTATCCTTCCCCTCGTCGAGAAAATTACTACCCTCCCAAGCTCCAACCTCACTCCCAACTATACATTCGTACTTCGGAGGAAGAGGAAAAATAAAAATAAAAATAAAAAAAAACTGTACAACCTGCACCTAGACTTACGAGCACTGCACTTCACTCAACCCCAACTCAGCCCCGCACTCAATCCCCGAAGCGTGCCTCACGAAACACGCCCCTGCTCACCCCCTCCACCGGCATTCACAATCCTCGCCAAACAGCGTGACCATCACCCACTCTACCTTCTGATTCACGTTTACACCCCAGAAATGGCATCCAGGGTGGAAAGAAAAAAAAAAAAAAAAAAAAAAACACACACACACACACACACACACACACACACACGATCCCTCAACCTTGTCTCTCTCTCGCGCTCTCTTCCCCACGATTGCACGCAAACGCATTAGCGCCCACTAACACCAATCCTGCACATGACATTACATTCCACAAACCTCCTCCCAACTTGCAGCAGCAGCAGCAGCATCTGGATTGAGAGCGGGGACAAGCCACGCCTGTGCAGAGAACCCAATCCAGCGCGCTTCCCGAGACAGGGGGAGCATTGAAGCCGAATAATAATATTATTATTAATAATACAACTGCTGGTGCTTGTGCTACTCCCCCGTGGTCCCATCAGCACGCCCAGCTGAGCAAGTCCCACTGCTACAATATGCTAAAGCTCTCTGGGCTTATGCTGCCACAGCGCTTCCGACACCAGCGAGGTGCCCTGTCGTCATTATGAACACGCAGGCAGAGGAAGCAGGGCAGCGACGCGAGCCAGGGAGCGAGGGAGCGAGCGATGCGAGTGCGCTCGAGTGGATGAACGCGGCGTGTCCGTCGCCGTGGAGCGCGAGAACGCAGCCTCGCGGTGGATGAATGAAAAAGTCGTGTCCAGGGCTAGGAAGGACCGGGTCACGCCTTCGCGGCACTGGCATAACGTAGCGGGTGTAATTGCTGGGGCGCGGTGTTCGAGAGGATTTTTTTTTTTTCCCACGGGTCTGTGTGTGTGCCTCGGGGGTTGCTCCGGGGTGAGGCCCCCCTTTGACCCAGTTCCGTTGTTGGGTGCTCGATCCCCCTCAAAAGTCAGCATCGATTCCCCTGTGCTGCGGATGTAATCCAATAATCCAACACCCCCACCACCGCCCTCCACGGTTATACGCTCTCCTTTTGCCTTTTCCTTTTGCCCTTTCCGCTCTCTCTAGCTGTGTGTGTGTGAGAGAGAGAGTAAGTGAGTGAGTGAGTTAGCAATTGTGGCTGCATGAGTTTTTGACATGCTCGTCAACTTTGCCCTGCTGTGCCCACAGTTTGACTCCGCCATTGCAGGACAAAGCAACAACAACAACTACAGCAATAATAATAATAATAATAATAATAGAAGAGTGGGAATAACAAAGGAAAGGACAGACGACGTTGAGCCAGCCATGACTTGACAGTGTGTGATTGAACTTCATTCGTTTTGCTGCTGGGAACATGGCTTTGACGATTGGGAGGAAGAGAGGGAGGGTGTGAGTCATGGTGGTGCCTTGTTGTGTGTGAGCACTGTGTGTGGTGCTTTGTTGGAATTGTGTTGGATTGGGTGTGGGTTGTTTTGTTTGTGCTTGCTTTTGGAGGGTGGTGACTGTGGGTTTGAATGAATGAGCAGGCATGGTGTTGAGGATTGTGTGTATGGGGATACTAAGGGTGATTGTATGTGAATATCATGTGCACTTTGAAGTTAAAACTAAAGGGTTTTTATCCTTCAAGGAGAAGGTGAAATGTCACTTGTAATTGGTTGAAATTAAGAATTATTCTATGATTGGTTTTGTATTTAGAAAAATAAGTAAAAAAGCTATGAGAGGAAAAAATGAAGTAGAATGTTTTTTTTCTTTTTTTCTTTTTTTCTTTCTATAGAGTATGAGCAATATTTTTGTATTACTCACACCTCTTAATTTTAACTTTGTTTAGATAAATAATTAAACCAGTACATGAATGAATTGTACTTTGCAAATGTGGTTGAATGTATAAAAATGTGTTATCAAAAATGTTTAAACATAATTTTAGACATGGAAGGGTTTATATGCTACCTTCATAATCCAAATGATTTGGAATGCACATTGAAAATTCATTCAACTCCTTTGAAGTCCAAATGATAATTACAAGTGAAAGTTAAAATTTAATTCTTTATTTATTAGCTACTCCATCTAATGTACCACAAGATTTCAATTTAAGAAATTTTCTTTTGATTTTGCCATGGTAATAAGGTATTTGTTGATGAATTGCTTCATTTCATTTATATTCCTTAATTCAAATCTCAATGTCTGAAAAACTGAAGGAATCAAGGATGGTGCGGAATAGTTTTCTCTAATTTTTAAATCTAGTAGAACCATATTCAATTTGTAAAATTCACAAGGAATATAATCAAGGCTTTGAAATAATAGGATACCTCCACATGTCATAATTTACTCTTTTTTAAAGAATAACTAAATATTTTGAACATTGTAAATGATAGCTGAGAACTTAATTGATGTGGTTTGTGCTTCCAAAATTGTAATCAAATTCAACAAGGCTAGTACAGTATATCTTTAAATTATTTATTTGGAAAATATAAATAATAAATAACCTACTGTTGAAAATTCTAACCAAAGCGTGCTCATTTTATTGGAAAACATAAATTTAAAAAATCCAATTAATTTATTGTGATTGTTGTTTGCAATATAAACAAATCATGGGTATTTTTTTTAAAAAAAATTAACCACTTATCGTGTTTCGTTTTGACGATGGTTTGAGTATTTTTAAAAGATGAGAAAAGTAATTACTACATCTAGGGGGGCATGAAAAGTTATCCATTTTATGGTACAGCCAATCAAGATTACTAAAATTATCACATATGTATGTATGTATAATAGATCAAATTAAGATGCTTTGAAAAGCTTGTATGATAAGAATTTAAGGCAAGAAATGTGTGATGTATTTCACGTTATTATAGATTAAATTTTCTTATCCACTGCACTCTTCAAATAAGGTGGTGGTTTCAACAACATACAGATTTCAAAGAATTTATGTCTTTCTTTGCCAATGATACACATCACCATTGTATTTGAATATAATAACATACCTTTTAATTGCAACATAAGTAAAATATCTGATCCAAAAAGAAAATAAAACTTGAAATATCTGAAAAGGAACACATGGTCTGATTACTTGAAACTCCCATAATATTATTACCTATTATTCTAAACAGAATTTTAATCCTTTAGAAATTCATTTAATTGTCTTGACAATTTCAAGGCAATACATTGTGTTGATTCTTGCTTTTATTTTAAAATTTAAAATTTGAATGATTATTCACTTTTAATTGATATAAACTATAATTAGCTTTATAATATCTTAAAATTTGTTGACAAGTTTAACTTAGTTTACATTTCCATTTGAACAACAACCTAATAGTATTATAATAGCCATTTCACACATTGGAAAGTTAACTTACAATAATCAAAACTATTACCAAGATGCTAGGAAAATAGAACTCAAAACTTTGATACAAGGCTGCATATTGATGATCAACACTCAACTATAATCATATGGATTTATCAATTTAATTGTGTAAGCTAAGTGATGTTAAATTATTTCTATGACCTATAAGCAATGAAAACTGAAAGAACCAATAAAGAAAACTTTTATAACAACTAGCCTGAATATCTTACACCTATTTTATGATGAGAAAAATCGTGCTGTTTAATTTTGTAGGGGACATGACTATTTGTAAAATCATGCTTAAAATTTTAAAATTCTACCTTACACACTGGAATCACATATGCTCATTCTTAAAACAGTTTTAGGAACATATTAGAGTCTTATGTTGAACATTAAATTAAATCTATTAATCATGTTTAAGGCAGAATGTAATAAAATAGAATGCTCCATTGATATATTTAATAAAGACATAAAAACACACATGGTTGAGTTGCCAGGTGTGTGACATGAAGACCCATCCAAAATATTGGTTGCCAAAGTCGAAAATAAACTTTGATAATAACTTAAAATTAGAATGTCTATATTTATCTTTTTCACACTTTAAACTTATGTGTGCGCTTTGTAGTAGAAGTAGCTTTTGTATTTTTGAGGAAAATAGATAGTCTGTTGGTGTTCGTCTGTTTTTCTTGTTTGACTATTTTTGTTTTGTAGCTAGTTTTTCATTTTTATTGATGTCTTTAGAAAGCAATATATCAACAATAAATTAGAATTTAATTTTTTGAGCAATTACATTTGTCACTATCTTTAAAAAGCACTTATTGAAGTATTCACATAAACTCACAATTGCAAGCATCAGATTTCAATTTTCATATATATAGAACATTATTGTTTCATTAGCAAAGCTGTCAAACTTGACTTTTAAGGGCTATTACTCATAGCGGTAAATAATATGAGCTGTTCATTGAAACTACTAATTGATGGGATTTTTTTAATTACTAAATTTTAAATCCTTATTATTTCACATTTGAACAACTTACACTAAATAAAAGATATTTATTTTTTCAAAAAATAAAATGAAAAAATATATATTTTTTAAAATTTAAATAATTTTACAGATTCATTTATTAAGTCGTTCATTAAATTTTACAAGGTTTCAACCTCTTAAATATTGTTATGATGGGTTTCTACGTTATCATCAATGATATGTAAATAATACATTTCTACGCTGTATGTGATTAATTAAATAAACTGCAACTCAATGAAAAGAAGTTGGCTCTTAATCCCTTTTAAATCAATGCATAAATGTCTGAGTATGATTCTGATTTTTATGCATTAGAATATTGACTACTTGTACACGAATTTTGGCAATAATACTTCTGCAATGTCAATAGAAAAAAGTTTTTGTTTTAGACATATATGAAAATATCATGTTTGCTAATTATAGCTTGATGTAAGTAAGAGTTTAATTAATAATACTACGATTTTTTATTAGGAAATATCTCATTAAAAAAATGACATAATATTTTATTCATTTATATTACATGAATTTTTAAATATGTTTCATGTGGCATAACAAGCTAATAGTTTTATCTCGATAATTGTTTTACTTTAAAAGGATATATATATATATATATATATATATGTGTGTGTGTGTGTGTGTGTGTGTGCACTAATTTGCACTAATAATCTTATCTTGGTATCTTCAAATGGACGTAATCTATTTGGTACAATATAAAAGTGGGTTAAACATGTTTTGAATTCTTTGTTGATATGTTTTACTTAAAAGATTCACCATATAAATAGTACGTAAAATTTACCTCAGAACTGGTAGTAATTGAAGGAAATATAGACATTCTTTGTAATGAGGTTTTTCAATAATATCCCATCAAGCAGAGTTACTTTTAGTTGAATGTTTGATGCTTTATCAATGATTTTTGAAACAAAACATTATTGAAGTGCTTTCAGGAAAATATAACGATATTCATCCTATGATTTTCATTTGAAAATATTCAATTCACAATTGATAGGTGGTGATCATATTTTTATTTGTTAAAGCCCCTTTTATTTTTACAAAGAAGGCAGGAGTCTTTTGTTGTAGAATAGTAACACAGAATAAGTATCACACAGTAGTAATGGAAATACATAAACATGTTTGAAAGGTCAATTGACATTTGAATCCACATTCCAGTTAATATTGAATGTATTGCATCGGGGCAAGATGAATCCCGCAAGTCATTCAACCCAAATTTTGAGGGATGTGTAGTGGTAGGCCAAGTCACCAACATGCTTTGGAAAAGTTGCGAAAAAAAAAAAAAAACAAAACAAAATTCAGATAAATAATGAGAAAAAATATCAATGCTGAGAAAACCAACAAAAGAATCCACAATTGTACAGGGACCCAACAAAAACATCATTCAGGCACAACTTCCACATTATCTTAAAAAAAAAAACTAAATTTAAAGAGTGGGAAAACTAACAACCTTTAAAAAAATACAAAACAAAACAAAACACTTAGAAAACTTGCAAAAGTGCCATTGAAAGGGAAGCGAAAGGGAAGAAAAAAGAAACATTCTAGAATGTAAAAGGCAACAGTAATGATAAAAATGATGAATGGATGAATGAACAGAAAAAGAACTGTAGGAGAAGAGGGTCACGTGAGGGTTGTGCAGAAGGCAGAATTCGGGGGCGTTTTCATGCATCCATTGGATGAGATTTGGGCCTCTCATTCGGGCCCTGGAACAGCGTGCATCTCGAGCAGAGGTCCTCTACCAATGTCTGTACTTTCATCTATTAAAAGGACATTCATCCAATTCGGCACACGCTTTGAGGGAGGAGCAGCAGCAGGCAAGCAGGCAGAATACAGGCAAGGAGTACTTGCCTGATGTTGCCCAATGGGCTCATTATGATATTTAGATTCTCATAAGCTCTGCCTTGTCATGTGCTCCTTGTTAAAATTGGCCTCATTATTTCTCTTGACATAGTAGCTGCTGTGGCTGCACTAGAAAACTGAATGACTGAATAGAATTTTTATAATAAATGCATGGAAGAATGAGTCTCACAGTGTTGTTGAATGATCTTTGTGCACAATTGGGGGGAACATGTATTCTCTTTCCAAGGGAATGTTGATTGAAGCATGTTTGAGAAACCAGTTTAAAATGTTGTCATATCCAAATTGTCCACTTGTTATTACAATGAGGATGAAGGAAAAATATAAATATATTCTTTATATATATATATATATATATATATAGGTTTGTGACATCAAATCAAATGAAACAAACTAACAAACAGTAACAAGTGGGAGAATAAATCCTCTTTTAAGCAACCTAGAATTTGTCTGGACCATTGTATTCATTCCCTCCAAACCCTCCACAGGACATCCACAAAACAGTCAAAACTTCATAAAGAGTCTCCTTTTGTTGAAGAGCTTTTGCAATGTTTTATTGGGTCTTATTCCAAAGAAGCTGACTACAATCTGACATAGCTGACTAGAATGATTCTTATGTTTTTGTATCATTTAAAAAAAAAACCCAACAATCAGTAATTAAAATAATAATAATAAGTTTATTATGATTTGTATGTTTATTACTGGAGTTCTTGTAATCTTATGTCTGTCACATTTGTTTGTATAACAGAATATAAATTTAAGTATTCATGAAGGATAAAACCTACAAAATAGATTGTTGATTAAATGAAAGAAAACATCTATATAATTAGCTATTTATAGACAATTGTAATGAAAGGATCCACTCTTAAACAAACAAATAAAAACAAAAAGAAAAACCAAGAGCAATCATTTTAAATGTTTGTACTACTGTCATTCTGTTACTGTATTATATTTTGTAACTAATGGCATAACCACTTCATGACCTCGACAGATGTAAACCTTGAACTAACATTTAACTCCATTGGGTATCACCTCCAGAAACATCAAGTTGCAGTGTGAGTCATATTTAAGATGAAATGAAATTTTGTTTCTACAATGTTTAGAGGTGCCGTTCAAAAGGAGACAACAAGTAGGGGGCCTGTGTTTGGCTATACACCCAAAGCATATCAGCACTTCTAGCACTCTAGGTGGCTATTCAATGGGATTAAGCTACCTTACTTCTTCTTTTCTTTTCTTTTTCTTTGGATGGGATTTGTTTCTGCAAAGGCTGTTTTGACTCCTTCAAAACACTAACCCTAGATCTCTGGGACAACTAGGCTACTGCTAGATTTCTGGAGAAAGAAAGAGAGTTATTGGTTTGCATAAGCTTGCACACCAATCCCTCTTTTGTCCACAAGGAGAGGCAAAAAGCTGTCATTGGTGGGCACATAGAATGGAAACCAGCTTCTCCAAGAAACAGCCCAAGAGAAGAGGTCCACCCACAGATGTCTATCTACTTTGGCTCTTTGGCTCTTTGGCTCTGTGGCATGTGTGTCATAACCCTAATTTCAAGGTATCCAACATGGCCTTTGGGTGTTTGAGTGTTTGGGTGTCTTTCCCTGTTCTATATTACGTTGCTTCTTGTACTCAAGCTATGTGTTGTAGGCTTCAACTTAAGTGCCACATCCACAAACCAGTTTCTGTTGCTTTTAGGTTGAATCTGCCCTCTTTCATTCATCCACTAGTATTCACTTCTTAATGGTGAAATGTGCTTCAATTCCCCAATCTTGTCTAGCCTGTTCATTCATGAATGAGGTTGTTTAATGCTTTGCCTTTGCTGTCAGTAAGGAGGGAGAGTGAAGAGGGGGAATTTTGCTAAAGGTGGTCTGTAGGGTAGTGTGAACACAACAGAAAGTAACAATTTCCTCAGAACCCCCATTTAAAGCACTTTTCAAACCCCTAAATCAGCTTTTACTTTGTGATGGCTTCATTCTCTTAGGGAAGTTGGTTTGAAGCCTCCCTCTTCTGTTCCTGATGCAATTTTTTTTACAATTATGGATCACAGTCATCCAAAAATCAAAACAACAATAATATAAAAGAATAAGAAGATGAGGAATGGGAAGTGACTGCCATCTTTCTTTGAAGGGGTCTGTGATTGACCAAACAGTGCTAGAGTCCTGTCCCTGCCTTTCAGTCAATGCAGAAATGCATAGAGACTTGTTGTAGCCCTTTTGTTGAATGGTTCAAATTTCTAAACCAGACAGGGTAGTTTTGTTTTTTTAAAACTTGAAACCAAAATGGGTATATGTTTAATATTTTTGGTGACAAGAAGGTTGACTTAGACCCAGCCACCAAAAGACTGGATCACAACTTTAAATCACTAATTCATGCTGCCATGCACAGCATCTCTTAACCATTCTCACACATCACCCCCCCCCCCCTCCCCCCCCCATTGAAGAAAATAAAAAGCAAAAAGTTAGACAAGAAGGGAAAAAAGTGTGAATGTGGGCATTGAGTTCTGGCAGCAGCAGGTACCTCTTCACTTTCTGTTTTTTTCCCTTCCTTTGATGGGAAATGCAGGGACTCCAAGAGAATGATGTACATGACACCCTCTTTAATTTTGATTAATGAACAAGAAAACAAGTAGGAAACCAATAAATTAAAACTTTAATAAACAGATGCATCAAACATGATGTGCGTATCCATTCTCCAGTTTGGAATTTAGGGCTTCTCACCTGGGATGAATGCTAATACATGGATGAATAAATTGGTGGATAGACAGAGGTGGTGAGTGAAGGGGAGACTCTTGTATGTGATCATTTTGTGAATCAAATCAGTTGGGGTATGGTGTTGAAAACTTCATAACAGAGGTAGTAAGTCCCTGTATGAAACCCTTTCATGCTTATGCTTTAGTCAATGTTCTTGGAGTAGCCATACTTTGCCCCTCATGTTCATTCATTTAACAAAACCATGATTATTATTATTATTATTATTATGTACATGAGTGTGCAAGAGTGTTTCCCTCTAGCAAGTAAGCAAACAAGAACCAGGCATGGCTTTGGGAAAAGTGAGAGGAAGGGGGGAGCAAAGGGCAAGGGAAGAGACCAGGCAGCTGGCAAAGCACTGAGAAAGAGGTGGGGGGTGTTGGTGGCAGTGGTGGACCCATTGCCTTATTCCTTTCTTCACCTTTTGCATGTGAGGTTAGGTTGTATTGTGGGGTTAAGAGATACAACAGAAACAACTTTGCACACAATCCTTTGCATGCCTCCCTCCTTTGTGGAATCACTGATGATGAGAAGTATCTATATAATAGAAAATAAAAATAAATAAAAAAACAAAACAATGAAGGTAGTAGAGAGGAAAATAAATGAACAAATAAAATATTTTAAATAGGTGAACAAAAATATTTCAAATGCTTCTTCTTGTGTCTTTGTCTTTAGCAGTCAATAATCACTAAAACATTAAAGGGAAGGGGGGGGGGGGATCAAGAGGCATCCAAGTACTATAATGAACATAAAAGGACAACATGGATAACCCAATACAACAACAAACACAAACTCTGAAACATGTCTAATTCTAGCTGCATCATCACATCACCACTGCAATTAAATCCTCTGCCATTGGCCATATGGATCCTGAGAAATCAAATCAAAATGGGGGCTCTGCCATCATCATCAATCCACCCATGGATGGATGAATTGATATGTGGAGGAATGCCTGCTGCCACATGATTCCAAACACACACATGCACTCAATTTGTAGCAGCAACAGCAGAGACATTAGAATAATACTGTAAAAAAGGGAGCCTTGCTGCTGCATTGGCACAGTTGTGGAATCTGAAGCAACATGAGAAATAGAATCCAAACTCTTGCTTGTCTCTGCACACATGGAAATGTTATGCTTAAAATGCATTCTATCTTATAATTTATTCTTAGCATTCTTGGGTTAACTACATAATATTTTTTGATTTCATCCAATCAGAAGATTTAAAATTTGTAACCTCTCATCCTCTCTCCTAAATATCTTAACTGTCTCTCCTAAATATCTTAACTCTCTCCTTGATCATGTTGATATTGCAATATAAATAGGGTATTGCTAATGCCACCACAATTTTTGTCATTGCCATTACAATCTCTCATCCACCACATGCCACTATAGTTTTTGCTACTGCCACTACAACTCGCCATCCACTACATGCTATCCATATCCTTTGTCAATGCTAAGTAAATAAGTATATATTTTTTAAATTATTTATTTAAATTAATATTTATAAAGAGTCTTGAAAGGCTTGTATAAGGTGATTCTTTAACCTTAGATAAAAATTTATTTATAAGGATCTATTTTATACTTTTAATAGTATTATTATATAATCTAAAGGATTTTACAATGCTATTCTTTAAAACATCTCATAAATATTTAATTTTTTAAAATTCGTTTCTATAAGATTTTTAAATAAAAATAAAAGAAAAATTATTGAATATTTTAGAATTAACTTACAAAAAATATACAAACTATAATAAATTATTTAGAAATATTATTTATATTTTAGAATTTTTAAAATATAAAATAGAATATTATAGAATTAAAAAAATAATATCAAGACTAATTGTTAATACTATAAATAAACCATTAGAACTACATGTATATTATGCTAATACAAAAATCACATAAAATGATAATAAGAATTTATTTTAGCTAACTATCAATGAATTGATCAATATAAATTGACACAAATTTGCAATAATATTCCAAATTCGTGCAAAATTAAAAACTATCAAAGATTTAAGAAACATTAATCAACAATAAAATTATTGTTTGATATGGTTAGCATCTATGACTTATAAAATGTATGATAAGTCTTAAGCAATTTGATTTTATAACCTTTGTATTCCTTTACTATTATGATATTATACTTTAATGATATCTTACTTATTGGTATTGTAACTTGTTTTAAAAAATCTACAATGTATTATCTTGATATTGTATTTTTATACTCAATTATTTCTTTTATCAATATTATATCTTGTATGTATTTTTGGTAAATTTTACTCGTATATTTTTTATCTAATTTACTTAATTATGCATAAATCTTAACTACCTGTAAAAACTTCTATTTACTTACTTTGCTTATTCTTCATTATTGTTGTTGTTTTTTTTTTTAACTTTTATTCTTTCTACATTTTATATACTATTCTTCTTTAATTCCTTTCATATTATCTTTTAGAGTATTATAACTATACCATGTCTTTTATTTTTATTAATTACTTCTATTGATCTTTATGTCTGATAATTTTGATCCTTGCTAGATTACTACCAAAATTATTTTTTACTACACTTAAGATTATGTATTAATTTAGGTGTTAATATTAAATAACTTTTATTTATTTATTTATATTTATATCTCATTTATCCATGATTTTATTTATTATATAATCAATCTATTTTAACTTTGATTTAAATATTATTGTTTTTATAGTTTAAATTTATCAATTTTTTTAATTAGAGTTTTGGCTAATATAATTTTATCTAGGATCCACTAGTTAAAGTTGAGTTTAAAATTAAAATTAATTAAAAAATTTCAAGTTTTTTTAGTACTAAAAAAATAAAGATATTTTTAAATATAAACTTTTAATGTTAAATATAAAATTTTCTAGCAATGAATTCTTATTAACCTAAAATTATTATTAATATATTTGTAATTAATAAATAATACTATTGACTTATTTACATCCAATTTAATAAATAAAAAAAGAGATTAAAAGATAAATGCATTAGAAAATATTTTTGTAGTGTGACATGTCTATTTATATATATAATATAATAATAATAATATAAAGAATAAATTTGATATCACAACATTTGATGTTATTCATTATATTTTGTGAGGATCATATGTTCCATCAAATAAATTTACAAAAAATTAAAAAAGTATTGTTATTATTATTTTCTAACCATATTATATATATATATATATATATATATATATATACACACACACATACTTAGTTGAATCATGATGCCATGCACTTG
This sequence comes from Physcomitrellopsis africana, assembly GCA_036785485.1. NCBI lineage: Eukaryota > Viridiplantae > Streptophyta > Bryopsida > Funariales > Funariaceae > Physcomitrellopsis > Physcomitrellopsis africana. The sequence goes on along the minus strand of JAWRVF010000290.1, from coordinate 227,816 downwards.
TTTAGCAAATAATATAAAAATAAAAATTCAGTCTCACAACAGTGCAAAATCTCATGTTTACCCAAACCTGTCCAACCCACAACTTGAATCGTGGGTTGTCATTTCTATAGGTTTCTAGCAGTTTCATACATGGCAGGATGCGATCCTTGCATTCACAAGGGTATAATAAGTACCCACACGTGCTTGTTGAAAATGCTTTGTTGTGCAAAAGTTGTGTGAATTACGGTGCAAGGATCACAAGCTTCAACAACTGCTTTGATGTAAGCACCGAATACCAACACTAAATCTTATCATGGATGTAATATTCAAGCTTTTTGCAGCTCGGTGCACGAAGTGAGCGTTCGTTGCCTAGATTCAATGTTTGTTACCCCTTTTTCAACTGCTTCAGAAACGTTTGGATGTATTGAAACAGAGTACAATGTCTTTACTTTTTCCGGAGATACACAATGTGGGTATGACGAGGAACTTTTGCTGTCATCTAGCTGCGTATTTTGTTATCGTAGGTGGCAGTTTTATATGTAGAGACTGAGATGAAGGATGTGATTTACAACTGCTTCTTTGGTGCCTCTACAAGTTAACGTATTATGCTGCTGAACTTTGCCTTCGGCGAGTGCAAGGGTCTGGTCCAGTCTGATCCATTAGATGTGAATTCCATGTGGAAGACTTGATATTTGCAGTCATAGGAGATGTTCGATCCAGAAACTTCGTTCCTGGATAGCTGAAATTGAAGGGTTCAATCTCACGAAGGTCTGCATTCATTTCCACGGTTTTTTTAAAAGAAAAATTCAAGGATAATGATCTTGTTTACACAAGAATGAAGCTGTGATTGTCATACTGATCCGATTCGCCTCTTCCTGTTGCTTAACGCAGAAACTGACTCTGCAATGTGAGGAAGATATTCTATCATTGAAAAAAATCGAAGATTGTTTTTAAGGATTCTGTCGTTTCTTGGTGTTCGATGAACTAATTGACATGCTCATTTAGAGTAGTTCCTTTGGATGTCAGAGTGCCAAAGATTGATGTCGATTTTGTGAGGAAACTTTTGCAAGCAATTAGACGATGTGCAAAGAATTGGAGTGAGCGGCTGAAGAATGTAATAGGACTTAAGTACTGTCTACTTCTTGCAGTTTTCTGGAATATAATAACGCACCATTTTTATGCTACTAAGGTTTTTTTCTGTAGTTTTTCAATTCAACATGCAAGCATCCATAATCTGGATCATAGGTGGACATGCTGAATGTAATGATGAGACATTTGAAAAAACATAGAAAACCAATTTCTGAAGATCTAGCTGCGCCACCGAAGTTGAAATTGCTGCACAGTGACTGATCTCATTCCTTGTGGCCGTAAAATGCATAGAATCGCAGTTACTTGAAAAAAAAATTTCAAGTCCAGAGACATCAATTACATCTGAAAACTTTCAATGCTTACAAATTTGATTCTGGATCGAGACCGTTTTCTGTCGCTGAAGGATTAGCACGAGCAACTGTCCATGAAGGACATAGATCAAGTTACTTCATCCAAGGTCACTGTAAGAAGATGCTTACTCTGTAGCAGATATTTTAATCCGATGAGTAGACCCGTTTTCTTATCATTTCTTTAACGTTAACAATTCGAGGACAAACTGTTGAAGAAATACTGTATCAATTGAAATGCAGCACAGGAGCTTCTTTATCTATCCAGAGGCAGTACGTCGAGAATTTATGCGAGTGGATTGCAAGCCAAAACTGGAGGCGAAGGAATTAAAATCAGTCATCACATATATGTATATATATATATATATATATGTATATTAAAAAAACACCATGAATTTGTGATCAACATTCAGAAGTTGGAGGAGTATCACCCGCAGCCAACACAAGCGGTGGAACTCAACCAAACAGGCAGACCTGTGAAGAAGTTCATTCGCAATCAAACCCACTTGGCTAAACTTAGTCTCACCCTCACGGGCTACTGAGCTCAGCTCAATTGACGTTTATGCAACTCCCTATAACAATCTACAAAAGGGGCAACAGTACTCAGAAACTGCACACAGACACCCCAAATTCCTCGCTTTCAGAGACCATTATTCTAGACCCTGTCTCACACGCGAACACCCAGTGATTCCGTTAAAGCAGCTGCACCTGGCACAGACCCAGGCTGGAGGGGGTCCAATCCTAGATACTACCCCCTGCACACACACAGCTGGAGGGCTTTGATACCCCCACTGGCAACAACCCTCCTACACACTGGCACCGCATCATCAAAGCCAACACGCTTCGCCACGCCATGAAATATCTCACCTGGTGCTGATTATACCACCCCTCCTCTCAGGCAGCATCCAACACGCATCCTGCAAGATCCTTCACCTCCATCACGTGAATCTATCGGAGACTGTGCTTGTGGGGGGAAAGGAAGGAAGCATGAGCTCATCGTCCTCCAGCTCCACAACTCCTTGATCTCCTCAACAACAATAAACTGACTGACTGAACACTGATGTCTCGTGCCAACTGCATTAAGATCTTTATGGTTTTTGTGGTGATGCTCCGAGACTGTGAAGCATCGATCTCGGATGCTTGGGTTTCTGCATCGATCAGCTCAACTGTGACAGCGATTCTTCACATGAATTGCCACCGACGTGGGATATGGATACTGTTTCAGACTTGGACGGTGAGTTTTTGCTTTACTGTCTGTACAGGAACTATCCCTTGTCGGTTTCATTACACCCAATATCACTAGAGGGCGAGTCTCCTTTTGCAGATGGTATCAGTGTATGTACAATGGGGAAAAGTGGGCATTAAAATGTTCCGTTGGATTGATATCAATGCTTGTACTAGTCTTTGTGAATTCGTGTGATGAGTTGTTTGTGTGGAGCATGGCGTATGTAGCATTTGTTACAGTCATTGCAACAGGATTTGTTTAAAATATGGTGGTTAAAGAAATTTGAAGTTCGTTGCTTCGAATGGAAACGCAACTTTGAAGTTCTGACATATAATTCTAACACTTAGATTATATGCTTTTAGAGTAGATCTCACACATTTAGAGTGGTTGTTTTGAGAGATGAACTTAAAACTGTGATTCTGTTTTCCTACCCAAAATTAGTTTTTGTATTTAATTATACCAATTTAATTCAAGTTTGACTGTTGTTCCTGAGTGTGATTGAAAATTGATTATTATTTACACAAAAAGTTGATTGGATTTTCAATTCCTATGAATTGCCAGTGTGTAAATACGATGGAACTGTGAAAATTTAAAATGGATTTATTATTATTAATGAATTTCTACTTCATTTTCTAACATCGCCTCATAAGTCATATTATAAATTTTAGTTTTTAGTTTTTAGTTTTTTCTTCTTCTAATGTATGTATGTATTAATGTGCATATATACATTTGGATATTTGCTTTAATACTAAGAGAAGATGCTTAGAATTTCTTTACATTGATACAACAAAGAAGCTGCTTAAGAAACATCTTAGAATGACTTGGGAAGAAAGCCTTCTATAAAAATTTATTTAGAAGCTTTCTAATTTTTATTATATATAAATATCAATGCTAAGAGAATTTTTAGTCTTAACAATATATGTATTGTAATTTAATTTGGATTTTTTAGTCTTATTTTTGTTCTTGTATTATATTGCTTTGTAATAAGACTCATATATCTTATTATATTATTATAGTCTTGCATAAGTTCCTTAGTATAATCCATAATAGTTTATTGAGACTACTAACATTAATTTCAATGCTTTACATTCTTGATAAAGTATAGACTATCCCTCTTTTTAAAAGCACTAAAGCATTTTAGAGGTTGCGGATTATACTCCTCTAAACTGATATCATTTGATGTCATTTCTTTTTCTAAATTGATTTTAGTTATAAGTAGTACTACAATTTTTCTAAAGACATATCAATTTCTTGTTCTCTCTTAGAATCTCATCTATCTATTTTATTGATATTGAAGTAAATCAAATCATGGACAATGTACCTTCACAAGTAGAAAATAGAGTAACAACTCTTATAGATCTTTGAGTTATTATGAATAATTTAAGAAAGAAGATTGAATTCTTTTGTAATCCAAGTAAAGAATCTTAAATTAATTTAATATCTAAAGGAGCTAAATGAAAGATTTATAGTTTATAATAAAAACTTATTTGATTAAAAGAAGCAAATATTAGACATATGCCATATATGACTTCTACGAATGTTTCAAGGACTATTATAAAAGAATTCAAGGCTAATATGCCAAATAAGTTTGATAGAACAAGATTCAATTTTTGAGACTTTGTGCAATAAGTACAGCTGTATTTATGCTTATATCCTTCTCATTATCTAGATGGATTCATTCAAGTTATTTTTATAGGTACTTTTTTAATTAAGAAGTGCTCGTTCATAGTTTATTCTATTATTAAAAAAAATTCTTCAATACTATATAATCTAGAAGCTTTGATAGAAAAATTTATTACTACATTTGGAAAAATGATCAAAAAAAGGGTAGTAAAAAGGAAGATATAAAACTTATAACAAAGATCATGTTCAATTGTAATTTATATTATAGAATTTCAATAGCTTATATGTGACCTTGATTGAAATGATAAGATATTTATGACTCAATTTCAATATGGTTTAAGAGATAATATAAAAAACTTATAACAATTGCCTATTTGAATTGCAACAAGAAAGATGTTGGATTTTTAATAATAATTATCATAGTGCGATTGTTATTTCTTCAAGATCATTAGAGAAGCATTTGATGGGCCTTAAACTTATACAAATTGATACAATTTAATTTAAGCTATTAACACAAATAAAAAAGAATAGACATTGGTAAAAAAAATTATATATATATTGTAAAAAAACTAATCCCAAAGCAACAAATTGTCCAAATAAGTTTATGAGATGTAAGGCATAGAGTGTGATATCAATTCTAGAATTAGCTAAATTAAAAAATAAGGATATCCAATCACAATAGAAACTATATGGCTAGATACCACAAAATTCCAATTATCAAAAAAAATATCTTTTTTTTACTTCCAGATCTTACATCTTGTTTTATATTTCTTGTACATATAAAAACTCTAAGTCATGAGATTTTTGTTAAATCCCTTTTGGATATTGAAGTCTTTGCATATTTTATAGATAAAGATTTTATAACTAATTATGAGTTAGTATTAATGAAGAAGATTCATCTTACACCTATTGAAATCATTGATAGATGAGCACTTATATTGAAGGATGTTATTAAAGAAACAAAACCATTTTAAGTAGTATTAAAAGACTAAGTATTACATATTATTTTTAATCTTATTCAATATCTTATAAATCTTATTTTTGTTGGACTTCCTTGATTCAAATTATATAATCTTGATATTAATTAGAATTTACATAAAAAAATTTCAAGACCAAAATGCTAAAGAAAGAAATATATTATACTTTTATTTTTTGGAACTATTACTTTTATGCAAGAAATAAAAGATGGTATTGTATTTGTAATGTATGCTATTTTAATAAAAAAATTCAATTGAAATTTTTTTATAAGATATTCCAATTTAATATTAAGACTTCAAGAATGTTTGAAAAAAAAAATGTAAATATGCTAGTAAAACATCAATTATATAATTGTACCATAGAATTACATAAAAGAGCTCAATTGCCATTTAGACCAATATATAATCTTTTACAAATAAAATTAATAATCTTTTAGAAATATATTGATGAAAATCTTTCTAGAAATTTCATTTGGCATTCAAAATCATTTATTAGAGCACCTATATTTTACATGAAGAAAAATGATAGATCCTTACAAATATACATTAGATAAATTTATTATTTACTATTTCAATGGCATTTTAATCTATTCAAAATGTCTTGAAGAATATGATGAATATATAAGATTAATACAAAAATTAAAAGATATAGATTTATATGCCAAATTAGAGGAATATATATTCCACCAACCAAAGGTAAAATTTCTTGAATATATCATATCAAATAAAGATTTATTAATGGATTTGAAGAAGATTTAAATTGTTAAAGATTAAACAATCCTCAATACAATGTAAGATATACAATATTTTCTTGGATTTGCTAATTTTTATTGAATATTCATTAAAAATTACTCTCAAGTGGATACTCTATTTATTCAATTGATATGCAAAAATAAGTTGGAATAAAGACTCATATAAAGAAGGCTTTTTAAAATCTTAAATTGGTTTTTATCATAACTCTAATCTTAATACATCCAAATTTTACAAAAGTTTTTATATGGAAACTAATTCCTTAGATTTTGCACTAGAAGTTGTGTTATTATAAAAATAAAAAGATAAGAAACTTCAAAAAGTTATATTTTATTCTAAAAAGTTTTTAGCTATTGAGATCAATTATAAAATCAATATTAAAGAATTCCTTACTATTTTGGATTCTTTTAAAAAATGGCACTAATTGCTTGAAGGTACTTTATATCTAATAATTATATATAAAGATTTTAAGAATCTTTAATATTTTATATCAATTCATATTTTAAATCATTGCCAAGCTTGATGGAATATATTTCTATCTCATTTTGATTTTAACATCATATATTGATCAAAAAAAAAATAAGAGTTATCAAATGCTTTGTCTAGGTAGTCATATCTTGCACCAAAAGAGGAAAAAGTAATATATGACCAATAACAAATAAGATTCTTAAAGTTTGAGTAATTATATCTTTAAACAACGACTATGTCAATTCTAATGGATTTTTTACTTCTTGATTAAGTTTGTACAACACTAACTATGGACTTTCTTGTCCTTGATATTAAATAATATATTAATAATATTTAAGATGATTCTAATAAATTTTAATTTTAAAGATAATTTCTTTTATTTTAAAGAATATTTATATATTCTTAAGGGACCAATGCGCCTTCATGTTCTGTAAGTATGTCATGATTTTTCTATTGCTAAATATTTTAGATTCAACAAGATGTTAAAACTTATTTCTCAAGATTGTTAGTGGCTTAAGATGTAGAAGAGTGTCAAAGAATTTGTACTTTCATGTAATATATGTTCCAAATCAAAAAATCTTCAACATTGCATACACAAACTTTTTTAACTATTACTTGTTCCGAAGCAACCTTAGTCTTTTATTTCTATGGATTTTATTACAAATCTTCTACCATCCAATTTTTTGATACCATATTTGTGATTATCAACTAGTTTATTAACATGGCATATTTCATTCCTTACAAGAAGATAATTATAGTTGAGATGGTAGTTGAAATAGTCTATTGGTTGAGATGGTCTATAAGTTAAGACAACCAATTACATTGTCATATTACGTTGTCGTAATATGTGAAGTCTTGCTTGAGAATACTCCAGGCACCTAGCTGTGGAAGATAAAAAGGAAATATCCAACAACAAGATCTTAACAACTCTAATAGAATCCTAAATAACTTCCATTAAATCTTAATAATATTAATCAAGCTTTGATTCAATCTTAAAGAAATTATAAAAGAAGAATAAATGAATCATACATTAATCATAAAAAAAAACATATAAAATAATAAAATAATAAAAATAAAAATCTTAAAATCCGAATTAAATCCTAGTTAAATCTCAATTCAAACCTTAGTCAAATCCTAAGTCAAACCTTGGTCAAATTCTAAATCAAACCCTGGTCAAATCCTAAATCAAATCCTAAATCAAATCTTAATCAAATCCTAAATCAAATCCTAAATCAAATCCTAATCAAATCCTAAGTCTAATACTAAATCTTAAATCCAAACCCTAATAAAATCCTAGTCAAATTCAAATTCTAATCAAATCCTAATCAAATCTTAATCCTAATTAAATTCTAATCAAATCCTAATCAAATTCCAATCTTAATCCTAATTAAATCCTAATAAAATCCTAATCAAATATTAAATCCTAATCATAATGAAATCCTAATCAAATATTAAATCTTAAATCCAAATCCTAATCATAATGAAATCCTAATAAAATCTTAATTAAATACTAAATCCTAAATCCAAATCCTAAATCCTAATGAAATCTTAATAAAATCCTAATCAAATATTAAATCCTAAATCCAAATCCTAAATCCTAATCAAATCCTAACCAAGCCCTAAGCAACTCCTAAGGTAATTTTAGAACCTCAATAACTACCAAATAAACTATTGATCTTGATTGAAAATTTACACATGCCTTAATAATTAAGTTAACAATAAATTCATCAAATTTGAAGAAGATCGAATTTACTAAAAAGAAGAAAAGTCTATAAATCTGCTTGGGTGTTGGCCGGCCTCTTTCTCCAATCTTAATGCCAATATTTTAGTGCCTAAACCTCCTGTTCTCACTATTCAATTACTTTTAAATTTCATATATGCATAGAAAATTAAGTCTTCTATCTGCAAATACAAATTTTATTCAAATCCAATTGGCAAATTATTCAAAATTTGTAAAATCCTAATTAATCCTCAAAAATCCAATTCCCAAGACCTTAATCCACTTAGACCTCAATTACTTACAATTAAACTATTGAATTAAATTCAAAATTATAGCACAAATTGATAACAATAATACCAACCAATTTACAAAATTTTAGCCATAGATTTGCTATAAAACTTTTGTAATTGCCCAAAGCATAAACCCTATTTTATTTCATATAATCCAAAGTTGTCCAAAACAACTCTAACTTTGCAAAGCTCTTACAAAGTTAGTTTTGATCCAAATCACTTCAAATCAAATTCTATGCAAAATCTCTTAAGTCTGCTTTCTAATCTTGCTTTTTGATTTTCCAAAAAGCCCTTGACCCAGGGTAGGCATGTAGTTTTGTGCCTCAAGGTCTGATTCCAACCCCGGCTTATAATCGGTCCTCTCCGAGTATCTATTTTGAGATTTCTGTGATAAATTTTTCTGAAACCTATTTTCAACTCCTTTCTAAAGATGCCTATATTATTTATTTTTCTAATCTACTTTATTTTGTCTTATTTATGGCCATATAAACCAATTAAAAGTCACTTCTATAAAAGACAGTATTAACACCTTTTGATTTTTTTCTACCTTCTTCTCTATTATTTATTTTTCTAAAATAATTTTTTCAAATATTCTCATTTGAGCTTTTTTAGAATATAACCACTTCTTTCTTCTTTCAACTAATGGTCATATTACCACACGACAATGTGTTGTCTTATTTGAGAATGTACGAAGCACTTGGCTATAGAAAGTAAACATATATTTTATAATTAATTAATAATCTAACAACCTTAATAATATCCTAAATAAATCCCAATTAAATCTTTAACAATCCTAATCAAATCTTAAAATAATCTTAAATAAATCTTTGAAAAATCATATAAAAATCCTAAAGAAATCTTAAAGATATCCTAAAAAAATCATAAAAAAATCATAAAAAAATCATAAAGATACTTTTAAAAATCCTAACCAAATCCTAGCCAATTCTAAAGAAATCCTAATACAATCATAAATAAATCTGAATTAAATCTGAACCAATTTTAATAAAATTTTAAAGATATTTTAAATAAATCTTAATCAAATTTTAATCAAATTCTAATCAAATTTTAATAAAATCTAATAGAAAATTTAAAACATCAATAATTATTGAATTAAATATTGATCTTTATTCAAAATTTATACACTTCTTAATTTATTAGTTAAAAATAAGTATAAAAAATTTGAAAGAATTTGAATTTATAAATTGAGAAAAAAAACTCATAATCCACTTAGATATTGGCAATTCTCTTTCTCTAATCTTGATGTCAATCTTCTAGTATCAATAGCTCCTTTTTGCAACATTTATATATTTTAAAATTTTATAGAATTAGTAAAAATTAAGTTAATTACTAGCTCAAAAAAGAATTATTCTAATATAACTAGCAGATTATTCAAAATAAAAAAAAACCCTCACTAATCTTTAAAATCCAATTTTTAAGATCCTAGTCCACTTAAGTTTTAATAATCTTTGATCTAATTGTCCAATTAAGCTATAATTTATTATACACATTTAATACAACTATATTTACAAATTTACAAATTTACACCAATAGATCTACTACAAAACTCACAATATGCTATAAAATATGAATCTACTTTATATCTTATTAATCAAAGTCACCCGAATCAAACTGTGACTTTGCATAGCTATTACAAAGTTATTACAAGCTCAAAAACCTTAAAACTAATGTTTAAAAAAATTCTATGAAGTTTGCTATCCAATTCCATTATTTGATCAACAAAAGAACCCTCTCTTTGCCATAAGTGTACAATTTTATAGCTTAGAATCTGGTTTTGACCTTGGTTGACAATCAACCTTTTTCAAGTATCAATCTAAGATTTTTTTAGGTAATTTTTACTAGAAACTATTCTTTACTTTGATTTTAAGATGCTTGTAGTGGTATTTTTGCTAATCTATATTTTTTTTGTCTTATTTATGGCTTTACAAAGTAAATAGAAGCTCTTTTTATAAAAAAGAAATATTAATATTAAATATTTTTATTATCTCTCTATTTTTTTACTTATACTTTTTAAAGTAATTTTTTTACTTAATCTTCAATTAAGCTTCTCTATAATATATGTCTTTTTTTGCTCTTTTATCCTATAGCCATATTACAATATAATAATGTTGTAAGAAGAAACAACCAAACTCTTTATTGATAATATATGACATCAAAGTTCCTAATTTCTATCTAAGTTTTAGAAATCACTATTTAAAATCCTTTGAATAAATATAAAATTATCTTCAGCATTCTAATTATAAATTGATGGCCAAATGGAGCAAGTCAATCAAATTTTAGAGTGATATTTAAAATGTATTATCAATTGCCAACAAGATGATTGGATTTCTTATTTACAACTTATTAAATTTGCTCATAACATTATTCATGTTTCTATTTAACAAATATCTTTTTATACCAACTATAGATATTATCTAATACTCAATATGTTATTACCTTCTAAATCTAATAATCTAACAGCTTAAAAATTTGCTATAAGATTGGTGGAGCTACATTCAACTATAAAACTTTAATGAAAAAAAATTCAAGAATAATATAAAAAAATAATAAATAGATTTTTATTTTTTATTTTTTTATTTTTTTTATTTTTTTTTATAATGGTAAAAAAATGTGGTTTCTTTGGCACAATATAAGGATGAACTAACCATGTAACAAATTGGACTACTAAAGATGAGATCCATTTTTTGTTTAGAAGCAAATCATTTTTATCGCTTATTATTTGGAATTACCAATATTTATGAAAATACATCTTATTTTTTATGCTTCTCTTTTGGAGTCTTATAAAGAATTAAATATATTAGAATATAAGTAGCACCACCTTGCATTGAAATAGATTATCATGAAGAATTTGAGGTGGAAGAAATATTTGACTTAAAAATTAAGCTATGACAGCTAGAATACTTTGTACATTGGCATAATTATACTATTAGTGAACAAATATGAAAGCAAATCCAAAATTTAGTCAACTAATCTCAAAAGATACAAAAATCTCATCAATAATATCCTTTCAAACCAAAAGTGATAACATATATAACCATTACTTGTTAATAATTGCTATGAAATATAGTCTAGAAAGATGAATATAATGATTCTAAAGTTTTTTGAATTTCTTTATAAAAAAAATTAAAAAAATTTATAAAAGTTTTAAAACTATAATATAAATAATAAATCCAAATTCATTCTATTTCATTTTGAATTTAATAATTTGTTTTTATTTTAGCTTAATACTTTAATCGTAGAACGTTAAAAGAATGACACCCAATAAGTTAGACCATTTTAACTAAGTAATTCACATTGTCAACCTCAAGAGGAAGAATTGCCTAAATCAAGAAGACATCAAAGAATATCTAGTAGCCAATTGATAGTAATTGTTATTAAAATAGAATCTGCTTATGAAGATTATATAGATGTGGTGTTGAAAAGATGTTTTTATAATGAAGATACAAAAGTGCAAGCATAGTCTTAAATAGGTTGTTGGTTATTATTTTGATTACAAGGACCAATGAGACTTTTAACTTCTAAAAAATAACTTGAATATAATATATAAATCATGAGATATATCTTTGATTTTTTATGCTTTTGAGTAATTTTGGCATTATTGCTCTTTATAGAATTCAGAGCTAAAAGAGGAGGTGATGTCACAAACATCCATTTAGAGAAGATTTTAGAAGGTTCTAGAAAGTCTTGAAACTTTTTAGAAGGTCCTAAATCCTAGAAGAATTTAAAAATTTCTAGAAGACTTTGGAATTTCTTAAAAGGTCCTAAAAAATTTCAGAAGACTCTAGAAGGTTATAGACGGTTTAAAGAAGAAATTAGAAGAGGTTCTCTAAGTTGCTTGACTTCTAAGCAAAGTAAGAAGTCACAAGAGAAGATCCTTAGAATTTCTTTATATTGAAATAACAAAAAAGTCACTCAAAAAGTGCTTTAGGATGATTTGAGAACAAAGCCTTTTATAAGAAGTTATTTAGAAGCTTCTTAATTCCTATTAAATAAGTCCATTGTCATATTATTGTTTATCTACCATGTGAAAATATTATATATATATATATTTAATATACAATTTATTATGCAGCTAAATGAGAATTATATTAGTGGATTTTTATTAGTTACAAAATATAATTAAATTATTAACTTAGAAGGGATATATTTAAAAGGGCTATTATTGAGGTTTATACAACCTTATTTTCTTTTTGATAGTGATTTTGAAGTTGATTTTATATTGATAATAACTTTTATATATTTTGAGTCACCTTTGTTAGACATTAGTGATCATTGAAATCTTATTTATTTCTTTTATTTAATATTTAGAACACACATTATATAAATCTTATTAGAAAAAAGATTAAAAAAGAATTTTTAATATCAAAAAGAATAGTTAGGTCATCTATGTGGATGAATGGAGATGGATGATAGAAATTTCTATTTTTATTGATCAAAAGTCATATCTAATAGACTTTAAGGAGGCTACTTAAGGCCTTATTAGAGATTAGGATTTTTTTCAAAGGCATTTGAATATCAAAGATTAGAATTAGCAAGTTTAGGTTTTTGGCTATGGTTTTGGTATAAAAATTGAGTCATTTGGAGCTTTTATGAAAGAAATATAGGTGCTCAAAATTAAGATATTGAATTTGTATCTACTATCACTCTTTGGGATATAACTCACATGTACAAACAGCAATAAAAGATTGGCAATTAGGATTGGAAAGAATACTTTCTTGGCTATATTTAATATATATAATTTTATAAATTTCAAATTGAGATGAAGGAGATATTGAGAGTTAAAGTCAATGCTTAGAATCTAAAAATAATAAGTGATCTACTTAATTAGTGGTTGTATTTTGAACTATATCTTAAGCAATTTGAAAAGATTTTAGTTTCAAATTTTCAAAAGTATATATAGTTATATTATAAAACTATATACAAAAATTTTGTAGCATCAAAGTTTTGAATTTTTGAGATATGAAGAAAATAATATTCAGATGTCTATAAACTAGGGTGTTGAGCATCTACTAAGATTTTTGAAATATCAAATGATCAAAACGAATCTAAAATTAAATTTTCTTATAATCATACTTAAGAATATAAGCTATACTTTGGAAAAATTTGATAAAAATTGAACAATTGGATCAAAAGTTATTAGATTTTAAAATTCTAGAAGAAATCAATCCTTTGTATGTGAATGAGGTATTAAAGGATTTTGTTATAACTTGAGCACTTTGTGCAAAATAAAAGGGTTTTTTAGAAGCCAAGACTTTATAAAGGTGGAAAAATGGATATATGGAGCTATAATAAAATTTTGATACAAAGATGAGGTTTTGAAAGGAGATCATGGATTTTCTTAGAAGTTATTGAAAATCTAACTTATTAACAATTGATTAATAGTGATTTTATATAAAAAGGGATATTAAAGATTTTCTACATACCAAAAAAAAACTTTATATATGAACCTATTTAAATATAAGAGATTTTTAATAGTATAATATTTTTTTAATAATATTATTATATCTATTTGTCCTTCTTATTAAAGACAAATCACTCATTAGAATCTTGCCAATAAATTACAAGTAAATTCTTTATAACTAAATATCCAATATATTCTCAAATTGAAATTCATACTATACAACACCAAAAGATATAATCTAAAGAGACCTTTAAAAATTCAAAAATATTTTTTAAAATTTTTATTCTCATCTCTATAAAAATCAATCTGATTCAGAAGAGTCAATAGAAGCCTTCAATTTTCTTTTAAGTGGCATTCCTCTAAAATTTAATATTAGGATGAATATTGAATTATCTTGTTATTTTGATTTTAACAAAATTAAAGAAACTATTGGAAAAATGGCAAAAAGTAAGGCGCCAAGACTTGATGGTGTTGGAATAGAATTTTTCTAAATCTTTTGGCATATCATTGAAAAAGATTATATAGCCATGATTAACCAAGCTCTAGATAAGGGATATTTTCTTCAAAGTATTATCAAAGGGCATATCACTTTATTACATTATAAAAATAATAAATATTTAAAAAGAAATTAGAGACCTATCATCTTATTTAATATCACTTATAAAATTTATATTAAATTATTCAAAAAAATCTCTAGTTTGTATTAATAGAAGTTATTCATCAAGATCAAATAATATTTTTTCTTTTATAATACATTCTTGATAATATATTAATTACTCAAGAAACTATTAATTAGGCCAAAATTTTAAATTAATTTCCCTTTTTTATAAAAATTAGCAATTCTAAATCATGTAATATAATTTTTTAGGATTTTTTATTCTAAATTATGAAAAGATTTGGTTTTAATATCTAATTTTGTCACATGATGAAATTCATATTCTAAGATGTAAGTATAACAATGGATATTAATGATTCTTTAATTATATTTTTACTAAAAATAAGAATAAAATAAGAATTTTATTTAGTTCCTTCTCTATTTATATTGATAGAAAAAATATTCAATTTAGCCATTTAAGATGCAATAAAAAATTGAAAACTTCACGGCATTAATATTTTGTAGAGCACTAATTAAGAAGTTATAAGTTGATATGCAAATGACTCCACTATTACTATAAAAAGAAAATAAGACAATATAGAAGTCCTTATAAAAATCTTCAAATAATTTAGCTTGGCCTTAGGGCTAGAAATCAATTGGTCTAAATTAGTCACCTATTAGCAATATAAAAAAATCCTTAGATCCGACCAAATTGATAATTTTTGATGGGCTTGGACTTCTTTTAATAATATTATTAAGCTATTAGTTATTTAATCTCTCTCTTTATATGCAAGATATTGACCAATTTTTAATTGATAGAATAGCTCACAACCTTGATTGTTGATGTTCTATCAAAATCAATGTGGCTAATAGGATTATTATTATAATAATATTTTATTATAATCTCTCTATTTCTTTTTAATTATTTGGATAAAATTCTTTTAAATAATTTATAAAATAAAATTATTGGTTAAATTTTTTTTATAAGATAATATTTCTTTTTTTAACTCAATTCAAAGTAGCATGGTTTATAGGTTGCAAGAATCAAATAGACAAAGGCCTAGGTATAATTGATCCAAAAGAGGCTATCAAAGCTCTTCTAACTAAATAGATTGTAGGTACCTTATAATTTAGACACTCCAATATTCAATAATTCTTTAAATTCAAATTAATACATGCTAAGTTAATTGCTATTAGGCAATGGATCTTAGATTTTGTCTAGTCTCTAATACCTAAGTACAAGTAAAGTACTTATTTAAAAATATAGAATAAGATTGGTGGGATCTAGTCTGAGATGTATTTTTACATATGGCTTAATCTTCAATAATTTTTTATAAGGTTTAGAATAGATTTTTATAATAGAATTTTGACTCCTATATTATTAATTTTTACCTTGATGTCCACTAAATTGCTTCTCTAGCTTCAAACAACTTTTAAAGAGTCAAACACCTCTTGAAAGTTCTACTTCAATTCCTTACTTTAAACAAAGCTAGCCAAAATATTGTATTTCTAATAATATAAAATATATCTAGAATTTTTTGCACCTCTATTTTTTGAGAACCTGAAAATTTCTTCTTCAACAAGACATAGCATTTCCAAACTTCAAGATTAGATTGGTCTATATACATAAAAAAAAGGACTTACTATTCTTGGTGGTTTTTTAACTACCTATATAATATGCATAGATTGAAGAAGTTATTAGGTTTGTTCTTACATTACCTATAAAAATTAAAAATTTTAGGATTAATATTCAATCTAGAGTTCTTCATTTTTTATGAGAAACATCTATCAAATCTAAAAAAATCAATTATCAAACAACAAAAAAAACCATGTGGTTGGTTTCTTAAAAATTGTTAGAATAGTTCTAAAAACAAGTTTAATAAAGAGACAATTGGTATTAATTTATTTTATGGACCAATATATAGACTTATTTTTTATTCTAATTTATATTTTTAGATAATAAAAAAAGAATAAATCACCTACAATATTAAACTTAGATATAAGCTTTTGCAAAGAAATAATCTTTTGTTGAATATCTTAACAAACAAATGAAATAATCTACTAAATCAAAATTCTTCTTTGAAGTAGAACAATGCTTGGTCCCAATTCAAATCTTATAAAGAAGTTATCTTTATCTAACTTATTTGGTACAAAAGAATAGCAATTGATACTTAGAGATGGCATATTAGCTCCCATATTGACATCCACTGTGCAATATGCTCTTTTCAAAACAAAAAAAACTATCTTACATAGATTTTGGAATTGTTACTAAGCTTATATATTTTGAGATTGATCTACCTCTATCTTATATATATTAAATTTTAACTCCTAGAAATAAAGATCTTAAAAGACCTTCAAATAGAAATAAGCTATATTTATAGATAATATCTCTCTTTACTTCAAATATTTCCACAAGATTTGATCTTTATTAAAAAGACTATGTATAAGAAGAATTAAGTGCATCTAATTAAATATCTTAAAACTTATATTTAAATTAATATTAATTAATTAATTTAAATTAATTATTATATATTATAGTCCAAATTAAGTTATTAATCTATTAATTAATTAAGATTCATATATATATTCAATTAAAATTTATTTAATCTATATTCATCCAATTTATATAATAGATGTTATTTTAAATTTTCATCCATTAAATACATCACATCCAAATTGATAATTTTATTTAAATATTATATCTATTTCAAAAATCATCTATTGATTTAATTATTCATCTAATTGACTTTTATATCCTTCTTAATCTTCTATTTAAGATTCATTTATAGTAATTGGTTAATAGACTAAGAACATCATCAAAGCAAGAATCAAAAGAATTTGGCACCTCTAAATCTATTATTGCACCTACTTTTATAATTTAACATACCATTGCTAATTTTAAGCTTTAAATTGAATTCAATTAGTCTTATTAGAAAAAAGACTTAAAGACACATCTACTTGCCAAATTTTGTCTTTAGATTGGATTGTATGCCTCTAATATCACCCTTCAAAGTTGATACTCTAATTCGGTAAGGCAGCAGACCTCCTTCTACAAAATTGAGTGTCATAGCTTGGTCCTTAATTTTATTTTAGTAAATCTAAGCTTATTAGAGTTGTTACTTCTAATATCATCTTCTATAAAAAAATTAAGCTCTTAAATTGCTTTAATCTTCTTGTTCTTATCCTCCAAAGTTATATCTTCTTTTAGTTGCTTGAATTTAGAGGCAACAGATCTTCTATTACAACAATCAATATTCCTACTACATCTTGGCTTTAATGTGATTAATTATTAGCTTTTTAAAAACTAGACTTTATTATATTTCTAAAGAACAAATCTTATTGCCTTCTAGCTTGTGAGCAATATAAAAGAGCCTCCCAAAATTGAGCCACAAAATTATAAAGGTAGTATACCACTCTTCACTAAATTGGAGGTTTCTTCTTCATTCAAACTTCAAACTTTAAGATTTTTATTTCTATAGAATTACAACAAAAAAATTGATATTTATCTAATTTTTAAGAATTGATTCTAAAAATTAAAAGAAAAAATTGAAAAGATCAAAGCTACTTATAAAAGCTAAATAAAAATTGGCATGGCTTTGCCTATCAACAAAAAAGAAGAGGTTCCAACCAAATAAGCCCATGAAACCTCTTATATTCTTGCTCTAAGACTTAAATGTGGCAGCTATATTTCCAACTTTAAATTCTAAGGAGCCCAAACTAAGATCCATGGCCTTCATTGATCCAAGGATCAAAATCCAAGATCAAAGCTAATGACTATCAAATAAGTTTTAAAAATAAGTTTTTAAAAAAAAAATTCACTATTGTATTTAAAATATACTTTCCAATAAGAATTGGCTACTCACATGCCATAATGCATAAGAATTTATAATACTCATGAAAATTAAAGATATAGCAATTTGAATTGAATTGAATTTATTTCTAAAATTACTTTTAACTTACTTCTAGCTTATTTATGACATCCTTGTTAATACAATTAAATTAAAGAAATGATATAATTAAAAAAAGATAATAAAAATAATAAAAATTACTTTTAAATCAACTAGTGATCTATTTATTATACTCATACATAGCTACTATCTGGAATGACTTATTAAGGAGAAGAATCTAAAAGATGTTTAGCTAATTGATTGTTTGAATGTCAAAATTTAGTCACCAAATGGTATTTAAGATTTTATCAAAAAAATAATGAAAGTTGTATAAAAAATTAGACACCTAATTTTTTAAAGGATCATAAAATTAAAAAAATATGATTTTATTATTTTTTAATAGATTCTAGTGATCTAAAAAAATAAAAAAGTATTAGAGGTCAATGTCCTCTCTTGATGGGACAAGCTTGAACTTATTCTATGAATTAAGAAAAAAAATAAATTAAGAAAAATAAAAAATTAATATCAATATATTTTTCTTTTAATGAAAAAAATTGGATATTAAGCTCTAAGGGCCTAATTTATCCTTCAAGTTATAATAATTGGCTACTTTTCTACTCAAATACTAGCTTATTCAAGATAGCTTCATAATCTTAGCGAGATTTTAATTTTGACCATTTAATATATACCCACTATATGACCAACTATTGTACAATATTAGAATGCTATAAATATAAAAATAGAATTATTAAAACCTATCCTTCTAATGGCCATTAGATGAACAATGGCTCTATTTTTTTATTTTTTTATTTTAAAATAATTAAGATATTATAATCTCCCTAAAATTTAAAGCCTTTCTATTCACATAGAATTTAGTTAAGTAGATGGTAAATTGAAGAAAAGAACATGAAGTAGAAGTAAGACTAATTTATAAAAAATACTCCTTGCCTTTATCTTGAGTCTAAGACTATTCTAATCTTTCAATAACAATCAAGTTGAGACATTCTTCATATACTTGGATCTGTCACGGATGTAAAATATAAATTAGAAGTCTAAACAAGAAGTTCAAGAAGAACTGGCAATAATTAGATTAATCACATGAATACAAGAACAACACTAGAGAGGTGAGCTAGAGCTCCAAGAAATGTATTGTCAAGACTGAAGAACTCTTCAGCCTCGACTCCAATATATATTCCTACCTAGGAAGCTTTTCAAACAACTTCCACCAACTAAGAAGCTTCTCAAACAACTTCTACCAACGAAGAAGCTTCTCAAGCAACTTCTACCAACTAGAAAGCTTCTCAAGCAACTTCTATCAACTAGGAAGCTTCTCAAGCAACTTCTATCTACTTAGAAGATGCTAGAAGGTTTTGGAAGATTTTAGAGAGTTCTACAAATCTTCTAGAATATTCTAGAAGATTTTGACAAGCATGTCCTTGACATCACCTCATTCTCACTAGCCATATTTAAATACACTCTGAGATTATATATCGCAACAAGTTATATTTTGATAAGACGTGGATCTTGCTTATACATTCCTTCAGAGAAGGCTTCATCTTCACATTTTGTCAGTGGTTGACTTTTGATTTATCAAGATATCATTCATGAAATTCCTGTATTTTTTGCGGCATATTTGTTATATTTTTTGTTGGCTTCCAAATCTGCTCATTTACATCATAGCTAAGCCATTGAATTAAATATTCCAACTTTTCCTATCTCCATTGTGAATCAAGGACTTGTTCCACCTCATATTCCACGTGGTCCTCAATTTCAACACAAGGTGGTAGTAGCTGTATCCATCCTAGTAAAGTTGATTTGTTGTAAGATTCTAGAAGACAAACATGAAAGACTCGATGTACCTTCATGGATGTTGGTAGTTTCAGCCGATAAGCCACTGGATTGATTTGCTCCTCAATATAGAATGGTCCCAACCTCATATAATCCAACTTATTGTAAGGTCGAGTGGTCTTGATGTTTTGTCGCAAGAGCCAAATCTTATCTCTAATTTAAAAAGCAGGGGAATTCTTCCAAAATTTATTTGTAAAAGCTTTGTACGAGTCTTGAGCTACCTGTAACTGAAGCTTCAAGGTGGTCTGAATCTCCATTAAATGCTTTGTAAGATCTTTAGCTGGTGGATTTTTATCTTTAGATTTATCCAATAAATTGATTTTTGAATAATATCCATAATTTGCAAAGAAAGGTGTTTATTGGATTGAGGCATGGACCAAATTGTTGTACTCAAACTTTGCTAATGGTAGATATGTAGTCCAATTGTCTTGTTGATAGTTGATCGCACATCGTAGATATTGCTTCAAGACTTGGTTGACTCGTTCTGTTTGACCATTGGTTTGACAATAGAAGATAGAAGAAAGTTTGATATCTACCCTCAATATTTCAAAAAGCGACTTTCAAAACTTTGATATTAATTGAGGCCCTCGATCCAAAATAATGTCATCCGGTGAACCATGATATCGATATATATTGTCAATAAATAATCTTGTTGTTTCTTCACCAGAAGTTGTCTTTCTGCATAGAACAAAATGTGCCATCTTTGTAAATCGATCTACCACTACATAGATAGCATCAAATGTTGCAAAAGGTGGCAAATCTATGATGAAGTCCATAGATACTGAAGACTACGGTCGCTTTGGAATTGGCAAAGGTTGTAAAAGCCCGTAAGGGCAATGTCGAGGATTCTTTGATCTTGAACAAAGGTCACATGATAGCGCAAAGTTCCTCACTACCTTCTATATTTGAGGCCACCAAAAGTCTCAAGAAATAAATTCCATTGTTTTGTTGAATCCGAAGTGACTTGTGACCGGAAAGACATGTCAAGATTGAAGAATACGAAATCAAATTGGTCCTTCCAAAATATATAGTCAATTTTCAAAATATAATAAACCATCCTCAATCTTGAACTTGTCTTTGTCAAAGTGCTGCTTTACATCCGAGACCAATGAATTTGTAGTTGATGCTCCATGGACTTATTCTAAAAAATCAGCATCAATTCGCATAATCATGGAGGTGGTGCAGAGGCAATACCATTCTGGTTGTAGCAAAATTGTAGACTATTGATCAAATGCTGCATTTTCAGCCTTGGGCATTAGATATAATCTCCTTGATAACACATCCAATAGTCCTTCTTGCCTTCTTGGCCAATATGTGATGATGAAGTTGAATCGAGATAATGACATGTTCTACTGAACTTGGCAACGATTCAAAACTTGAACTATTGTGAAATACTCCAAATTCTTGTAATCTATATATACAATCACCGGATGTGCAGCACCCTCTAATAAATGATGCCACTCTTGGAAAGAATCAACTATCGCAAGCAACTCTTTATCATGAATTTTATAGTTGATTTCTGCTTCTGAAAACTTCTTTGAGTAGAACGTAATCAGGTGAAGTTTATCATCCTTCCTCATGTGTGATAATACAACTCCTAGTACAAAGTCAGAAGCATCTGCTTCCAAATAGAAGGCCTTCATAAAGTCAAGATGTATCCAGATAGGAGTTGTTGTAAACGTCGACTTTAACTCTTAAAAAGCCTCTTGTGCTCGGTTATTCCACTCAAGCTTGTATTTTGATATCAAACGCATTAATGGGGCTACGATTTGTAAGTAGTTCTTGATGAAAATGTGATAGAAGTTGGCAAATTCAAGAAAACATTGCACATCTTGTATCATCTTTAATATTGCCCAATCTGTTACTGCTTGAACCTTCTTCTGATCCATCAATAATCCTTCATCTAAAATAATATAACCAAGAAATTCTACCTTGGATTGATAGAATATGTATTTTTCTAACTTGGAGTATAATTCCGCATCTTGAAGTTTTTGTAATACTAACTTCATATGATCCTCATATTCTTGAACATTCTTGGAATAGATAAAAATGTCATCGAGGTAACAAACAACAAATTTGTCTAAATACTCTTCGAAAACATCATTTATCAAATGTTAAAATATTGCTAGTGCATTGGTCAATCCAAAAGACATAATATTATATTAAAAATATCCATACCTCATCTAAAATGTTGTCTTCCATTCATCTCCCATTTTTACTTGTAGAAGATTATAAGGTCCACAAAGATCTATCTTGGTGTATATTTTGGCTTCACCAACTTGCTCCAAGAATCCAGATATTAGTGGTAATAGATATCAATTCTTCACGATTTTTCACACTGTCATATTACGTGTTGTCTTCTTCGGGAATGCATCGGGCACCTGGTTGTAGAAGATAAAGTAATATTTACAAATAATCAAAAAATCCTAATAGATTTCACCCATTTATGAGGAATATAATTCAAACTTCAATTCAAAAGTGTTTAAAAACACTCTTCTTAGTAACATCAACTAATAGCCTTGTTTCTTTTATAATTAAGTAATTTTTATTTTTCTTTGCAAGCCTTAATCCTAATTAGTGAGCTTTGATAAGCTATAACTTTTAATCTGATCGTCCACTTAGTGTGAATTTTTGCACACAAATGCTGGTATAAGCCTTCTACATGCTTAGAAAAATTCAGCTCAACCCAACTTACAAATTGCAAGAAGATGCCCAAAAACCGCACTAATGACACTCGGCCTCCAACTTGAAGATTGATGCAAAAATTTCAGTGGTGATTTCTCCTTCTTCCACTATTAACTTCAGCTTAAACTTGGTATGTAGCTTGATCTCCAAGTTTTCTATGACTATGCTAAAATTTATGTCGATCCAATTTGTAGATCTTTAGTTATCACAGAAACCCTACCCAACCCTAAACTGCCAACTTCCGACAATCCTTTGTATCAAAGCCCAAATATCTCCTGATTGCATTGTTAGAGTAATACAAAATTTTGTACACACTTGGCACATCTAACAATCCAAACAATATCAAATTTTGAACTATAGATGCTATACAAATTGCATGAATCACTCAAGAATGCAAGCCATCATTGTCTTATATAAAACCCAAAACACCAATACAAACCCTCACTTTGAATAGTGATTGCTAAGTCCTCCAAAATCCTATGGCAACAAGCTTAACGCCCTTGGAACAAGCTTCAAGCTAGCTATCCAATCTAAAAACCCGATCTAAAAAAACCCCGTACTTTGTCCTAAGCGGCCGTTTTTATGGCCAGAGGTCTGATTTCGACCCTGTCCTACAAACGGCCAATCCTTGGGTATAAATCCAACCTATCCTAGGGATTTTATAGCTTGATCCTATCCTCAACTTAATCCTAGTATCAATCATGCTAGTAATTTATCCTTTTTACCATATTTTTATTATTTTATGGCCTTTCTAACGTAGTACAAGAATTATAACAACCTAGAAGGTAAAATTACTAACTAATTCTTATCTATTAGCTATTAAGTGAAGAAAATAAATTAAGAGGCTTTCATAAAATCTTATTAAATTATGTGGAATTCTTGTTGAACTAAGATAATAGAATATTAATTGAAAATTTATTTTTAATCATATTTTTACCATATAATCGTGTCATAACACAACAACGCATATTTGTAATGAGCCATCTTTCTTCTTCACAAAGAAGATAGATGCACTTGTTGGAGATTTAGAATGTCGAATGAAATTCTTCGCAAGATTTTTTTAATGTAATCCTTCAATATTGAAAGCTTGTCTTGTGATAAATTATAGATTGGGCCAAATGGTCATTGTGCTCCTTCTTAGAGATTTATAGCACAATCATATGGTTGATGCTCTGGTAGCATGTCAACATTCTTCTTTTCAAAGACATCCTTGAATTCTTCATACTGCTATGGAATAACCAAAATTGGAGTTGCATCTTTTGGAGCTGGCATTGCGAAGATGACAAGAGGTGTATTATACTTGGCTTCCTTCATGAAGGCCCTCACACCTATGAACAAGGATTTGTTTCTAAGCATTATCTTGGCAGGTTCCACCTTCAAGGATTTTATTAGAAATGTCACTTTTCGCAACCTCCAATTTATCAATGGATTATATTTATCGAGCTAGGATAGTTCCAAAATGACTAGACATGAAGGTGTCTTGGTAATATTAAACATAATACTACTTTCATGATTTTCAGGGCATATCTTCAATGGTTTAGTTTCATGAGTAACATCGCTAGAAGACAAAGGTCGGCCGTCTATGACTTCTAGATGGACATGCTTTGGTTTCTTCACAAGAGGAAATTTGTGAAGCTTGGCAAACTCTTCATCTAAAAAACAAGCAGATACTCTTAAGTCTAATAGAGCATTGATTTGTAATTTTTGAATATCAAGAAATAAAAGTACTGTAAAGCAATGAGAATGTTGAACTGAGAGAAAGAGACCTTGATTAATTTGGGGTATTGAGATGTCTAGCTGCACGGTCCCTATTGTGGTTGGGCGTCCTTGTTTTTTTGCACGCTCATGCTCTTGAGTCTTGTTGTTCGAGGCATTTATTTTCTAAGACAATTTCCAACTTTATGGCCTACTTCTCCATAATATAAGGACAAATTTTGCTCAAATTGTTGCTTCTTTTTTTTAGCTATGAAGAGCTTGAAATATACCTTATCAATTTGCATGTCTTTTGTTTCATATTGAGCTTCTATACTCTTAATAGGAGCAATTGAATAGAAGTGGTTTCCTTGTGGATACCATGTAGCTCTGGAATAATGGTCTTGACGTCGTTGAAAAAGTTGATTGTCACACTTCACTGCTTGATTGATTGCTTCGTTGAGTGTTTGAAGGTCGGATAGAGATAGCAATAAATCTTTCATATCATCTCTGAGTTCCTAATAAAATTGACTCACCAGTGCTTCTTCTTCCCAATTGATTTCATAAGCAAGTTGTTTGAAGTCCGATGTATAAACAGATGTAGAGCGTGATCTTTGATGCAGAGAATAAATCTCGGTGTTTGTCCACCCAACCTTATCATGCTATCCAAATACCTCCTTAAATGCTTCTAGAAAGGTCTCAAAATTACTTAAGATAGAAGATCTTTTCTCAAATAAGGGTGCAAATCAAGACAAAGCTTGTCCAATAAGTAATGTCCCTACTAATCTAACTTGCGATTCCTCACTTGAATAGCGTTCCGGTTGTAAGAATGTTACCAATCAAACTTGGTTTACAAAACCACAAAATTTTGATTGGGTACCATCAAACTTCTATAGGAGGCTCATTCGAGGCTCTTTACACTGCAATATAATCAAATTCTCACATTGAGATGTAAGTGGCAGTACTTCACTAGCTAGAGGTGGTTATATTGTAGTCTGAGCCACTCCCACTCTTGTAGCTTCAGGGGGCTTAGCAAAATTTCCTTCAATTTCAGCAGTTCTAACTGCTAGAGCATTAAGGGCATTGATGATCGCATCTAACTTTGACTCCAAAGATTCTACCATGTTAACATCTTTTCTACCAACTATGCTAAGTAAAGAAGAAAGAATCAATATCGGTTCAAGAGAGGGTAATCCGCAACCTTTAGAATACTCAAGTATCTCCAAGGAGAGGGGTAGTCCACTCTCTGCCTCAAAGAACTAAGCTCTGATATTGATAGAAGGTCAATCTCGACAAACTGTCACGGATGCAAAATATAGATTAGAAGTTTAAACAAGAAATTCAAGAAGAACTAGCAATAATTAGATTAATAAGATGAATACAAGAACAACATCGGAAAGATGAGCTAGAGCTCCAAGAGATGTGTTGTCGAGATTGAAGAACTCTTCAGCCTCGACTCCAATATATACTCCTATCTAGGAAGCTTCTCAAGCAACTTCTACCAATTAGGAAGCTTCTCAAACAACTTCTACCAACAAGGAAGCTTTTCAAGTAACTTCTATCAACTAGAAAGCTTCTCAAGCAACTTCTATCTACTTAGAAGATGCTAGAAGGTTTTGGAAGGTTCTAAAGAATTCTATAAATCTTCTAGAATGTTCTAGAAGGTTCTGACAAGCATGTCCTTGACAGGATCTTGACTAAATGTAGAAAAAAAGATTAAGAAGGACTTCAATTCTTAGGTAGTAATATTTTACAACTTATATTCCTTGCACCTACTTCCTAAGATTTTAGTGGAAAAATCTTTATTACTCAATATTTGCAACTATATTGAATTATTTAGAAAGACTTCCTTTAATATGTAGAGATATAACCATAAAGCATCAAACTTCTTAGGAAAGTTTAATCTCCTTGCATCTTATAGGAGTACCAACATTCTAGGCCAAAAGGTCATAACTTTATACCTTTTGTCAAAAGCAATCTTTTTCCTTCTTTGTATAATTTCCATATGTTATGCACTCATCCTCCTAGCCTCATCTAAGCCCTCTAGGCATTCCAACCGGTCTACTAGCATTTTATTAAGCTATATATAAAATAAATTTTAAAATTAAAAATATTATAAAAATATATAAATATGTTGATTCAAATTATATATATATATATATATATATATATATATATATATAAAACAAGTTAAAAAATACTAACCATTTTAGTATATTATTTATGTTTTTTGTGTAACTAAATTTTATACATACAAGCATACTTTAATGCTATGTGTATACATATATATTATACAATTATAAAATAAGATATTATTAAAAAATTATTCATACAATTATATATTTAAATATTATTATTATTTTTATCAATAAAATAGGCATATTTTTGTAAAAAAACCAATGTATTTTGATTGTAGTTGTATTTTGATATCAAACTTTTGATATGATGCAATAAAATTTTGATTGTATTAACACAACAACAACATTTGTAACAAAAAACTAAAATAGACTAAATTTATATATTTTCATAACCAATGGTATATAAAAGATTTTTTTACTCTTTAATATTATTTTAAACAGAGATATGATGTTACCACACAACTTGAGATACTAGTTTAAAAATGAAGAAAATTTACAAATGTATTCATATATATATATATATATATATACAAATTAAATTATTTGAAAAGACCATGAATTTCCATACAATGAGGAATGTAACATGAACCTATATCAACAGCCCACAAAAGAAACCATTCTCAGCACTTTAATATTATTCTTAGAAACAATGCTTATATAAATACACAAATGCCAATATATGCAATTCCAAATAAATTAGAAAACCCACAAGTGTGCAACAATACCAACAACAAGACCACGGTGGATAGACAAGGACCAACGTATATGCATACATATATGTATATAGAAATGGAGAGTGAGAGAGACACAAAGATAGAGATAGTGAATGATAGATTTGACTCCAGACGGTCAAACATTTGCAAAAGCACTATTTCGCCACTTTGAAATGGAACCCACCACGTGGCAAGTGGACCGATGCACAACCGGACTCACTCAAACCCTAAAAATAACATCCCAAAACCAACAAAAAGCGAAGTAGCCACGCAAAGCAAGACCAGCGAAGCAACACAAGCAAAGCAAAGAAGAGACGAGGGGGACGGAGGAGGAGGAGATGCAGAGCGCAGTGTTCGGGTCAGCCCCTCGTCGAACCCACCCACACACACTCAGAGCAACTCTTAGACCCACTCATTTATATTTTTACATATATATATATTCACACACACACACACACATATACAGACATTAATATATATATATATATACATAGAGAGAGAGAGAGAGATGTGCAGGTAGATAGATAGAGATGGATAGAGAGATATAGATGTGCATATCCCTGATCGGAGCGGTAGAGTGGAGGAGTGGTGTGCGGTGTTGTTGTTGTTGCAGAGCCTGGTACCTGATCTCGCACCACCGCATGCCCTTTGAGGTAATGCCACCCGTGACAAGGCTGCGTGTTGTGACCCTGGCGATGGTTAAGTCGCACGGGGATGGTTATGCTGGTTTCTGGCCGCATTGCAGCTTGGAGGGGATTGGTGACGAGATAGAGGGAGCTTGGAGTTTCGAGGTAGCGGGAGATCGAGTGTAGGAGTGCGGTGATCACAGGATGGATCGCGACAGGCGATGACTGAACTCGGAGGGGAGCTTGTGGGTTTTCGCTGACGCTAGCTGTCTGTTCAGGTTAGTTCTTCAGTGTTGTTGTTGTTCGTGGATCCGTCGTATTTCTCACATGTATTGTGGTTTTTGGGAACTGGGTTCTGGGTTCTGAGTCTTTCTCTAAACCTTTCCCGCGTGCAGCGTATTGTAATTGACTGGAGCTGGGATTGCGCTGTGGAGGTCTCGCGCAAACCTTTTGATCCATCATAGCCGTGGAAGTATATATTATTGGTTTGTTATGTTAGTAGAAGAGGTTCAATGTGGATAAGGAGAGTCCGAACAGAGGTCTTGAACCGTGCGGAGTACGCGTTTATGGCCACGCACTGGGGCGTTTTGCGCTCGCAGTTGCTCTGCTTTGGGGTGCCTGGTTTGCAATATAGTGGGTTTTCGTTACTATTTCCTCAAATGCTGACCATTATGTTGATAAGCTGGTGCTGATGTTGAGATCAAAAAGTTGTGACTATTGGAATAGCTCCGTACAAACAGTGCCTGTTTGTAAAGTGTTTTTTCGCAGGATCGATCGCCTGTTCTGAGTGGTTGTCCCGATCTTTCTGTTCAAGCAGGTTATGTGTCTGCGATGCTTCTTCGTAGAGACTAGAGTGTCTCGAGGTAGATGTCATGCTGTCTTTTAGGATGATACAAAAACCCCATTCGGCTGAGAAGAAACAGAAAAAAGGCTGTAAAGTTATAGCACTTTAGCCTTGGGATTCCGAGTAGATCCGGCCCTGCACTTTGTTGCATAATTTCAGTCTTGTTTTAAATTTTGGATTTGTATGAAGCACTGTTATTTTTTTCTTTCTTGCTGAATGATTAATCCTGAAACCTGGACCCCTGACACCCTTCAGGATTAGTGAGAAAGGATTGTGAGTGTAAGATTTCTGTATTTGGCCATTCAAAACCTGGCATTGGATCCATGCTTTATCTGGCGACTGATGCTATATTCTAAATTTGATATATCTCCATTGCAGGTGGTGTATATGTATGTGTTTACACAGACATGTGGTTTGAGCTGAAAACAGTTAGATAAACATGAGTCCAGGTGGGACTCAGTGCGACCCATGGGTGAAAAGCGATTTCTTGACTGGCGGTAAGCTAACAGAGGCTACGCAATGTTCAAAACCTATCTCAGTATTTAGGATTCTCATGCAATGCACTTTCTGCATTGCAGCTACTGTCCTTGGCTTTCGACTCTCTTGTGAGGCTGACCTCGTCAGTGTGCTGCGCGTGGAGGAGGCTTATGGGCAGTTTAGCCGGATTTCTCTCGAGGAATTTCACCTAGCCAATAAGATTTTACTCGAGGGTCAAAATACAACAGATGCACCTGAGGGCAATAGCTCACGAGTATATGTAGGCCGGCATCCAATTTTGAAAAGACCATGGCCACACCCAAATCAAATGGAAATGGCTCAAGCGTACAACATGATTGCCAGAGTCCAATTGGAACAGCATCGGTTGTATGAAATTAAAAGTTGGAAGCCCATTATTGCAATCACTCCCACTTATCTTCGTACATTTCAGAGTTTGCATTTGGCAGGTATTGATCCATTTTCTTGCACTTAACCTTCTATCCACTTGGGTATGTTTCACCATTACAAGTAACTGTGGCGTATAAGCAATCAAGAGGTTTTGAAGTTCGCACCCGCGTTGGATAATAAATAATAATGGTGCAATCTTCATGATGTACCAGGATGTCTCAGAATGAGCATGAATG
The DNA here is from genome assembly GCA_036785485.1 of Physcomitrellopsis africana. Lineage (NCBI taxonomy): Eukaryota > Viridiplantae > Streptophyta > Bryopsida > Funariales > Funariaceae > Physcomitrellopsis > Physcomitrellopsis africana. Next base: position 197,780 of record JAWRVF010000290.1, on the reverse strand, counting down.
GTGTAATCCAGCTGAGTTCTACAGACTGATTTTTTATTAAATGGCAGATCATGAGACACGTGATTGACTCTTGGATAATACGATTTGGCAGGCTTGATGTGCACGTTGTCACTTGTTCGGGGACCTGTAACATGGATAGTCATTGAGGCAGGGGATATATCAGCGGAGACGGCAGATCTGTTGAGACTAGCAAGGGTACACAAATTGGTGCACTTGGGAGCTTCTGCGCATTTGCCACGGAGCTTACAGGATCGAAGGATCCTGGACTCTCACCTTCGAGTTGAAGGCTTGAGGTAAGATTTTCGAGTTTTACTTAGTAGGACTTCAGTTTCGTCTGCTGAAATTTTCGCTATGACGTTAGTGCATGTTGTGTGAGTAGCTTATGAACAATACCCGACTCAATGGGAACAAAATTGGGCCATACAATAGCCACAGTTCACATGATACAATAAACAGGGATGGTTGAAGAGAATAAGAAAGGTCAACATGTTAATTATTTTGAATTCGTTCTTTTTGGAAATATGATGTGAGATTAGAGACAGAAACGTAACTTTGTGACAATGTTTGGCTCATTTTTTTCTTTATTAATCATGGAACGCAGTAGATCCAGCATGCCACATGTTTATATAGTGAAAATATTCTACAGAATTAGTAGCTAGCCTTTCGACCTCTTCTTGTCACATTCACTTGCATTAACTGCAGATATGTGCGAGAGCAGAATTTGGAGGGCGTTGTTGTGTTTGCTGACGTCGGCAACGTGTACAGTGTGCAATTTTTTAATGAGATTCAGAAGGTTATCTGGGTGGGTGCTGTTCCAGTTGGAATTCTTGGGCATGCGGGATTTGAAGATCCTGCTCTGTCAAGACATAGGGATTCTCTTACCGAGAGTGGCGTCAGGGTGCCCAGACGACGTGTGGTAGCATCTCTCCAGGAAATGTTGGCTTCCAGGGATGGCGTACTGCAAGTCCAGGGACCTGCGTGTGACTCTTCCGGGAACATAACAGGCTGGCATGCAATTGGATCACTCTCTTTAGATGATGAATTAATGAAGATAAACAGTGCTGAAGAAACTAATTTGGTGTGGGCAGGTTTCGTGTTGAATGCCCGGGCAGTCTGGGTATCAGACCCAGACCGGCCGAAATGGATTCAGGAATGGATAAAGTGGGCTTATCCAGAGGAAGGTGTATATATTGACTGGAGATCTCTCTTGAGGGATGAAGCTAAAGTGGAGACTCTTGGACTTTGTAGAAGTGAAAAAGAAGTATTCGTTTGGTGGGCTCGAATGGAAGCTCATTCAGATAGCAAGTATCCCTCTCGGTGAGATTTTTTAAATTACTTTCTCTGTCCATGTATTTGACCGTGAAACTTCCGGGCGTTTATTGTTAGCATCATGTCAACTACTAACGTCCCATGAAGGAGGACTTTCTATGGATACTAGAATTCTTCAAAAAATGGAAAATTGAGTTCAGAACTGCTGCAAGCGAAGACTTCATTTTTAATCATTTGTGCTATTCTGAGTTTTTTTCGACACTTGAAATTTTGAAGAATCTATTGCGAGCCGTATTTCACCTGAGAGTATAAGTACATTCATTTAGTTTGTGACCTGCAGCTCCACCTTTTTTGTATTTGGCAAGACCATAGCTGTCAACATTATGATTCTCTTTAGTGGTGATAACGTCCAATGGATGTAAACTAACGTCAAAATTGCATTTAGACGCGTCAGAAGTACTCACGTGTCAAGTCAGGTTGCAATTGAAGTTTAAATTTTTCTGATTATATGGTTGAGGTGACACCTGCTGACGCTGTATCCGTCTTATAAGTTTTTCAAAAATAATGTTTTAATTTGTCCTCGAATTCTTGCTTTTACAGTTCACTAAAATGGATGTATTTATGTTCAGTTGGGATTTGGATTCGCCGCCCGAAGTTGTTGTACCCGCGAAGAAAACACCGTGGCCAGACAAGGTCCTCTCTCTCTCATCTCAACCACCTCCTGCAGGAAAACGTAGAGATGGAAACAGATCAGGTGGTCGGGATGGTAGAACCAGGCAAAGTCAACCAAGACCACACTTCGTTAAAGGTAAAACACTTGGTAAACAAAGGGAGACCATTGCCACTAAAAATACGTAGACCTGATTATTTAATCCTCATTCCAGGCATTGGCCAGGAGCATTTCTGTCCCTGTTGCTCAAGTCTCTCCACATGATTCAGATTTAAGGGCACATTGGAATTGCCACTCCCATGGCACTTGGGTATTCAAGGAACTTCCGAGTAGTGCCTTTTCCAAGCATGTATGATAGTTCTTTGCTGTACGAGATTAAGCTGGCATTGCCATGGCACTTTCGTTGGAAAATATATGTTTTACGAAACGTGGGAAACTGAGTTCCATGAGGAGTTACATAGGAAAAGCATGATGTCAAAGTCAATGTCGTCGCTCTTAGAAGCACAATTAAAGACATTATGAATCGTTCTCACGGCTTCAGCCCATTCAGTCCGTACATGATCTTGAATGCTTCGACTGGAACTTAGAATTGCCAAGTGCTGAAACCAGCGTCACCAGAATGTTGACTTTGGTTGGCTACATTACAGTTGATGTTAAACACCTCCATCAGCATTTGGATATTTGGACAGTTCGGGCTTGCAGTTATGACTTCGTCAATTGACAGAGTTTTGTTGCCAGTCTCCCTGCTGCCTGTGATACTGCCTGTTCGAAGTGGGGTTCTGGTAGTCATCTGAAATTGATGTTCATGAACTACAAGTCTAGTCAGTGATGTTAGACCGAGTCTTCAGAGTAGTGCCTGAATGTTGAATTGAAGCGGGTGGTGCGCTTCTGACAGCATTTGATCCTGTCAGTCTGAGATGGACTACATGCTCCTGCAAGCCTGAAACTCAGAAAGCTTCGTTTTTGGCTCTCATTCATCAGCATAGAGTGGATTTACCCATGATGACTTGGAAGTGCATGCATGTTCGTTACTCTTCTGATGCTTTATCCACAATCGTAGAATAGAGGCACAGCAACATGCATGTTGAAAGTTCCTGACAGCATCAATTCTGTACTTAAAAATCACCCAACCGTAGCATGGATGGAAATTTGATGTGTATCTAAATCACCAGAGGTTGGAAAGCTTGGAGTTGTCATGGATAGGTTGTCAAGACTCAGGTACTTTGTCGTGTGTCTCAGTCCTAGTCTCTTTTGAGGGTGTTTTGTTTTTTCTCTCTGAACTGTTTGAAGATCTGATTTCGATCAACATTTGGAACCATAGCCATCACTTGGGTCAAATAATTACTGCAATGAAATGAACTTTGCATAACCGTACCCAACCCCAACTATGTCAGTGATAAATACTTCAATGATTCTTCAAGCAGTCAAACATCAACTCACAAACCTGTAGTGTAAGAGGTTCAATTCACCTTTTGCACAGATGATACACACAATAACTGAACCTAAAATCTATCCAACCAAATCAACGGTTGGAAAAGAGATAAAAAAAATTGCTGCTTCTAAACCGCCAGCCTTGCTCGGCAACTTTGAATGAGCTCTTACCATCAGGAGCTGCTTTGCCTCTATGGTCATCAGAAATGAGGATTTTTCAATAAAGCGAAGTGTGAGATTCATTCCTACCAAGCCATTGAGAGGGAGTTGGACCCGGTGTACCAAATATATCCATCGGGTTAACCTTTACAGGCTCGGCCATGTGGGCATCCTGTTTGCTAGTGCCTCAACTTTTAAAATCATCTTAACTTTTTGACCCCACATTGGCCAAGACTGGGTTACACTTGTCCACCACTCTCCACTAGTGCAGAATTGACCCCCACGAATGCTCACCCTGGGATGAAACCCACCTCAGTGCATCGCAACGGCCACGGTGCTTTCTCTTCTCAGCTAAAACTTGTTGGATGATTCGGTCCCGTGTATTTGCTATCACCGCAGCGCTTACGAGAGCTGAGTGACGTTTCACCTGTTGCACTACTTTGTTATTGATGACGATGCGGTTGAGGGAGCTGTAATACTGTCGAGGATCTAGGTGAATTGGCATCCCGCAGAGCCAAGATTATGCTTAAATTTGGAGATATCCTTGGACATGATTGGAATGCAAAGGAAGGCGTGACATCAGAGGGAAAATATAGCTTACCTTTACAGACCTTGCATCATGCTCCATAATCAGCCTATGAGTGTGTGTGGGGCAAAAGAATTCGCCTGTATCGCATCCTCCTTTTCATATACTAGACCCATATTTGGTGTCCATCACTGTAAATATCCTCGCATTCTTAGCTTGAATAGTCTGGATCTCTCATCCACTAATTTTTGCATTTCCTGGCATATATTGCTCCCTTCTTTACGATCAAATCTAGATTTGAAATTAGGATCTGAGATCCCACACTGTGTCCACAGCAAACTTTAGATAGCCTTTACTGCAGCCCCAGGAGTGACTTTCCATTGCACTGTAAATGGTGGTTTCTACATCCCCATATTGTCTTAGAACAAGCAATTCAATGGGCAGCTCAACTGGCAGCTCAAAATCATACCAAAGGCCAAACGAACAAAAGGATGTGTTCTCAACAAGCTTTGCATCAACATGATTGCCATGAAAACATTTCATAGTGTGTCCATGAACAAGATGGCGTATCTGCAATTTGGGATTCATACATGTCTTATTGATCAATGTTCTTTGTAAAGTTTAAGCTTGGTTTTGGCAATGCAGAAAAGAAGGGGGATTCATGAATGTTTCACATTAAATTAACTTGAAGTCACATGCATAGTCAGTGACAACCAGTCCTTATATTGTGTGTAAGCCATGTAGTTGTGTGGATTGTTTGATGCACATAAATAATTAGTTAATTAATAATGTGTAAGGAAGTTATTTATTTATTTATTTCAGAAATGGAAATGGTCATATAAGTGAGTGACAACTGACGAGTACAACAAATGGTCTGATAGGGATGGATCCACAACTTTTTGTCCTTCCTCCATATAATTCCAAATGTCAACTTGTTTAAATGCAATGACTTGGAATAAGAAATCAACTTTGCATATACTTCACATTTTGATTGTTTTGTCAACTTGATATTCACAAGCAAAGAAAATATATTTATATGTATGTATGTATGCATGTATGTAAAGCTTTTCATTTTAGAAATACCCCTAACTGGTGATCACATACTATCATAGGAAGATGGATAAGACTGGATTAAAGGGCTATGCTTGCTAATGCATAAACAATTACTATGCAAAATTCTCCATGTTGTATCTTTCCCTCCAAAGGGATATTATCAGATGACAAAATCATGCCCTAGTTTCAATCAAATCAAATCAAACAACAATCATTACTTCTGGGTTTTGTATTTTTATTTTGTTTTGTTTTCCTAAAACTTTTTTGAAACAATCTGAAGAATGAATGACATGGAGCATCCAAGACCCCAACTCTTGAAAATTTGATACTGAGTTCCAAGAAAAGGACATTCATTCATCAACACCTGGATAACACACAAACGGAGCCATACAATTTTACTTAACTTTCAAGGCAACACTTATATGCTTTTTATGGCAAGCAAAAACTTTGAAAGCATAGATACATATTTTTAAACACACAGGGAACAACTGCAGAAGCAGAAGCAAAGCTCAGCAGCTGACTCTTATTTTAAGGGCAAGAACTTTAAATAACAAAAGGATAGTCATTTTGTTTTCATTTCCAGTGAAAGACGAAATGTAAAGAAGCTGCCAAATTATACCCATGCAGGCTGTGCGGGATATGGTTATGTGGGATCCGAATGGGCTTTGCCGTGAATAGTAGAAAACAGTGATACCTCAGCCCAGACGCGGAGGAGAGAGACTCTTCCGCGCTCCCGAAGCTCGATGATGCCCCCCACCCCACGCTTCCACAGTTACCGCAGCACCAGAACAAGAGAACCAGAGGGGTATCAAGTTTCAAAATATCCAGAGCCCAAGGGCAGACGATGCACAGTCGCTCCCTACTCTCCGAAAAGACCCTCTAGTCTTTCTACAAAAAGATATTACTGGCAGGAAATGATGGCCACCCAGATCATTTCGCCAATCAAATCCTGCCTCAGAAAGGCACCTTTAACGACAATCGAATCCTGCCACCTTCGACCCCACGACTCATCACACAATTTATCTGTTCTCCAATATTGACCATGAACGCCGCGGGAGCCGTGGATTTTTTTTAATAGTCTTTCGATCTCGTGACCCGAATCCACCGAAATCGATCCGAGCTCCTATTTCGGTCTCTACTTCCAACTTTTGAAGCCGAGGTCTTCCGCCAGCTCATCGGCCTCGCCACCACCGGTTGCTTCTGCCGAGCCCAACGAGAAGCGAACTCAGAAACTGGGCCGCGGCATTCCAAAAGGTCTTCGTTGGAGCCATCTTGGAGGTTCCCACAATCTACGCCACATATAGCCTGCGCGTGATTCAGGTTGTAAAGCTGGATTGCAGGGTTAGGGCATCTTTCCGGTAGGTTTGAACTTATTAAGGACTCGCAGGAAAACCCTCTCTCCATAGCCCTATTCGCCTATTTTGTTTCTCGGATGCTAGCGAATAATTTTCCCGGCGTTTTTTGTTACTGGGAACTGGATAGCATCAGCTACTCTCCCGCCGTCCACCCCGGGTCCACGTGGCAGAGAATATTCTGGCCCAGCAGAAGGTGTCTAGAAGCATCTCCTCCTGCCCTTCGAGCATCTCGTAAAAGGCTATGTCCCTCTGGTCGTGGTGTGGGTGGTTTCCCTACGTAACTAGATTGTCCTTTTCATTCCCTTCGCCGTGGATGTCGTGTGGATGAGGACATGGATGACTATTTTCTGGATGGATAAGTTGTTCGCGATGACAGGTGCATGCAGATCCAAGTGGGCGGAGTTGTCTTCTCTTTGCCCGTGCTGACTAGGGAACGCGTCCCCTTAAAGTTCGTTTGCCCATGACTTTCACGCTGCTTGCAATACGTGGCTCTATATTTCTAGAGTTCTCGTTCACTTTGTTTTCTTGCATTTGTATGTAGAAAAACATCAACTTGATGATTTTTTTATGTATTTTTCCTATAGAAGTTATGGTGGGTTGGCACCATCAGAACTCTGTCTGAGATCTGTGTGTGTATTTTTTATTTTTTATTCTTTCGTGTTAAGAATGAAAAATTGTAAATCCATGAAAAATTGTGGATTTTTCACAGCTAATATACAACTTATTCAAATGTGAGTGCTTACTTTATCCCTGTAAAACCAGGTAAATGCATGTGTATTGGTTTAATTTATGACAATAATACACACTTAAGCAATTTTATAGTTTGTCTTCAGGAGTAGCAACAAAATATCAAACACATGACTCTCACAATGAATACATACACCACCATTTGGGACTGTGTACAAAGAGGGATAGCTTGGTATACATGTTCTACTACAATGCCCAAGTAAAATGGTTTTTGTCCACTTCCACAATGAAACTTCATAATTTAGTGTATGCTTCCACATACAAATAAACCAGTTGAAATGGTAAAAGGAAAGCTTTTTGTATTAATTACTAAAAATGATATTAGATTGAATGAGAATTCTTCTTATAAAGTAGTTTGATTGATTGATTTTTTGCAGTTTAAAGGAATGTAGGCAATCATTGATTGTGACTTGAAAAGAGTTCCTTAAACCATATCCCAGCACATGAAGTGCACTCTTTCTAAGTCACACCAAAGTTTACATAAAAATAAAAACAAGAATCAACTGAATATAGAGGTGGGTCATGTACCACCCAAAGGAGTGTACACGTGGCACAACTACGGTGGTGGGGTTCATTTCACGTCATGGGGAGCATGTAAAGGGGGTTTGTGTATCTCAATCTGCCGGAGTAATCTTACCCACCATCACGACTGGACATCTTTCCCCATTGCCCTAACTGAAGCCGGAACTCTCCCCCGCTCGTGGTGGGTGGAATTCAGCCCTTTTCTCACGAGAAGGCGAGACAGCAATTATTCAATGCGCATCAGTCCCCCCCGCAGCCACGAAAGCCGGGATCTTAATTGGCCCAGCAATTCAGCAGATCCGCAGCACCTTTTAGCCATGACTTTGGAGATGGGGAGCGGAACTTGCATGGAAGCCACAGTGAGAGGGGGGGATAGAGTAAATACTTGCAGGGCAGCATGGGCACCGGAAGGGCAGCGAGGGCCCGAGCCCACCAGCGTGAATCAAATCCTAGGGTTTAATTGGCCATTTTCTGACAAACCACATAGTTCCGAAACTGACCCTTGCAATATTCACCTGATCCTGCGAGGCCTCGCACGTGGTCCCGCCTGCCAGGTACCCTTCCTGAAGCCAGTCCCTGAAATATTTATAATAGTTCTTCATTTTGTTTTCCTTGGACCGTGGACCGCTGCCCGCTTGTGGCAGAATTGGCGGGTGTTGAGGGTCTCGGGGTATGACATGGCAGACATGTCAGCTTGGCTGTCGACTGAGAACGGGGTTGTTTCGGGGTGATGAAGCTCTCTGTTGCTCTTGCCTTGAAGTGGCATTGTGGAAACAGCACTTGTATATGTCTCTCTGTGAACGTGGTCTGTTGGCTTTTTGATGCACTCCCCTTCTACAGCACCCCACCACCCCAACATGTCTACAAATTATATTTGTTTACCTACATTACTATGTGAAAAGACACGTTGTCGGGTAGAGAGAATTCGCCTTGGGAAAATGTCGGATTTCTAGCTGTTACTAGAACTAGCAGGGAACATGAGAGGAAGCCGTGCAAGTATCTTCTATACTTGCACAATATTTGTTCAAGCTTTCAAATTATACTTGTATTATACTTGTACAAGACTTGTACAAATATAAAATATAAACCCTTGAATAATACTTATATAAATATTTGTATAATACTTGTACAAATATTTATACAAACACTTGTATAAAATAATGTATAATCCTTGGTATAATATTATACTAATATTATGTATAATACTTGTAAAATACTTATAAAATACTTATAAAATACTTGATATAAATATAAGTATATATACTTGTATAAAAGATATAAGCAAAGTATGTATATATTCAAGTATACTTCAAAATACAACCGCATATGAAGAATACATGTTATACAACAAGCTGAAACTAAATAAATCACTAAAAATTCATCCAGGGGTCAAATCAAGCGTGCTTATAGCCTATGGAAAGCCAATAATCCATTGTAAAACATATCAAAATTTTACAAATAGATGACTTACCATTTAAAAGTTATGGCTAAAAGAAATAGCCACTAAAATTTCCCAGCAAATGCAAAGGCAACAAAGCTCCTCTTCACTTCAGCCTTTGTTGTGATTACTTCTCTTTTCTAAATTGGGCATGCAATAGCTTTTTAGAAAGCTCACTCCATCATCTAACTTTTTCTAAAATTTTGCATGTATGCCTCTCAAACTCCAGATTTTATAGCTAGTTGATTCTACTCTGCAGACCCTAGTAACAATTTGTCCTCTTGACACTTCATGGCTCATAAAACTTTCATAAAAGCTCCAAATGAATTGATTTTTGTTTTCATGGAAAGCTTACACAAGCTACTATAGGCATCTAAAATATCAAAAAGATTAAAGATATTGTCCAACTTGGGTGGTTGAACAAAGTCACTGCCCCTCTTCATCAGGTGGCAACAAATCCTTTCCCCTTCTCAAGCTCACAACTTTTCTTCTCCAACTCCAAATGCTACAAGAGATGTCTTGATAGAAAGCTAGCACGATTTTCCACACTCTCTACAAATTACGTGCAGTGCATATTGTCATACTATATTTTTATACACTGCACGTAAATGTAGTATGACAACATGTTTACATCTATAGAGAGATACAGAGAAAGAAATCTAAGGATGTCTACAATTTTTATACTTTGTTTCACTTGTTGGTAATGGATGTGAGGTTGCAATAAGTTTGCATGAGAGAGTGCCTCATACTACACCAGTGTCTGCAAGGCACTTTCACATGAATGAGGACAAAGATTTGGATGAAACGTACTCACCTTTTTAACTTTCGTAGACTTTCAGTTGTGGCTGTTACCATTAGTATTGGACATGTGTACTTTGAATCGGATCAAAATTTAGAGTTGCCATGCATGCATCCAAATAACTTCATTGTGTTTACTATTTTTCTTCTCATACTTTAATGAATATAAATTGAATGTTCACAAGTTGCTTTAGCATGCTATAAAGCATAGGTTGTGTACAGCAAAACAAATAAGTGTAAAGAGATATACCGCAAAAGCTCAGCTATACTGAAATTTTAGTAATTATTTTATTTATATCAAAAGGTTTTGATCCAATGTTGAAGAATCTCATTCACAAACATTTCAATAATCACCAATTTCAGACACTCTAAATGACAAAAACGAATCATTTTATTTTATTTTGCTAAAGTGGTACATGTCCCATCAAAATAACAATGTTGGAGAAACAAAAAATATGTATTCCAAATTTGATATCTAAGTTGAAGTTTCAAAGCTTTTGTACAGGCTTGGTTACTACTGAGGCAATAATCATTTATTCATGATTGAACCATGTTGCCAAAAAAATCAATATATATATATATATATATATATTTGTTTGTTTGTTTATTTATTTAGTTTGTTTGACACCAGTGTAATGTTTGGATTCCACACAGTGAATTCACAAAACTCAGCAAATGATTAGCAAAAGTGGAGGCCTGTACACAATTTTCTTATCATATTTTCTGTTTTATTATTAGTATTGCTATTGCAGGTTTTTCTCAACTTTTCTCCAGGTCCACAAATTTTAAATTCAGAAGTAAAGATTACCTATGAAAAATTCAAGAAAATTTATGCCTTTCTGTGAAAGGAAAAAACCACAATACAATTTCTAAGTACATCCACCACAAACTATAGTTTCTCATTTGTACATGCATACATACATATATATACACGTCCATTCAGTTTTCTCATAAATGAAAACCCCAAGTTTAAACATTCTCTGTGTAAAGCTCTATCCCAAGTGTACCAAATTAATACAAGACTTTATACTAACAGAATGCTTTTTTTGCAGTGATAATTATATATATATATATATATATATATTAAATGCATGTACATGTTCATTTGTTAAAGTATGTACAAATTATTTTTCATTGCTTCAGTTCCTGCAACAAAAAGAAACTATGTATATAAACATACTATAATTTTGAAATTTATGATTAGCCAACATGACTATGATATAGAGTTACTCTAGTGTATTTAACATTATTTTTTTTCTTTTCTTTGACACAACTGGAGTCTACCTAAGTGTACTTAACATTCACACCACAACCTTCATTTATGTTTTAGATTGTGTGTGCATCTGATAATGTAGAATTGATACAGAGTGCTGATACAACAAAGGTTCTGAGTTTCAAAATTCAATAACCTTTAACTTTCAAATAGAAACATACACGTGTGTTGCAGTGGTTGAAGCAAATGCTTTCATTATTTATCTCCACTGTTCCAATAGAGAGTTTCTTAAAGGCTTTATTTTATTTTTGCTTCAAATTTTCTATACATACCATTCAAAATACATATATATATATATTTTTAAATACAAAAACGGGGAATACCCAATGCATTGATACTATCTCGATACTTTTAGGATAGAAAAAGGTGCCTTATAATATTGAGCAAATTAACCTCACACCCCTCTGGATGAAACACCTACATAAATTAAAGAGAAGATATAGATATGAATGTTTTTTCTTTTTTTCTTTTTGCATCCCTTTGCTATAAATGTGCAAAAACAACCATGAGAATCTACACACTAAACAGTCTGGCAACTTGTCAGGATGACTTGTGACAGAAGCCAAGACAATCCAGACCAGAATGCACTCCTGGCTGCCACATGACCAACAAAGAATCCTCTTTCCCAAACAACAAACAGATCTCTTGGCAATCCACAAAAGAGAAAAAAAGAAAAAGAAAAAGAGTGAGTATATCCTTAAGAAATTAGAAATAAAAGAAGGAAAAGAATAAAGCAGGCTCAAGACAATCATGTACCAACACAGAATTTAGCATCTAAACATAAATCAACAATGATGCTAAGACATCAGCTGGGTTTTGGCCTTGGTATAGGCTCATGCAGGTGTGTCACATGTGCCTTGCATAATTTCATGAAAGATTCACCTTTGTGTTTGCACTTCAATGCATCTATTTAGGGATGGAGCCCAATTCAACTGTGTCTCATTGAGGAAGGAATCCACTGTGGGTGGATTTTTATTCACTCTGTTTCATGAGGGAAAAGGCGTTTTGAGCAGAGTCCCACCATCAAGGACTTGGTGTGTGAGACCTCCAGTTGGCTTAGAAACAATGGTGTAAGGCCCACATACTATATTAGGAAGTCATGATTGAGTGCATAACTAGGCCGTTCATTCCAAGTGTACAGTGGGCCATTGGAATTGCCCAGGGGGAGCAACAGCTGCAGCAGCTTTTCAACTGCAGTCAGATGAGTGGGATTATGATATCATCCACTTCCACTCTCAAGGCTCCTAACTGTCATCTCATCCAGCCACTATTCATCCAGCCATTCAGAAGAATAGTGTCAAGTCCAGGACCCTTGTGTTTGGATCTTCTAATATAGGTGCACATTGTTAGCAAGGTATTATAATAATAATGTGCAAATAGAGACAAAAAAAAAGAATAAAATGTATAGCATACTTTTCCCTCAAAAAGCTTGTATTGTATGTGCTTCTTATACAAACTTTGCAAAAGAACTTTTGATTATTTTTTTTTGTTATATATGTAGTTATCTAACACAGTGTGGAATATATCAAAGTATTTGATGGGGTTGATTACATTGTATATTTCTAATGTATTTTTAAACTACTAGATAAATTCTCATAATGTCATTTTCCAATCATAATGAGAGCCACATCAACTTCTTTATTCATGAGGAGTGTGGTCTCACTAATGCCACAAATTACATTTCAACACCACCTAGCAAAAGCATTCATTTAATACAGAGAGTATGCTGGAGTCTTTTCACTTGTACAGGAGAATACTTGTCCCTAGTTCTGTGGCCAGTAGGAAATTTGGCTTGCAAACCCTAATTAAGCTTATTGGGAAACTAGTAAAATAAGCTAGGCCAAAGTAGGACTTCTAAATCCAAGTCTGACCTTGTACATGTCCACAAATTCTAGCCATTCCCCAAGGTCACTGACCTGAAGACCCAAAAGTTCTCCCCCTACACCACAATTTGACTTTGTCACATGGGAACATGGAACCATGCATGAAAACCCAATTGTTTCTTTCAACCTACATTTCCTTTCATTTCCTTTTCATTTCTTCCCATGCTATCAGGAGATGTTTTTCACTATTGTTGCAGAGGGCAGCTTTCAGATGCCAGAGGCAACAATGGCATGGGATATGGATGCTGATGATCCTGAGATGCATGTAGACTCCATGCAAATTTCCAGAGATGACTGCAGCAAAATCATTCTTGGTTGATGATTTTCCATATTGGAATGCTCTTGGGAGGAGGTACTACCCCCATAATAGCATAGCTGAGGGTAAAGCAGACAGATGTAGAGCAGCGGACACAAGCCCTTTAACAGCCAGAATCTGCTGCTGGTAGTGGCAAGCAAGCAAGAGGGAGGGTTTGGTCTTGAGTGATTGCTACAGAGTGAATGAGAGCATAAGTGTGTATGTGAGTGAGTGAGAGAGTATGCCACTTTCAACTTTTGGCATAGAGAGTAGATCAGCAGCTTTTGGCTTGATGAGTGGGAGCCAAGTTCCACATGGAGCTGGTCCTTGGTCATGGAACCCTGCAAGGACAGCAATGCAACTTGTCTCTGAAACTCCAAGAACCATAGCTCCCTTGAAAATAGAATAGAAAAGAATAAATATTTTAATTTATTAAGACATCCTTTACCTGCATGTGGTTCAAATTTCTTGCTGCTGATTCATACCCAAAAAAATCTGCTGTCCTTTCCTCCAAACATTATTTGAGGAAATATCATTCAATTACAGAAAGGTGGTGAGAGATTCATCTTGGGGGAGTGGAGGCCCATCACTTTGTTGGATTTTTCTTGCAAAGAAAATGCAAAAGTTTTACAATTTTGTTTTTGATCAATCAATCTGGAAATAACCAATCAAGACCAAACTGCTTTCTTATTCTTTGGTTCATTTTGGATAACATATTGGTCACCAAAGAGACTATTTATTGGGCCAAAATATCAAAAGAAATCCCTTCTTCAATTGAACATAGATTCCTCAGAAGCATATGATACAGTTTTGTGAAGTTATTTATTTATTTATATTTATGGTGACATAAAAATTAGGTTTTCACACTACTTTCATCTCTATGACAAAATGTTGCTAAGTGGTGTAGAGACCCTGATTACCATTAATGGTAATCAATATAACAGATTTCTACTGCAAAAAATATTGAGACAATATTGTATACTATTTCCTTATACGATTATTTTATTTTGAAAGGGTTTAAACCTAATGTTTAAAAATGGTACAAAAAAAATCTAATTTGGGATGTTAAACTTTCAAAGAAATGAAATGAATATGTTATTCACCTTGTCCAGCATAGAAGAAGAAAAATATATAAACCAAGCAATTCACAAACTTTATCCATTTGGTCCAACATCAAGATTAGATATTAACTGGTCTAAAATAGTTGCATAGTTGCAAGAAGGTAATAATCCAAGACTCAAAAAAATATGAAAAAAAATTCAATGAAAAAAAAAACTTTATCAATATGAAAAAAATCCAAAAATATCAACACTTTTCTAGTTGAGTTATTTATTTTTTCCTTCAAAAACATAAAAAATTACATTTTTTTTACTCAACACAATTCAACAATAAATAGATTATTGGTGTTTCACTACGTAAAACGTAATAGAAAAATTAATATTGAAAATAACATACCACTCTCCATGGTGTTTTGCATTTTACTTCTTTGGACAAGGTCTATTAAAACGTTAAAATAACCAGACTAGCTCTGTATGTGTGTGCATAATGAAAGACTGGTTTTATCAAAATGTGTTTCCTGTATTATGGAAGACTGTCACCAGCTTTACAAAATACTGTGAGATTCACAAGATTCACAAACTACATTGATTTTTCATGTACTCAATATTCAATTAGGAAACTACTTGGTTACTATCACATCAGTAGAAACATAATTTGATGCAGAACACTCAAACATTCCCAGTGGACACTATTGAGTGCCACTTTTCCACTTATCAACAATAAGTGAAACTGGGAGGTTTTTGCTCAAGGGTCTCTAATAATGTGCATATTATAAAAGAAAGCTCTTGCACACAGGAATAATGGAACATGATTAGAGGTTTTACCTTTTCCTCTATAATCGATGACGTACGAGCATCTGTGGGTAGAAGAAAAGTCACATTCGCTTGAGCTTCCTCTTCATCAGTGTGAAACGGGTCTCGGATCTCAGCCGCTGAGTCAGCCCTCCGTGGTCCTGCCATCTCGCCAGCATGGGATGGTCTGCCCGGCATCGAGCGGGCAGCTCCGACACTACCCTTAAAGTTGTGCCCCTGCATAGCAACTGAGCTGGCAACGCATATGCCGGGCTACGAAATGGAACTTCAAATGATCCGGAACAAGAGGATGAGAACGGGGAACGGAGAACGGGGAACGATGAAAAGGCTGGCCCTGAAAGGGGGACAGGGTTTGTTCCGACGCTGTGCAGAAGGGGCAAGGGGGCCGGGGTCAGAAGCAGCCCCCCTCCCCGCGCTGTCCCGGCGCGTGCCGTCTATACCTGGCTCGACCTTTTCGGTTCTCGGTTTGGTAGTTGTGGGTTATTTTTGGAGGCCCAGTGATAGAGGCAGGCAGGCAGGCAGGCAGGCAAGGCCAGGTGGTCAGTGTGAATGGATTGTGGAGACGGTTAAATGGCGGTTACTCAGAAACGAGTGACGTGGCATTAGACAGATCCACGGAATTATCTCTTTGGGCATCCGCGGCAGCAGGGGGCGGCAGCTTTCTGGACTCTCCCCGACGAGAGGTGGAGCGGGGAAGTTGTCACGAAGCCACGTGTCTTGCCCTTGTCCTCGCGTTTGGGGGCCCCACCATCACCCTTTCTTCGTGCTTTGACGTCCTAGAACTGTTGAACGTATCCACTAGAATGTAATGGGGAGGAAATCAAAACAAAATAATTAAATGCTATTTTACAATGTCATGCTTTTGATTTTAAATGGTAGGTGAAATAGATGTAGGCTTGGAAAAGATAAAAAGTTTGCATGAATACTATTTCCATGGGATCTAATGATTTCTCGAACATATTGGATGTTGTTTAACAATAAAATGGTGTGCTATTGTGATCAATTTCATCATTATAATCAAGTAAATAAGCAAACAAAAAGAACAAAAAAAAGGTCATCTTACAAATATGCTATATATACAAATATATGTAATTAAAAATGATCCATATGCATTATATAATATACCTAAATAAATATATAAACTTCCGTAGATTTACATGTGAAAATTCCTTTTTGATATTTATATTTTAAAAAATCAAAGAAAAGCAAACAAACAATCACTTTTTTTTTTTCTTTTTTTGTCCTAGATGGTTTAGGATTTTAATTAATGTGCAAGTTGTATCATGCCCTTGTCTTGATTTTCCACTACTAACAAGCTATCACGCTATTTTATTTGGAAAGAATACTTTTTGCACTACTTGGTTCAAAAAAATTAAATGAAGAAATCATAAAAATAATATATAAATACAAAAGCCCAAAAATGAGGTGTATCTTTGTTATAATTAAAGAAAGGCACAGTAACAAGAAAGAGATTGCATTTTGTTTGATTTCTGTTTTCTGTTCTAAATACCAACTCACATGCGAAAAATATTTTCCATGTTGTTACATCAAATGGAATTCTTGTACCAAGAAAAATCTTGGATACATGACTCATAATCAAGGAATCTAAGTTTATTTATATAGTGTTTAGAGATGGTGCCAGAATACACAATAGATATCCCAGAAAAAACAAAGTAGCAATTTATGTGCTTACCAGTGTTGAGATGACAACCATGTACAATCACAAGTATGAAGAAAATATGATTGATGACCAAATAATTTGGCAGTGTCTTAAACAAGATGCAACAATTTAAATATAGATAATCTTGATGATAGTTGCATTTAATTCAGTGATTTGATGAGGGTTGAAAGTAACACAATTACACCAGTAGGAGACAAATAGTAATAGTAGTAATAATAATAAAATCAAAATCAAAATCAATTAAGTACATTCCTATATAATAAAATATCGACATAAACATTTATATCTAATGCTCTAAATTTTAAGAATGATAAGACTTACAAAGCCGGCAATGATGAGATTAAGCAAGAAAGTCATTTAGAAAATATGTCAAAATTGTTGCTTCTGTTTATACATACATTTATTCTTTCTACATTATTATTGTTGTTTCCTTTTTCTGCAACACTATTGTGCAAAATAAAATATGAAAGCCAAAAGAAACTAGTACATCACATAAATTTGAATTAACTATATGAAGACATCATATAATCTTTTTATTTACCTATATTAAATATAATGCTACAATTCTGTTGATAAGTCATTTAGGTTTCAAAGGTATTGTGCCTTGGTTTATACTTATTTACATTATTTCGTTTCCTTGTCTCTAAGTATTTTAGAAGGATGTTGGAAATGAAAAAATGACAACAATAATAATGAAAATAGACAGATAAAATAAAATGAAATGGAGAGGAACAAATGGCAGGAGCATTTGATAAAATCACAAATACTCTGATTGAAAACATGCCAATCAATGATCACATTTGCAAGAATAATATTTTAAAGGAATTTTCCATTCTTGGAATTAAAGAACTATTGAATCCATGTACAAAAACTTGATGCAAATGGGATATCATAATAACAACACATTTAATATAAAATGTAACAATGCTAGTCATAATAGAATTGGAAAAATATTTTTATGATTTGC
The DNA here is from genome assembly GCA_036785485.1 of Physcomitrellopsis africana. Taxonomy (NCBI): domain Eukaryota; kingdom Viridiplantae; phylum Streptophyta; class Bryopsida; order Funariales; family Funariaceae; genus Physcomitrellopsis; species Physcomitrellopsis africana. The sequence goes on along the minus strand of JAWRVF010000290.1, from coordinate 179,842 downwards.
TATTATGATCACAAGTACATGGGACTTAGAAGAACAGAATAATTTATTTCAATATTGATGTATGACAATAAAAGAAAATTACTTCTCAATAAGCTTCAATTACTCCAAATTACTAAAATATGTTTCTATGGTTTATTTGTTTACAATAATTACAAAAGAAACAGAAGAAGTTGTTCTATCTGATGATCCAAAGAAAACAAAGATAAATTAATAAGATCCTTGAAATTCCCAAATTCAAGAGAAAAATAAGAAAATGGGTTTTAGAGTTGATTTTCCTCTCATAATGTTTCTGGATGTTCAACATTAAGTCTGAAAAGCACCGATATGATTATATATGTTTTTTTTTATTTTTTTAATATTTTTTATTTTAAGAAATACATAAATGTCATGTTTCTTGTCTGAATGTACAGCAATTCAATTGGGTTTTATTTCTTTTTCTATACATATTTCAGTTCAGACTCCTTGGATTCACAAGCAAGTCATCAGTTGGTTTAGAAATCAATTCAACTTATTGGGAAAATGTCATTAAAATCATTTAAAACAATACAGTCGTACAGTAATGTCATTGACAATTAAATTCTCCATGATTGCACCTTGTTATTGCCATTTGTTTAATATTATGACTAACTCACTTTTGATAGCCCTTTTCATGATTTAAATCAGTAAAAGATTTAGACCTTGTAAATATATTTTATGCTTCATAGTTGCATTCACACAGAGGGCAATACAGCATTCTAAATGTGTTACCCAATACTTTTTTTATTTCCAAATACATATATAATATACATAAGAATGTTTATATTTTGAGATTTTGTGGATTAAATGGTATTTCTTTAAGGGTGTTGCTATTGCCACCTTAATTTGTCCTAATGCCACTACAACTTGCCATCTACCACATGCCACCATGGTTTTTGCTAATACCACCATAAGCTGCCCTAAACTTGATTTGCACACCATTTGCTCTCCTCAACCCCCTTGCTCTACATGAAATCTCCACAATTTTCCTTGCAACACTCTTCCGCTCACTCCACACTCCCATCCTCCGTCATCTTTCCGCCATCCTCCTTCATCCTTTCGCCATTGTCCTTCATCCTTCATCTTTTCGCCATCCTCTTTTTGCCATCTTCTTTCATCCTTCATCCTTCCACCATTCTCTTTCATTCTTCATCCTTCCTCCATCCTTCTCATTGTATACTCCCGCTCCCCTTCCAATCCTACTCCACTTCTCTCATCTCCTTCTTGTTGTAATAACTCAAAAGGATTCTCCTCTTCTTTTCCTCAATTGTAAAAATTTCTCCAAAAACCATCCTAATTGTCATACAAGGGTATAAGGATATCTGTCACTAATATTCTCCATATTGTCAATCAACATGCATACACTAGATTGACAACCCTCTCATAGATCACATAACAAATCTGACTTTATGAAATCTCTTTAATATTCTATGATATTTAGTAGAAGATATGTCTGCATCTTTTGCAATGGATTGCATTGCATCATAAATATCTTGATCCATAGCAATTTTTATTTCCAAGTTCCTGAATCCACGCCTCATTCTAATTTGCTCATGTTATCTCCTCAATTTTTTGGTTGTATACGCTTCATCTGTGTTTCCTGAATAATGGACTATGTTTGTCACAAATTTTATTGTGACCATAATCACGAAAAATAGGTTTGTTTGTTTTTTCCAACAATTGATGGGCAACTTAAATGATGAATGTGGTAGCATTAAAAAAGACTTCTGCAATCTCAAAACGCATTTCAAATCTACACTAGGCTGATTTTATTGCTTCTTGTGGGTTTGTGGTAGTTGAAAGAAATGTTTGTTTTATATTATTGAATTGGTAGCAGAGTAAAGTAAGGCATGTGTTTTTAAGTTGAAAACCAAAGTTCCATATTTAAACATTCAGAAGCAGATTTGGAGGAGGGTGTGAGGTGAGTAAAAAAGTGTTGCAAGGAGAATTGTGGGAATTACATGTGGAGTGAGGAGATTGAGGTTGAGTAGTAGGAGGGAGAGTAAGTGGTGTACAACTCAAGTTTAGAGCAACTTGTGGTGGCATTAGCAAAAATTAGGGTAGCAATAGCAATATACTTTTTTAAAAATCTATAAAATCTTTAAATTTAATGTTTTAAAATAAATGAGTGAATATATAATGTATGTTACTTAATAATTATTCAAAATAGAAAAAAAAAAATCAAACATCTTTATTTTTTCTCTTCTTTCCAAATTTGTATTACATTCAAATATATATATATATATATATATATATACACACACACACACACATGTGTATGTATTTCCATGATATTATATTTATCATGTATTTTCATAGAAGTCCAACAATTCATTGATGATTTTTTAGAGTTTATAAAGGACATATGTAAAGTCAAAAAAAATATAAAAATTTGATCCAATATTCTTTTATAAAAAGGAATACATGTCACAAAATAGATGGGTAGCAAAGGATTCAATATGTGGAATCCTATTATTGCATTTCCTTGCCACTAGACTTGTTGACAATTTGGTTATATGATTAATTGGTTAAAAATTTTTGAAACCAATTAATTAACAAATTTAGTTGGTTCACCAATCAATAACTAATTAATTTTCATTTAAAAAATCCTTGTGCGAATGAGATATTATTTATCTCAATTTTAAAGTGGAGATCATAGTTTGAGTCAATCTTATTGTAGCTACACTATGGTTCCTTATTTGAAGCCTTGAAGCATGATTGAAGAATGGAATTGCGAGCAATTTCACAAAGATCACAAGAGCTCAACCAAGACACCACTTAATAAAAAGGCTCAATATGTGGGAGGATTAATAAGAAATTTAACAAATGATGGGATTTAACACATCACACAATTAAAAGGCTCAACTTGTAGGAGGATTAATAAGACATTGAACAACTTGTAGGAAGATCAATAAGACATTGAACAACTTGTGGGAGGATCAATAAGATATTGAACAACTTATAGGAGGAACAATAAGTCACACCTTACAATTAGAAAGTTCAACATGTAGAAGGATCAATAAGACATTTAACAAGCAATGAGATCAAACACGCCACATAAGCCACAAAACTTGCAAGCACATTGTTTTTTCTTTCAATTATTGCGCTAAAATACATTAATCCTATATTGTAAATACTTGATATGCCGTTATGGTATCAACAATTTAACATATTTTTTGATGATGAAAAAAAATTCAAAAGATGTTATATGGGGTGTGAGATGGGAATTATAGAATATATAAAAAAGAAGAAAACTTGATCGTAATGTACATCACCAAGATGGCGCTATGCTGGTATGGAGTACAAAAGTGGGCATGAACACTGCAATTTAAATGTTTGATATTACAGTGTGACAATGATGCTACTAGTGGTGATTGACTGGTGATTCACCAAAGATGTCCATTGTCCATATACAAGATAATCAGAAATAATCATGAGAAGGTGATGAGCGCTGCAAATTACAATTATATACTATATTGAAGAATACTATTTAAGTTGAAAGTATAATACTATTTCTTCTTGCTCCTTGTTTTTTCTTCATTATGATACTATTTTCTTCTTGATTTTTACTTGGTTGGATTTGTAATTGTATTCATTATTTTCTCCTCATTACAATATTAATTGTCATCTCTTATGGTAATCTACTTGATTTCTACTTTATGTAGCTCATGTTTGCATGATGCAATTGTATGAGACTATTATATATTACAAGTATAAAAGATGTGGTATAGAAGACTTGAAGGCTGTAACTAAAATCCTTCAAGAATTACACATGTTAGTACTTGAATTGAAGGAATTATATATAGACCGTGATTCTCCATATACTAAAGTTGCATCTCCTATAAAACTCAATTATTGCTTTAATATTGGTATATCATTATTCTCAATCATTCACTCATTTATAAGATGCTTTTGTTTATAAATCATTTATTATCTGTGTGTACCAATAAATTGAAACTTAAATGAGGCATTTGAAAGTTTTTATTTGTTCAACATGAAAGCTTTTATGATTAATTGTAAGCCATAATATATTTTTATTATAGAATAAAAATTATATGCATTTTTATATTTGATGTGGAAATTATATTGCATACTTGTGATATCTTTGTTTTGATTTTTTGTCTTTTTAAATCCTATTTTTAAATAATTATAATCTCAAATCATATTTTTAAATAGTTATAATCTTGGATCTTTTTTTCAAGCAGTTGTACATTTATAGAACCTTAGGTTTCTCAGATTGTACCTATGTCAAAAGATTTTGTATTATACAACACTAATGATTATAGCAAAGCAAACAAAAGAAGTGAATCAAACAATGATAATGAATTGTACAAAGATGACAAATGTGGCTCAATAGCATTGTCATTAACTAATTATATCAATTCAATTGGGCTCCAATTGAAGAGGTGGAAGACAATATTTTAGATTTGGGATTACTTTTGAAAAGAAGACAATGATGAAGGAAATGCAAGAAAGTTTTATTATCATTACATCATTAAATATAAGGATTGTAGCAATGTCAAGTTATATCTTGTAATTATATCATTGATTGCACATCTAAGAAATATCTATCATATTACAAAAGACAAAGGAACTGCAGGTGATCAAATTGGAACAACCTTGTCTTTTATTGGATGTCTTAATCTTCATCACCAACTTGACAATAATTCCAAAATAGATATAGTTAAGAGTCTCACCAATTGGATTGTGGATTATAAGCAAATTTTTAATGTAGTTGAAAGTATCACTTTTAAAAAATTAGTAAAAAAATTGAACATATGGTATAAATTATATAGCTGGTTTATAATTTTTTATTACTTGGAGGATGAATATGCCAAAGCAAAAATAAATTTTAGAGGGATCTTCTACAAAATTTATAGATTTTTTTCTTTAAGTGTGGATAGATGGTCCTCTTAAATAATGAGAGGATATTTTGTGATTATAATTTATTAGATTATCAATGAATAGGAATTGAAGTGTAGTATATTGGATTTTAAGTATTTTTTCTACCAGAGAACACTTGGTCAATACAAAATTTAATACTTGGAGTTGTGAAAGAATACAATTTGTACACTCAAATTAGAGGAATTACAACGGATAGTAGATTTGAAATAAACTTGACAATAAAGCTCCTATGTGAAGATATTCAAATGAAATATAAAGTTGACATTAGAAAAGATTGACATTGTCAATGTATTTGCCATGTTATAAATTAATGTATTATTAATACAAAAGCCCAAGTGAAGGTCAAAGTGAGCAAGATTTAGATTTTTTTCAAATCAATTTGAAAATCTGTTTCTATATGTAATTTCTTCAAGGCTATTTAAGTCTCGCTTAGATGGGCAATTCCTGCCAAAGTATCCAACTTCAACATCAAATTGCATTGGAATTTGATGTTTATGATGATCAAATAGTATTATAAATTGAAAGATATATTTTAGACCATATGCAATAGCAATGACTTTAAATCTAAGTTCCATTGTTTGTAATTAAGTAATTTTGACTAAAAAGTTTTAAAATCCGTCAAAGACTTCTTAAAAACATAATTTTAATATACAAACATTGTAAGTAGAAATCATTATACAACTTCAATTTTATAGCTATTAATTTTTTATTTGTTGTATAGCTATTGTGATAACACAATTTAGGATTGAGTAACAATTGGATTTACCACTCCTATTGTTAAGACAACTATTTCAACATTCAAGGCTAAGTTGGAAAAATATCAACCTTACTTATAGAATAATCTAGCAAACTTGGCACAAATTCTTGATCCATGCATGTCAAATTCCTCTCACATGGCTCAATCTATGAAGCTCCCAATTCAATGTATTCTTATTGAGAGGTATCAATACAAATTAGTCAATGGTCAAGACACTCCTATTATACCAAAGCAAAGAGGAATTGCAATGTTGTTTCAAATAATTGGAAAGGCTCAAAATAAAAAAATTCTTGATATAAAAGTCAATGAAGTTGACTCATTCTATCAGTTCACACAAAAACTTGATAGATAGTATGAAGGTGTATTGTTGTGGTGGAAAAACATTAAGACTCTAAGATTTCTACATGTAACTAAGCTTGCTCGATTTCTATATGTAACTAAGCTTGCTCGAGATACTCTTATGATTATGAGATTTTTAATTCCTTCAGAATCCTCATTTTCAAGCAATGAGCAATTTGTTCAAGGGGATTGCAGATGACTTACAAATACAAATATTAAAATGATGATGAAGTTGTGTTCTTGGAACTGACTTATGAAGAAATATGAGGATTGAAAGATTTAGGGTAGTGGGCATAGTTAACTGGTTAGACTAAAGTTATAACCAGTTAATCAGTTAGGTCTTGTTATCGGTTAACCAGGCTTGTAACAGGTTCCATGCTCATTCCTACTTGGCACACAGGACAAAGGGGGTAAAGCCTTCAATTTTGGGTTCCTTATGCTGTACCTGGCTTAAATACAAAGGAACAATCCTTATCTTTTCATTTTTGTTTCTTCTTTGTGCATGGGATTTATTTTTCCACAATATATTATAATGTTACACAATTTATTTTTAATATCAAGCAATGATTTTTAATGTGTGTGTGTGTGTTTTTTTTTGCCTTCTTTGGAGATGAAAATATCTTGTTTTGTATTCATGATATGTGGGGTGGGGGTGGGTGAGTGGGAGACCAACCCCACTTTCATTACAATCTTTTTTTTCTTTCCATTGGCCATAACATGTGAATATGATTGATGGTGTCAAACTAGCTGAAAGTTGGTGGCCTGTCCAATGCCAAGCTCACTGTTAGTTTTCAATTTAAAAAGGTAAGTGTTCCTGCTGAGTGATGTCAAAATTCCCTTTGTACAGAGCACTTGGGTCATGACCCAACAACAACAGCTCCCCAATAGTATTGAACAAAGAGCAAGCTGAAGTGAAAGAAGTCTCATTCATGTCAGTGCAACAAATTCCACCTTGATCTTTGGCCTCCCCCTCAAAAGGTGATGTTGGTTCAATGTGTATATATATATATACATATATATATGCTTACACATACATATGTTTTGGCTTTTGCATGCTGTTTGTGTGTTGAACCAATACTTCAGAGTTGAAATGATGAGGAAACATAAGTTGATTTGATGAATGGAAACATAATCTTTGTTGTTGCACTTTGTGGATATTCAATGTGCTAATGTGATGGACTTTTTGGATACGTTTGATAAGATCAAAAAGACAACAGTGCAATTCACTGTTTTGTTATGATTGAAAATGATCATTGTATTTTTGGATTTTTCTGATTTAAACCTAAGTCTCTCTCTCTCTCTCTCTCTCTCTCTATATATATATATATATATGTAATTAAGTTTATTAACTATCTAATTTTACACTTACAATTCATGTCCACATACACAAAAATTACACATGTAGTGTTTTGTACTTAAAAAAAAGTAATGTTCACATCATTATTGTTACCATGCATATATTTTAATGTCTACTTATTTTATTTTATATTTGAATGGCATAATACTATATTGAAATTAGCACACTTACAAAAATTTAATGTCAAATTCCAAAATTTATTATCTATTGAAAAAACACATTAGTCTAATATTAGATTCTAAAATTTTCTATAAAATGTACAAGAAGAGTGTAAAATTAGTATTTAAATCTGCCACATAGTAAAATCATGATAATGCCATTTAGATTAACATAATACTCATAGAAAAATACATCATGTTAATCCAATAATATACATTAGAGTAATAACTATCTAATCTTGTGTGATTAATATTCTTTTTCCTATTTTTTTAAGAATTATTACAGATGACAAGTGTACAATTTAAATTCAACCACAGAGGAAAAAACATAAATTTTTTATTGTCCACTTTGTTGGAGGTTTTTGCTTTTGGTTTGTGTGTGTGGGACAAAAGAGGGAGGAGGATTTTACTTTTTTCATAGCACAGAACAAAGCACATATGGGCAAATTGACTTTATAATGAGTTGATCAGGGTGGAAACCATATTTGAAAATACATTTGAAGTGATAAGTATTGAGTTGATGGGATTTGGTGAGAACAATGCAAACTTTACCATCTACAAAATGAGAATTATATACACATGTCAATATGTTGTCCAAGGTGACCTCAAACTATCAAAGAACAACAAGTGAAACCAAAAGGACAATGGTTTAAAATCCCAAGCATAAAAGCACCCTTGCAATTGCAAAGAAGACAAAAAAAACCAGCAGGACATCAGCTTTACCAGGAGGCCATTGAAAGAGTCAAAAGGAGAGCTTGTTGGGCAGGGTATTTTCCCATGAGGCAGTAGCAACAGGCAACAAGAGGGAGAGAGGCAAAGGAGGAGGGGGGGTTGGATAAACTCATCCCCAACTGGGTAACACAATGTCCAAGGCAGCCAATGGTCACTTGGCAACATGGGAACCAGATGCTAACAAGGTGTGTGCCAGGTCCCCCTATCCATTCTCACTTGCTCATTGCCTCCCTGCTTCTTGTACACCATGTATGTATGCCTCCACCCTTCATTTGCCTGCCTTCTAAAAGGCCATTTCATGCTCAGTTTTCCCCACTGAATGGAAAGAAGGGAGGATGGAAAGGATTACTTCTACTGCTGCAACTACACCACCAGCATTCAATCCTTTCAGCTGTGTGGAGGTGGTAGTCAGCATAAATACAATATAATATAGGTACTTAACACATATGAGTGCATGTATATATAAATATATAAATATAAGTGTCTGCTCCCGCTCCTCGTCCACACGGCTGCCCGGCCCTTTAATCGCCACACATGGGCGTGGGAATGACGTGCGGGGCTGGAGACGAGGTGAATCCAAGTGCACCGTTAAATAACACAGCCCCGCCCCGCGCCCGCCCCACCCCGCCAGCTGATTCTGCGTTCGCAGCGTGAAATTTGAGGCGGTGGAGGAAAGTGGACGCCGGCACTGGCATTCAAAACTAAATGACTGCGTAGGGGGTGAATATTCTGGATGTAGAAAATACGACGCAGCGTAGATGAACCTCTCCCCCCAATCCCTCGGTGAACGCGGACCCCTCCTCCCCGCCCCCCAAAGGCATACCGCACCCCTCGCCGTCTGTGGTCTTGCTCCATTGCTGCCCCCCTCCCTCCCTTCCCCCCCACCCCCATGCCCATCTCATTCTCGGCAGTGCTCACTGCGCCGGTTATTATTTGTCCCACCATAGCTGAAGGTTTCGCGTCTGTGACGCATTTGAGCCCCCCACTCCCCCACACCCCTTGTTTTCTGAGCTATTGGTATAGTACCTCCCCCGCGCGGAGCCAACTTACGTGTTTGCTGCACCGACATCTAGCGTGTGATTTCGTTGGACTCGTTTGAGGGATGCCGAGTCGGCCTACCGGTGCACGTGGGTTTGTGATCGTGAGGCGAGCTGGTTTTGCAGTGTGTTGGTGAGCCTCGTGGAGTATGTGGGAGGATTCGCGCGTGTACGGGTTCAGGAGGAAACGTTTTGGTCGACGGGTGGATTCGATCTGAAAGAGTTGGTTTAGAAGCGGCTGAAGAAGTCGTAGTGCTCTCGCTGAACCAGGCGTCTTGGCAGGTGCCGAACTGGTTGATCCGCGTTGGATGTTGGAAGGTACGCTGCCTGATTTCATGGCAGAATATGTGGAGTAGTTTGGACCCAAGACTATTGTTACTCGCGCTTGACTCTTGAGAAAATCAGGTGATTCGAATTGGTAAGAACGGCATCTCGTTCGTCTCATAGCTACATTAAGAGCACCCGGTTTCACGTTAGGTAGTTCCCGCAGTTGTGGCAATCAGCTTCTGTCCCTTGCCTGGTTCAAGCCTGTATTCGATACAGCTAGCACAGATGTTTCTAGGTTTTTCCTTGTAAATCACGAATTGCTGGGCGGGCTTGTCGAATCATACTTCGATTATTAGTTTACACCATATATACGACAAAGGCCTACCACTCTTATTATATTAAAAATTCCTGTTAAAGTCCAGCGTTGTTTCTGAGCTTGCAATTATGATGAGGTTTAGTACCTAGACTTGTAGGTTTCTTAGCCTATTCAACCGCCATTACTGCTCTAGCGTCCATGCTAGTTCCACAACTCTTGTGTAGCTGTTACGAAGTTGCCGAACCGCGAAACTAGTCTCCGTGTTGAATTGTAGTGTGTAAGATCTCGAGATGATGTAAAGGTGCCGCAACTATTACACGACCGCGAAGGTCGAAGGACTGGGTTTGCTGCGCCTGGATCGAACTGTTCCTGATTTCTAATGAAGCCATGACTACGTATATTTGTTAATCGTGAAACCCGGCACCGGGCCGTGCCGCATACCACGCATCATATGTACAACCCTCCCCTCAACATTTTCTTTTTGAAATCGATGGTACAACTCCTTTAAGTATCCGTCTGGCACCGACTCGACATAGTTTTCGGAATCACCATGTTTCATGAATGCTGAAGGGCCTTCAGAACTGAGGGTCTTGAAGCAACATTCAGCCTTCTTAGCAGTGGTTATGGATGGCAGAGACTTAATTGTAAGAAAGGCGTCCATAGCTTCGAAAAATCTTGGCAAGTGGTATGACCGGTTGTTGTGCGCAGAGATAGCTTGTTTTTTGGAAGATTGTTTCATGGCATATCCGTGGATGGTCTTGTAGGTTGAAGCGACAAAGAATCGTAGGAGGGTTGGAGGAAGGTCTTGGAAAGTGTTGTGACCGAACAGCAATAAGGGTGTTATGGTTATGGCATGGTTGTCGGTGAATTTTTTGACCACGGAGCTGCCAAGAAAGCAGATTTTGGCGGATGTTCCAGGTGGTGTCATCATTGACGCCGATGTGGGGTGCAATGCGAAAAGGACTCGTAGGGGGCTGTACACGCTCTAAAACGAGGTGGTTGTTATCGTGCGGGGACGCGCGGATGTCTGGACGTTGTGCTGGTGCAGATGGTTCCGTGGGTCTGATTCCTAGGTGGTGGATGGTAGAGTAGCAGGAAATCTGGTGAGTGCGAGGAACCTCAGTTACACGACTTTGAGGGAGTTATCGAAGAGCCTGTGAGAACCAGCGTGGTGAGCATGCGTAGCGGGGCAAATTCAGTGCAACACTTGCTGACTCCGGTGGCACTCGGTGTCTTGAAGTATGCGGTTACCGAGGCCCGGAGGAGGGGTCACCCCCAGGTGCAACCCCTGCATGTCGTGTCCATGTTGCTCACTCACGCCGGAAGCCGTCTGCGACAAGCGTGCATGCTGTCGCAGCCTCAAAACTCTCAATCCGCGGAGTGTAGGGCACTTGAAGTTTGCTTCAATGTCGCCCTGGATCATCTTCCGCAGTCCGCGTTGGCCGCTACCAGCCAGCCCATCCTGTCAAACGCCTTGATGGCCGCCCTGAAGCGGGCTCATGCCCACCAGAGACGGGGATGCCCGGAGCACCAACAATCTCCACTACTCGCTGTGAAAGTTGAGATTGATCAGTTGATTATCTCCATTTTAGACGACCCCAGTGTCAGTCGAGTTATGAAAGAGGCCGGATTTTCTAGTACGAATGTCAAGTTCAATTTGGAAGATGGGTCTGTCACGGCGACTGTAGCAAACGGAGGCGGGAAAGGGTTAGCTGGCCACGTATCAAATGGCGTAGAACAAGCGTTAAGCTGCCATGAGCAGGCTTCTAAGCATGGGATTGATATGGCGTCTCAAGGTATTTGCTTTTCGCCAACTTCATAGTTGAATTTCGCTCTCTTGTTTGCTTCTAGCAAGATTACCCTTTTATCGTGCGAGTTTTGGGTTTCAGCTGTTGACCCCTCCGTTTGTTAAAGGCCAATCTGTGTGGTTTGCTATAATTTGTATGGCTAGAAGCACCGTTTTACAATGTAGTTCTAAATGGTCGAGTTGTGTTATTCCTGACTGCAGCTCCTTTATATGATACTAGTTGCGTGACGCAAGAGGAGAATGAAACAAAAGCATCTGTGAAGTTTCCACCCGTGCCTGCGAATCAGACCAGTTCCATGGAATCATGGCAGCAGTCTGACGCAGTTATTGAGAGTCATGAGAGAAGGGAGTTGGTGCACAGAGCTCCGAATAGATCAAATCCGGTTGTTGGGCCAGGAGTTGGTCTTTCATCGAGAGATGAGGACGTCCTCAACATTTTGAATACCTTTCTAAGGCCCAGGATCAAAAATGTCATCTTAGTAGGAGATATTACTGCTGCAAATGCTGTGAATTCTGACTTGGCGTTGAGGATAAAAAACGGGAACGTGCCTGCACAATTGCAAGGCCTGCAGATTCTTGATCCTCTGCTATCTTCATCGTCTTTTGGGTATTGCAGCAGTCTTGAGATGGAACAGAAACTTGCTGAGCTCAGTAAGATTGTAGGGGAGTGTATGCCTGCTGGTGCCATACTTCACATTGGAGATTTGCAATGGCTTGCGGAGCCTATGCAACTAAAGAAAGGCCCATCAAATTTTTGCCCTGCACAACGAACTGCGTCCGAGTTGCGGCAGTTGCTAATTCGGCACGCAAGCAGCAGATTGTGGTTTGTTGGAGTGGCAACTCCTCAAACGTTTTCACGGCTGCAAGTTTTGTACCCATCTTTGATAGCAGATTGGGGTCTCCAGCCTGTGCCACTCCCAACAGTGTCCCAACCCGACTTCCTATCAAGGTTGGTCTATCTAACTGATGCTCATGGAAATGTTACATGCAATTGCTAAATCCGTGATGATTGGTGCCTAATATATATATATATATATATATATAGAGAGAGAGAGAGAGAGAGAGAGAGATATGTGTGTGTGTGTTTGTGTATGTGTATATGAATGTATGTTTGTATATATGCTTGTACACACATTCACGCGAGCGCTTTTGTTCATAGCCTTGGACCGAGCATTAGCTGAATGTATTTTCATTTTCTTTGCAGATTGACGAATTGTACTCCAGCTGTGCATGATCTTCCCTCGCTTCACTCGACACCGTCTGCCAGGGTAAAGTCCTCTGGGGTGACATTAATGCAGGATGCGCGACCCGTGAGCAATACTGGTCCAAATGAAAGGTTTCAATGCTGTGTCGAATGTCTGGCCAAATTTGAAGAGGAGCGTCGACTTTTTCACGAGCATGAAAGTCTTTCTCTTCATTTGTCACTCACTGGTGATGAAGCTAGTTTTGGGGTTGTGAACGGTGGGACGGGCCAGGTAGGGAAAGAGTCAGTTGTTCAGCAGTTAATGCAGCTCCAAGAGAAGTGGCAAAAGAACTGCAGGATGCTCCATGGAGACCCATCACTGTCTGTTAGTGTCCAGTCAAGGCCGCAGCTGCCGTCTCCCTTTAGTCGAATGACTGCATCCTCTCACATCAACCTTCCGAAGTCCTGCGGTGAGAATATTTTCGGTCTATCTTATCTTTTGGTTTTTTGGTAAGAGTCCTATCTATTTTAAGTCTACGTTATTAGAGAAGTCATGTCACTAGTTTGTCTGTTGCTTTTCAGCTGGTTCGTCTACTTGTTGAGTTGAGATTTTCAAGATCTAATCATCAATCAACGTGTAGGTTTAGGTGTGGACGTATCTTCCCGATGGTCTGGCCCAGGGAACAGATCGGTAGCATCACCTGCTGTTGATCAGCCCATTCGAGCGTCACCGTTATTCACCATGAATGCTGCAAGGCAAGGTGCAATCAGTCCTTTGCAAAGAATGGTGCAGGCGCAAGATGCAGCTTCTCTAGGGGCTGACAAAATCTTAGAGGCCACTGGTGGGCCTGATACGGGTTCACCGAAGGATGGGAGTAGCGTAGCTTCTGCACCAGATGATCACGAAGATCCCCACACTTCAACTGGCACATCTGCCCAGAATGCCTCTCTGGCAAATATCCATACAAATTTGGCTCTTGGAAGAGCCAACGATGCCTCTCCAAGGGCTGGTAAGCTGAGGGCTCCCATATCACTTGCATCAAAGCCCAGTCCACTCCATGCCGGGGGCGCGGGTGTCGGTGCTTGTCCTATCAGTGTGAAGAACACTACTAAGCCACATTGGCTTCTACAATCTCCTTTGCAACAACGAAGACCAGTTGCCAACAACTCACCACAGCCGGGAGGATTGTCTTGGCAGTCTTATGCATCACCTTTGGCAAGGCGGCAAGCTCGCGTGTCAAAATCGCCGAGTCCTCCTTCTGCCGCTCCTTTGAAGGAAGTTGTGGATGATCCCACTTTGAAGGGTCTCTACAAGGGCCTCATGCAACGTGTTCCTTGGCAGGCTGCCGCTGTGGCGGGCATAGCAACTACTGTCATGAAGTGTCGGTCTGGCATGGGTTCCTTCAGAGGTGCTACTGCAAAGACTGATACATGGCTGCTTCTGTTAGGACCTGATCCTGTGGCGAAGGTTGCTATTGCTAAGGCTTTGGCAGAGATAGTTTTTGGTGGTGACAGGAGCCTTCTGCATATTGGATTTGCAGATGGATCGCCTGCAAGGTTGGAAGCAGATGACAGTGGTATGCGGTACCGAGGTAGAACACCACTTGACAGGCTGGCGGAAGCTGTCCGGTTGAAGCCTTCATCAGTCATACTCCTGGAGGACATTGATAAGGCTACCAGTGTGTTTAAGAACAACGTTGTTAGGGCTATGGAAAGAGGAAAGCTTGCCGATTCAAGTATGCGTGAGGTGAGCCTCAGCAACTCTATCATCGTCATGACTACAAGCGTTGGCAGTGTGGACTGCGTGCCAGTGGAGCGCCTAGGGGCCTTATCTTTCTCAGAAGCGAAGCTGGCCGCCTTGAAAAGAGCCGATATCTGTGTAAGAATTAAAAACTCAAGTAACGAAAAGGTTGTTTTCAAAAGTGCCAACAACAAGATAGTTGTTGTAGATCATGGTGAAGAAAAGCAGAAGGAATTCGTCGAGACTACTTCCTCGCCATTGGAAGTCCCATTCTGGGTGACCAAGCGAAAGCCAGACTCATTTCTTCAAGGTGAACTTCGCTCTAAGTTCGATGCGAAACGAACAAAATGTGGCCAAGGTCGATTCCTAAACTTGGATCTCAATCTAGCTACTGGAGAAAACAAAGGTGGTTGGACAGGTGAGACGGATGATCACTGCGTCACCGACTTCGACGGAGAAGAAGTTAAACGTGGGAAGGTGTTGGAGCAAGCCCGCTTAATGCTGACCGACAAATTCTGTGCCTTGCCTGATTATGCCGTCGGGTTCGACCCTTATGATTTCAATGGGCTCGCTACGGAGATCTTGAACACGCTCAGCAAATCATTTGAGGACCATGCTCCATCTGAAGTAGGTGTTGAGGTGGACCTTCGTCTCCTGGAGTATCTCATGTCATATGCTTGGAAGATACCCGATGGGCGACAAAAATTCAACGCCTGGGTCGAGGATGTGTTTTCCAAGAGCATCTCGAGATCTCTTGTCGATATTAGCACTGCTGGAGGTTCTGTTGTGGAGTTGATTGCAGGGCTTTCCGAAGTGAAGGATGCCTTTGAGGGAGTTGCTCTGCCACACAGCATTAATTTTGTTTCCACCGTGGCTGTGTAGCATCAAGGTCTTAATAGAACCAATTGCGATATTTTTATTTCTGTGCTCATAGTTTCCTTTTCCAATCCAAGTATTGCAATGGCAAAGTGATGGCTGTGGGAGTGACAATCTGACATAGTCCTTCACTATTCGATAGTTGATACGTTCCATTAGTACCCATTAATTCATGATGTGTGAAGTCATGTGAAGGTGCTTCACTTGTCCAGTCAGCTTCTTTTCCCTGGCTGAGGTTTTGCTCCTAGAACCCGCGGGTTTGCAAGTGGAGGTATATGTACATGATAATTGATGAACTTGGCCTGGCGTTAAGATTATGTTTCCGGAAGACTCTGCTGTCTGCGGTGATGGAGGAGAGAATTTTTTCTAAGCTTGCTGCCGAACTCTCCATATAAAAAAACTGTTGTATCCAATGTCAGAGTAGCCTTCTTTGTAGACTCTGCTGTAGCTCTGCTTTCACAATGCAGTGTAGTGAGAGTAGACCTTATGGAATTTGAAGTGCAGTTCCTTCCTTTGTACTAAAAATATTTACATACATATATTCAGCATGATTTCCTCATTCAGTGAAGTTGCCCTTTGTGTCAACATGACTTGTTTCTCAACTGCTTTAGTGTGAATTGGGTTATTCTGAAGGCCCAGATTTCACAGTTCAAACACGAGTTCAGGTTTGGTTTCTATCCTTTACCTCCTTTTATTTCAGAACTGAATCGGTAATGAACTGTACCAGTGGCACCTAACATAGTACACAATTACATGAATTGGCAGAAGTTATTTAATTTGTTAGAGACACACAGAGTATGGTTAGTGTAATGATGTAAGTTGAGTCAACAATCCATTTTTATGTCCAGAACATGGTGTCATTTTGAAACATGAAATATATGATTACTGTGTTAGATGCCATTTCAAGTACTGTGTTTTAAAATTTGGTGCATGCAATTTCAATCTGTGTACATTTATGTAACACATTTGTCTTTTAATAATAGAATTTGATGTATTTCAACAAAAATAATAAAATTGTTTGCCACATGTTTCCATTGCATTAAACAATTATTCTTGGAAATCTGTGGAACATGTGGCACAGGAGCATTTAAAGTATTTCCAATAATATCTATAATATTTAAAAAATAAATCTCAAATATAAGAAAAATCCTTTTTATTTTATTTTATCTTCATTTTATTTTAATGATGTAGCTATAAAAGATTTAAAAACTTATGTGAAGTGTCTCATTGTTGATGAGAGTTCCTTGTCCAAGAAGAAATGAACTTTATGGCTGTAGTAGAGAATCTCACCCTCAATTTTCTATACAAAAACAAGTCGTCTTTTACTTCTACAATCTATGGAAGTCAAACAATATTCATTTTAGAAAAAACTAAAAAAAGAATTCTAACCATCTACTAATTAAGTTTTTTTAATTGAATATTTAAAATTTGTTTAGTTAATATTCAACATCAAGTACATTTTATCCAACCACAAATAGTGGAATTTAACATTCTTTTATCAATTGCAATGCTAGAACTACAAAATGGAGGACTTTTAAACAAAAAAAACATCCTGAATTGATTTCAATATTTAAAAAGTCTTTCTTTTGGTTTGTAGAATTTAAATTTTTTATTAGCAAAATTAAAAAAAGACAAAAAGATAATAAAGTGGAATCAATGAAGTGTCAAATGAGAAAAATCTATCTAGTAAGAGACAACAAAAAGCAAAACAATTTTTTTGATAGTCACAATCTAACAAAATAAATAACAAAAAAAAAAAAAAAAAAAAAAAAAAACTCTTTGATAGTCACAATCCACAAAAAGAAGAATACAAAAAAATATCTTTAAGAATCTATAGTTGAGCAATTATAAAATTAAAAAAATCATCTAAGAAGCAACTTCTTAATGGTCAAAATCTAATAAAAATTTATTTTAAAAAACCACCTTGAGAATATGATCTAGATGGCAATGATTAGACAAAGTAATCTTTGAGAACCACATTGGAGACAAATTTCTAATAATTGTTGTAACAAGACAAATCTATAAAAATCTCCTATCTTTATTCAAACAAGATGATTTTTTATAAAAAACTTCTCAAATTACTATATATATATATATATACATATATATAATAATTCACTTTTATACCATCAATTTTTATTTTTTAAATAAAATTCCATAAATAAATAAATAAATATTTATATTATGAAAGATAGATAAAACTATTTTATGTGTCATATTTGTTTGTTTTGCCACCATGCATGTATATGTATCTTCTCTTGGTAATATTATGTGGTAATTCTAGTTGCACACTTTTGCAAATTTTTCCCAATATTTGTTGTTAGTTGTTGTGGATTGTTGCAAGTAAGTTTAAAATTGTGTTAATATCTTAGGGGGAATTTATATCTAGAAGCCCACTTTCAAAAGCCTTACCAAGGTCCCTTGCTTGGTACAGAAAAGCCTTCTTTTAGAAGCCTTGGTTTTTGGATATAGTTTAAAGCAAATAGAGGCTATGAAATGGACCAAATCATTCTTTCTATTACAAGTGTAAATATGCCAACTTATATCTTGATTTAAATAATTATAAGAAGTATAAAATAATTATTTTTTAATTTTTAAATTGATTAATTTAAGTATTTTTTACCAAATTCTTGAATTTTTCTAAAAACCACCTCTTAAGATGCCTAACACAAATTCAAAGGGACAACACTATTCATGCTATATAGGAAAAAGATGCATTCCACTTCATCTTTTCCTCATAGGACTTTTGAGTTGATTTTTTAAAGTATAAAGCCAAAATAAAGAGACTGCTTAATTTCAACCAATCAAAGGATTAAAAAATTATAGGCTCTCATCTTTTTTCTTAGGTATAAAGATGTAATCAAATTCTTAATATTTAATAATTTAGATTGATTTATTATGCAAGAAAATAGATGGATAAGAGATTGTAGAAAGGTTCATATATTTGAAAGCTACTTTAAAAGTATTAAATAACTAAATTTGATTTTGTCATTAATTTTGTAGTATTTTGATATTTTAGATATTTTTTAAATATTGTAAATAATATTGTATGCATTTCTTTCTTAATATCTTTATGGTTGTAGTAGAGTATATTTTTTAAGTTTATTATATCTTAAATTTTTTTATTTATAGAATTAATGTATTTATATTGAGCTTTATTATTTTAATTATAAATTATAAAAAAATTATATATTAAAATATATAATATTAAAAGTAGGTATAAAAAGTTGATTTAAAAAAAAATTTATAAACATATGATAAGGTCAAAAAAATTAAAATTTTAAAATTTTGTTAATAATGCACTTTATATTAAAGTATATCTATGACACCTAAAAAGTATACTTAAAGTGATGCTCAATAATTATAAAAATATGGTAAAATAAATATGATAATATATAAATTATGATAAAAAAATATCTAAATTGCCAAGTAATTTTTGATTTAGAAATATTGGTTAAAATTTTAGATCTCCAAAAATTGCAATGACTTTGGACATCAATATTGTATAAACTCTTTAGATATGTTAAACCTTTAAGTACATATATTTACTTCATGATTTATTAAAATAAAATAGTTAATACTCTATTAACATCTATAAAATATGTAAAAGATTATAAAGCATTTATTTATAATCTTTAATTTTCTAATTAATAAAATTATTAGTTATAAAAATATCTAAAAAATTCTAAAATAACATTCATAAGTGTTTAAGACAAAAAGAGAAATCTAATTTTCATATTGGCATAAAAAGAAATTTTATCAAACTTTGCAAAAATATTATAAGAAAAAAAGTTATTATTTTAAAATTCTATTAGCTACTATAATGGTACTAAAATAGTCTAAAGTGGTACAAATAAAATAAAAAGATATTATCAGTAACTTATCTATAATTATAAGATGGTTAAGTTAATAGATTCATATAAAAATTTTAAATTTTAAATTAGATAATAAAAATATTTTAAAAATAATATATATTTTATAATCATTTTTAAAATAATTATAAAAAATAATAAAATAAATATAAGTATCTTTTAAGTCTAAAATAGTAAATATTAAATTAATTTAAGATAAGAATTTAAAAATTCTTAAAACATATTATATAGATCACATCTTAAAAAAAATAATATTAGTTTGTTAAATTTTGACTACTTTAAAATTGGTATATAGACTACCATAACAGTTTATTGAAACATTTAATCTATTAAATAAGAATGTGTAATAGGGAATTACTTTCAAAAAGTATCTAATGTATATAAGACAAAAAAAATTTAAAAAGTATATAAAATACTTTTTATTAATTTTAAATGAAATATGTGTAATATGATATTCAATAGATTATTTTTTGTATTTTTATATAAATAAATATATATATATATATATATATATATATATATATATATATATGTTAACAAAAATATATAGATTAAAAAAAAAAAAGAAGAAATGTGCCAAATTTTAGTTAGACTTTTATTGTCAACAAATTTTGCTAAAAGAATTATAGTTATCAAGTTGAAAATATATGTATATATGTATATATGTATATATATTTATATTTAAAAATAAATTAGTAATTTTAAAAAAAATCTTACTAATAATCATGGTGATAAATAAATATAAATAATATCTTTTACAAAAATATTTCCATGTTTAAATCTTAACATTCTTATTGAATGAATTTTGTCATAAAATAGTATTAAAAGTAGTTATTATAATATATTTTTAAATATTATTATTAATAATATATTAAAAATTAATTAAAAAATTTATCAAATAATTTTTCTTACGTAATCATTTTAAATTAACAATTAAGATCAAAAAGTATTTTTATCAAATTTAATCTTTAATATTATATCCTATGAAGATATATTATTACTAAATTATTATTGATATACTATTATATTAAGTGTATTATAATAATATAATTTTAATGAGATTTTTAATTAAAAGTATCAAATCTGTATTACAAAAAATCATATTAAATATATTTTTGTTCAAGTTCTTAAGATGTTTCTACCACATTCTATATTAAAGTTGCACTTAGTAGTGTTACCACTCTATTATTCATTTGCCTTAAGAGTGTTATATGTTATATGATTTTTCTTAAATGGTTGTGGCAAAAAAATATTTTTTTTGCAAATATTACTTATCACCAATTAGGATTCAAGAGACTCATATTTAAGTCTAATTACTTCATTGGTTTTCATATATGATATAAATACTAGTAGTAAGATTTAATATTAGATGTATTATTTTATAATTTGTAAAATAATTTTATATCCATTTATGAAAATATGTAGAAAAAATAAATTATTTAAGAAACAATTAGATGGAGACCATCCTTTTATTAGGTGGACACCTCTCTTTAATTGCATCGACATCTTCTATGCCACACCAACAATACACCATTGCTACAATTTTTTCAACAAGCTAAACACTAACAAGGCTAAAAAATATGAAAATAATAACAAAAAACAACAGCAAAAAACAACCCATACTATAAGAACATCAATAATGTAGAAGCTAAGCAAAGCAAATAAATAAAGAGGAGTGTCCACATAGTGGCTCCGCATTAATTATTTGCTTTGTTTAGCTTCTATATTGCTAATGTTCCTATAATGTGGATTTTTGTTTTTTGATTTTATAAATTTTGTTTTAAGAAAATATAAAAATATTCTATTATATGAAATAAATCTTTTAAATTTTTTAATTCTTTTGAAGTATGTTATTTTTTCTATAAGTTATTTAAAAGAATAAATTTAATATTTAAAAAATATTCATATTTTTTAAAATTTTTAAAATTTTTAATAATAAAATTAACTAATTTATTAAGAACAAATATAAAATAGCTTAGTTTTAAAAATATTCAAAATATTTTTGATAGTTATGGTTAAATTTTAATATAAAAAATATATTAATTTTTTTTTATATGTTCAAAAAGAGAAATAAGTATAATAAAGTTGATAGAATTTTTCACAAAATAAATTGATTTCTTTCTTTCTTTCTTATAAATTGTTTTAGATGTGCATAGAAGTTTGGAACTTAATGTAGCTTATAGTAATATTTAAATAATGATAATTTTTAATATTGATGTTCTTGTAGAATTGCCAAATTGACTTATAATTATTTTGAGTCTCAATTGAAAATTAAATAATTAATGCTAAGAAAAAATAACCTTATTATTGTAATTTGAAAGGTGATAATAAAATAATAAGTGATAACTATATGATTACTATAGGTAGTAAATAGCAAGTTGATAATACCATTAAATAGATTAGATTCTAACAACTTTGAGCAAGAATAGATACTATAAGAATAAAAATAAAACAAACATTGCTTAGATATCTTATATATAAGTGAATTCATATATTTGGCTTTGAATAAGTTAGCTAATAGTGTAAGAGATTTAAGATCTTAAAATATGCTGAATAAAAAATAATTCAAAAAATATATTTTTTAAAGTTATTTCGAAATAATTCAAAAAATAAAATAATATATAGATATAAAATTTTATATAAAAAATAATAGATTCAATTTTAAATTAATAATATTAGTTATTCTAATTTTCAATTATAATAGCTAAAAAATTATAATTTAAAATTTATATTATTTATTATTATAACTTTTCTAATTTATTTAATTATTGTATTATATAAATAAAAAATAATAGTATTATAATTGATATTGTTAGTTTTTTGATCTTCTTTATGTTGCAACTTCTAAATTTATTAAAAAATTTAATATTTTAATCTAAATAACTATTTTTAGTATAGTCTATTTTTATAATATTTTAAATTATATAATAAATAAAATTAATATCTTTTATTGCTAAATATTTTAATTACTAGAACAAATTTTCAATCAATTTGTCTATATTCAATAAGATCCTTTCAAACTATGCTTCTAGTATGGAATGTACTCCATATTTCATTTTCAAAGATAAACTTGTTTATTTGAATCTAAATAGTCCATAAATAAAGTCTTCTTAAAAAAGACTAGATCTTATAAAAATATTTGAATATAGATGGAAGAATTTTTATAACAATAGCTAAATAAAAGATTTCTATAGATCTCAATTCCATGAATTGAATGTTAATTTAGATAAAAAAGAAAAGTAACCCAGTTTTAAATATAATGAGCTTGATGATAGTTCTAAAATAGATGGAGAATGGATTTAGGTATTTGGAGTTGATACATAATATAATAAATATTAATATTAGGATTGATTTTTTTCTTTCAAGTATTAACTGCTATACCTTTGTACCATATAAGCCATATAAATATAGCCTCTTTATAAGAATGGGGGTTGGAACAAGTGTCTTTCTAATTAAATGAAAAGTCTTAATCAAGGAGAGAAGTTTATTTTTGTGCCACTAGATTAGTAGTATAGCTATTACTTTGAGATAATTTTGTGCCAAGTTTGATAGAATAAGTCATGAATTATTTTCCAATAATACATGAATATGATAGAAGATCAAAGATCAAATCATTAACTAACCATAGCAGAAATCAAAGCTAAAAGCTCTTTTTTTTCTTGGTTTTGTTTTTGAAATAATTCTAACAATTTAAAAAAAATCTTCTACTTGATTCTTATTATCTTTTAAGTCTTGTTCAAGCAAAAATTTTTCATCAAAGTTTAGGATTCTAGATTAAATACCTACTCAAAAAATTTTAATTTTTGTGGAATAAGGTGGGACAAATCATTTATTTTCTTTTATACCCACATATTCTAAAGAAAGTTGAAATATCACATCAAGAAGATGATCTAAACTTGATTTATAAAATATGATTCAATCATTAGATTTTGGAAAGGCATTATTATATTGAAGTATTTTTTTTTAAGAAATTAAAAAATAAATGTGAAAAAAATTCCAAATAGAGCTATAAAATAATAGAATGTAATAGTGAGAAGAATCATGGGCCCTTTAAAGAAATTTTTGACAAAATAAAGACTATTTGAGTAGAAAATTGTAACTTAATGGAATTCTAAGTGAATATCAATTAAAAAAAATTGACGATCCTACTATAAAAAATAATTCCATATATTATAAAAAAAATAGGAGAATTGAACCAAAAAAACTTTTTTATATATATTTAAAATTTTTTATTTTATTTTATACTTTAGATCTAATATTCTATTTATGATTTAGAAAAAGTGACCAAGCCGGATCTAATGTCCAAGTCCCATAAGTAGTAGATTTAGTATCGATCATTTTAAAACTAAAAAAATATTGAATATTTACTTGACGCAGTTGAAGATCTATTAATATCCATTTGGAGAAGAGAGCTTTAGTGGCTTCTTTTGGATTGATGATACCAAGGCCTCTTTCTTCACAAGCTTTATAACAAATAGGCTATACCACTTTAAACCGAGTTAAAGAAGTAACATTTTCTTACAAATTTTTTAAACTATTGATTTAATTTTTTGAATAGCCTTTACAAAGTCGGCCCATATGGCTAAAAAGAAATATAATGAAGAAAATAAAATATTATTTATAATGATGGTTCTACCTTCTATATTGATTTTGATAGAATATTAGTAGTCTAATTTTTATATTATTTTATTAATAAAAAATTGATCATCTTATATATATAAAAAAATATTAATTTTTTTAAAAAAAAATTTACTAATATATGTATTAGATGCCCATATCCAACTAAATTGATTAATCTGTGTTGGCCTATCAAATTTTTAAATTGCCATAGGTGGCAAATTTGGACCATTTTATTTCAAAACCAAAAGCCAAACTAAACTGTTTGATGATATTTACCAAATAGAGAATATATTTTTTTTCTCCTTGGATTGTAATTGTAGAATTATTAGTATATTGGCTAATGACTTGTTAATTGGAATTCTAAGTAATGTAAATATCTTGTAGGTGGTATTGTTTAACAGCCTGTTGTATAGTAATATTAAGAATTTTGCTAATCAAAATGAAGAAATAAGGTGCCAAAGAGCAACCTTGTCTCACACCTCTTTTTATATAAAAATAATTTATAAAATTTCTATTAATATTAATTATTGTGCTTACACCTTGGAGACTAATTTTAATTATATAAAAAAAGAGATTATCAAAATTAAGTTTTTTTAAGGCTTTAAATATAAATTTTTAATAGAATTTGTCATAAACTTTAAAAAAATTGATTTTTAGAAAGAAAAGAGATTATTTTGAAGTTTTGGCTCAATTTATTATCTCTTGCATAACTAGCATATTATCTAAAATAAATCTTAGAAAGAGGAATATAATTTGATTAGGATGAATAATCTCTATGAGAATTTTTTGGAACTATCTTTAAATAATTTTAGTATAAATTTTATAGGAAGTGTTAATAATGTAATTGTTCTCTAATTATCTAATTTTATCTTATAATTGACTTTATATAAAAAGACAATATGTCCTTTGATAATACTATGTAGAAATTGGCCTTTAGATAAAACATGGTTAATTATGGAGATGTTATCATTACCAATAATATGCCAAAAGGTCTAAGAAAATTTAATACTTAATCCATCCAAACCAACTACTTTGCCTTTAGTCATCTTCTTCATAACTTCTTTAATTTCATACCTACTAAATGACTTGGATAAGTCCTTGTTCATATTCTTTAAGACCTTGCATAGAATATTATTAAGTAAGAGAATTGTCGCTTCTTCACATTTTCTAGATCCTTGAAGTTTTTTGTGAAGATTAAAATAAAAATTTTAAAAATGTTCTTTAAATCTTAAAAGTCTCTTTGTAACTTACTTTTGAAAATTTTAAATTCTATAATAATAGATTTAGGATGACAATTTTTAACTGTAATATAAAAGATTTTGTAAGTACTATCTTCTATTTGTCTCTATTTAATCTAAGTACATATTGACCTCCCTTCTTATTACCAATCTTCAAGTTGGTTAGAGGATATGTGAACTTGTTTAAAACAAGCTTAAAGGCCAATGTCTTGAAGATTTGTTTGAAAAGCAAAGTAGATCTTTTGTAATTGACCTTGTAATTTGATATATTGTCTTGACTGCAAAAATATTTGTTCTTTACAAAAAGACTTATAAAAACATATAAAAATTTACATATGGTGAATATATGATCCTTTGCTATTATAATGAGACCAAATCTCATTAACTTATTAAAAAATTTAAAGATTATTCAGCTAATAAATATTTATTTTGAATTAGATGTAGGTTTAAATTTTTACAAATGAAAAGTAAATTCAATTAGAAGGTGATCAAATAACATGTTATCCTTTTTTATATAATAATCTTGAGTTTGGTTTTTTTTTAAAAAAAAAAAATTTAAAAAAAACCTGTTTAGCCTTGCCAAGACTTTTATTCTTTATTTTTTATTATCTCAAGAATAATTTAATAAACCACCTTGTTTTAAGGCATTTATTAAGAGAAGGTAAGAATAAAAATAATTCCAAGAGTTCTCCTTATTTTTAGCTAGTAGTCTACTACAAAATAATGATTGGTCTCTTGTCCTTTTAACTATATTCCAATCTCCACCTAAGATGAATAAAATATTAGAAAGTAGGTTGTCAACTAAATCCTCTTGAAGTTGGAATTTTTTTTTCTTTCTTGTTAGATGCATAGATAATTGCAATCTCAATGGATTTTTCAAAGATACAAGTGAATGTGATTCATAAAAATCTATTATGCATGAAAGCTCTTATAATACTAACTAATTGTTTAATTTTTTGAAAGATTAGTATACAAATATTCCTAATATCTGCACCATTAAAATTGTTTACATAGCCTAGAGCTACTTTAAAAATATAAAAACCTAGATTGGGCCACAAGGAATTGGTTAATTCTTGGACCCTTGATTCACATAATTTGTGTTCTTAAATAAAAAAAAATATTGCATTTTGAAAAAATCCTCTAAATATAATTATGAAGTTTCAATATTTTTATAGGATCATTTAAATTTCTTGTATTATAAGATAAAATCTTCAATTCTATAAATTATTAGAGGAAAGAAGACATGGATATATTTTATCAATAAGCAATTGCCTTTTTGGAGATTTAGAGTGTTTTTTTTTCCTAAGATAAAGAACCATGCTCATTACCTTTTTTCAATCTATAAGAATTAGGATTTAAATGAATTTTTAAATTATCTATAAAAATATTACTCTACAATGGCTCAAAATTCATGTTGTATGAATTAAAAAGATGATAGAGATAAGAGCTTGCTCGCCTATGTAAAGTACATATATTATTATTATTTTTAATTTTATACAAAAGAAGATTTTTTTTTTTTTTTTTTTTTTTTTTTTTTCTCTTGGTCTATTGAAATCTTAAATTTGGCTTTATCTAGCCATATTGAGTGTTTCATATTTGAATAAAGAACCAAAGTAATGAATCACTTCAACTTATATATCTGCTTGAGGATCATCTATGACCTAATTACACAATATAACTTTGATAAGAATAAGAAAATTTATTTTTGAAGCAAGAATTTGTATGTGGTGAATGAATCCTTATCCATTATCTTTGATTAGAATAGAGTGAGAATGAAGACCCTCTTATAGAAGTGAATTATGAATTTGAATCTTGTCTATGTTGTCTTCTACATATATTACATTTAATTTTGATTGAAGAGATAAAAAATCTTGATCATTAATCATATCTTGATCACTATCTATATATATAGGAAGAGTGATTTTTTGAGCCAAGATATCAATACCAAGTATTTTTTAATCAAAAAGATTCTAATATTGTTGAGTTAGAGGCAAGTCTTTGGTAAGATAGCTATTGTGTTCAACCTCCATGCTTGTAAGGTCTCCTTCCATCAAGTAGGATTGATTAGGTGTCTTAGATCTTATGAGGTCATGGCTTCTTAGGCTTAAAATGTATATCAATCTAAGCCCTATGGAATCACTACCTGCTAAGCTTAGATAGTATGTATGTTTAGATTGATAGAGATACACCCCTTGGTCTAATCCATTAGATCAATCCTTGTCAAGCCTTGACTACAATCTATATTGAAAATAATCTAAATGAGCTAGTATTCCTCCATCATATTAGTAACACTGAGTTGTGTAAGACAAGTATCAACAATAGGTGGTATGTAGGAATAGATTTTAGTTGTGGCTAGCTTAAAAGCCTTAGCTTGTGTATCCAATGATTTCCTTATAGGTGACTAAGGTGCCAATTGAGACTTAAGATCCGAATTTGGAACTTCAAGGGATAAAACAATTGATTTTAGATGAGCAAAAACTAGGTTTTAAATCTCTATCATTGTTGGCTAATTCATTGGCTGCTAAAGACGAATACAAAGTCCATTGAGGCTAAATTATTGTTATAATTTACCTTCTTTTTACTTCCTTCTATTGTGATAATTATAATTTTTTTTCTATTTATGGCTTATTTTCTACCTCTACTAAAGTTACCAATTTCCATGTGGCCTTACTATGTAGATCAAAAGTTGATACAAAGTCATGCATGGCAAAAAGTACAATATGATGAAAAAGATCTATTGGAATTTTTGATGGTGATGGGAAATATGAACATCTACTTCCAATTTCAATTCACTCTTAATACCCCATAATTCCACTTCAACCTTTAAAGTTGTCTATACTTCAATAATATCATCTTTATTGGACTAAATACTATGCTTGTTTTTTTGGAGGAGATGTGATTTTCATCACTAATTTTTTTATTGTAAAAATCACAATTTAAATGTATATATCTTAATTGCCAATTTGTGGAGAGAATTGAATGGCTCTTTTAAATTGATTTTTTAAAAGATTCAAAATAGCTTTTGTAATTAAATTTGTTTTATTTTATAAATTATTCTAATATATCTATATTGTGCCTCTTTTTTCTTATTTTTGTTCAAAACTAATCCATTTGCATTAATTTCATATTATATATTGTCTTGTTTGGAAATTCACTAGGCACCTAGTTGTGGAAGATAAAGTTATATTTTACAAGTATCCAAAAAATGCTAACAAGTTTCAACCATCTAAATACAAGTAATTTGAATTTTGATATAAAAGACTTAGAGCTAATATAAAGTACTAAAAATACTCTTCTTTGTAACCTCAAGAAAATACAAATTTAATTTTTTTTGATACTTTCACCTCTTTGCACCATTCAATTTGTTTTTCAAATCCTAATTCTAGATAGTAAGCTTCAATAAGCTGTAATTCTTAATGTAGCTATTTAATTGGTACAAAATTTTGCTCAATAGTGTCACTATAAGTCTTCTATATGCTCAAGAAGTTTTAATCCAATTCAACTTATAGATTGTGAGAAAATAGAATAAAACTGCACTGCTATTCTTTAGCCACCACCTTGAAAGTTGATGATGAATTTCAAATAGCAATTTTTCCTTTTCTAATTATTAATTCCCAATCAAAATTTGTGTGCACCTTGGCCTTTAAGTCTTCTAATATTATGCCAAATTTCATCTTGTTTCAACTAATATATCTTTAGATATCACAAAAGTCTTAAACAATTTCAAATTGCCAACTTCTAATACGTCCTTGCACTAATGATTGAATATCTTTCAACTACATTGTTATATTAATATAAAATTTTATACACACTTAGCATACCTAATTAATCAAATATTGAAATTTTTTGAATTATAGATGCTATATCAATTGCATGAACTAGCTGAGAGTGTTAGCCCTAATTGTATTGCATAAATCCAAAGTCACCAATATAAATCCTAATTTTAAATAATGATTGCAAAGTCATTCCAAAACCTATGAAAATAAGTCTTATGCCTCTAGAACAAGCTTAAAGCTAGCTCCTTGGTATAACTTGCCGATCTCCAAAAATCCCTCCACACTTTGTTATAGGCAACCGTTTTAGTGGTTGGAAGTTTAATTTTGACCTTGATCCACAAACAATCATTCCTTGGATATTAATCCAACCTATTTTAGGAATTTTTTAATATGAACCTATCATCAACTTTGTCTTAGAGTTGATTATATTTATTATTTATTTAATTTACTTTATTTTTATCATTTTATAGCCTTTCTAAAGCACTAAAAGAGTTTTATAGCCTAGAAGGTAAAATTGCTAGCCATTCTTTAATCTATTAGCTATTAAGACAAGAAAATAATCTAAAAGGCTTTTATAAAAGTCTTGTTAAATATTTAGAATTATTATTGAATAAAGATGATAAAATATGAATCATAATATCATTTTTGTTCACATTTTCACCATATAGTCATGTTACAATATGACATTGGCCACATTTCTATTTGCGGCATTTTGTGAGGAAGAAGTTGACATATATGTGGTTTTGGCAATTGTGTCTATTGGATTTTTTAGAAAGTGCTTCTATGTTTCAACTTTAGACTTCTTCAAGGCTATATAGATCAATGTCTATTCTTTATATTTGATAAAATCACACATTCTTTCATTCTATGATTGGTTGCTAGGCAAAACCAACATCTTATTGGAAGGTTCAAATAGTCAATAGAAACATATTTTTTGATATTTGAAATCAATTTATTTACTTGAATCTCTAAGTTCTATCTAGAATCCAAGTCCATCTTCATGTAAAAATGTGGTTTTGTAGATTTTTTTGTTGTCATGGCCATATTTGAGTACTTTACCTAATCCAAATGCAATTTAGGGAGTAACAATGCAAAACTCTTCTAGGACTCCTTTCAATGCAATCCAAGTTAGGATCTTGAATGTGCCAAGGAATCGACTTCTTTTCGGGTTCCAAATTGCTCTTAAATCAAATAGAGGATTCCAAGATTGAAAGATATAAAAGCCAAACTTAGATCTAAAAGACAATAAAACAAGAATCCAACGTTCAACTTCTTCAAAAGATGTTTTTAAATATAAATAACCATATCCAAGATTTTTACTAATAGAGATATTGTCTTCTACTGAATATTTAATATCTTTTTTTCCAGATTTTAAGGCTAGAATCCTCTGATTTCTCTCCCACAAAACATGCAATGATGGTATTCTAATATAATTTGTCTATTTCCTACTTTACTAGATCTTGATCCATTGCAATTTCATGTGGTTCGGTACAAATAAGAAGGCTGGCATAGCTTCAAGAAAAATCCAGTGGCAAAGATTCACTTGACAAGGATTTCATCAGATGAAGTCGGTTGACTTGCCGCAGTAGGTTGTACAATGCCACTACTTCGCATTCCTCTTCTAAATCCATAGGTAGGTTGACAATGCTTGTATCTTTGTTGTTCCTTGCTTATAGTAACTTTGATTGTCTGACGCCCTCTCTAACACATGCAGCTTACATTGCCATTGCGTCATCTCACACTGCAAATCCTTAAAATTAAAAATTAAAAAAAAAAAAAAAACTACTATTATTATCAATACTTGTGTGCTTGTATCTATTTACTACTAATCCCTGGTGTGTAATCGAGAGGCACGGCCAAAGCCGAGTTCACAAACAACCCAGAATACGTTGCATTGTTGCAAAACCCTAATACTCTCCGCTTTGCCTCCACTCTATCATGTTCTCAGCCAGATTCCATCTATAGATTCATCTATCTACTTATGCCATTTTGCACCACTGCAACATCCTCATCTACAACCCTCCGACAATTCTCCTTCTGTTGGTTCCCATCACAATGCCAATCCCTCAAACCATGAAGCAAAACACCAAAGTGTAATAACAACACCATGTCCTTACTTATGCATTAACTAACAAAATAGAACAAGTGGTCATGAACATGTGGACACGTGGCATTGTGGGTGCAACGGCCATGTCCGGAGGTAGGGACTGTGGGGTGGGGACGAGACAGTTGCTTTGCTTTGCTGTGCTTGGCTTTGCCATCCACAGCCTCCCTCTCTCCCTCTCTCCATGGGAGGAGCCTCTTCATACACTTCAAGTTTGTGGGTGCTGCAATGCAATGCAATGCAATGGAAGTAGTGGTCTTCTTCTTCTTCGTAGAGTGTCTTCCAGGTGCAGTCTTGCTGGAGATTTGCAGAATGGTAGTAACCCAATTCCCAGTTTCATTCGAAACTCTCTCTCAAGATTGCTGAGAGAATTGTAGAACCAACCCCCTGGAGTGTCTGTTTCAGTTGGCATTGGTTAACCAACAAGAGTGAGCTTCATGTATATCTCTGAAATCCTTCCGAAAGAAGTTGCAGTGAGGGTTTGACAACGGCGGGTGGGGAAGAAAATTTGAGGGTTGTGGGGGTGTTGCAGTGACGGCCAATTATGCACCGGGGTGCCCTCAATCGTTGCTGCGGAGGACATTGTCTGTGGTTAACCACGTCTGTCAATCGGGAAGAGACCACTTCGTTCCACCTTCGTCGCTGAAATTACCACCGGGTTTCAGTTCTGGTCCTGGTCCCACTGGGTTACTCACCTCCCCTGCCGCTGCTGCGTTGCAATTTCCGAAGCAATGTGCTGATAAAAGCGTTTGTAGTAGGGGGTTTTCTTCGAGTAGCGGAAGGATTATGTCTACTTTGTTTCCGGGCGATGGAATTGGTCCAGAGATTGCAGAATCCGTTAAGAAGGTGACGATGACCTGTTCTGTTTTTTTTCCTATTCTGATGATATTCTCACTTCTTTGATTGCTTCAGCAATTCCTTGATCAATTAATCATCATCTGAGTTCTGTATCGACAACAGAGTGATTATACCCACAATTATTTTTTTGTTATGTGGTTTTCAAACTTCAATTTCTGATCTTCAGACCCTTGTTGGGCACTTCCTTTGAGATCAAAATAAATTATCTCTGAGCAAGCATTGAATGGAGGAAGGGCTGAATTTATTAGTCTTGGCCACTTGTATCAATAAACAAGAATTTGGTCTAACGATTGTATGAAGGATGTACCATCACAAGTTGTATGCTTTCCAAGAATTGGATCCTGTCTCTTCTTCAAATGGGGGTTGGGTTCATTTGTCTTCTCAGCTCATTCGAGCAATCCAGAAGTAGTTTTTTAAAAAAAAATATTCAGAATATTAAACTGCAGTGTTGAAATAGGACTCTTCGAAACCCTATACAACACTTGAGAATCTGACAAATTAGGGCATAACACAGGTTTTGTGAACGCAGCCGTGGTTCATTCGATGATGATACGTGCTTGCAGATTTTGATGCTGTGAAAGTGCAAGTCGACTGGGATGTTCACTTCGTAGGCAAGACAGTGGATCCCAAAACAGGAAGCTACATCACATGGGATAGCATAGAGTCAGTGAGACAGTGCGGGATCGGTCTGAAGAGGTCATAAGTCCTAGAACTTGACCTTACGGAAAGAGGTCGGGTTGTATGCTAATGTGCGGCCGTGCTTGAGCATCCCTGGCTACAAAACACGCTACGATAACTTGGACCTTATCACCATTCGTGAAAACACATAGGGCGAGTACAGTGGCTTGGAGCACCAGGAATTTGCAAATTTCTTCAATCCTCTGTTACTCCAATTAGCCCCTGTGAAGCTTGTTTAAGATC
Source organism: Physcomitrellopsis africana (assembly GCA_036785485.1). Lineage (NCBI taxonomy): Eukaryota > Viridiplantae > Streptophyta > Bryopsida > Funariales > Funariaceae > Physcomitrellopsis > Physcomitrellopsis africana. Next base: position 146,963 of record JAWRVF010000290.1, on the reverse strand, counting down.
AATTCTCCTCTATCAATCATAATACAACGTTCAAATCTGACGAATTAAGTGTGGATCACCGTTCATTTCTCACCTTGCATGATGGTATATTGAACGGCTCTCAAGTGAGAATTATTGTATAGTAATTATCCCGTATGCTGTGGGTGACGAATTGAACATCACCCACAATTGAAGATCATCACCCACAATGCAAGCAAACGTTATACCAAACTTCATGGTAGAAAACGGGTTTCAGCCATTCTAAAAGCCAATATTATGAAGAAAACTGATGGTCTGTTCCTTCAGGCAAGTGAACAGTATCCCATTTCTCTTCAATCGTGGCAATGTTTCTCGTGTGTTCGAGGATTGTGAATCCTGTAACTATTTTTATCTTTGTTAAAGACCTTAGCATCTTGCCTACATGAACGTTTAAACGCTTTTAACATGCGTACTGTGAACATGACAGTGTTGTAGAGAGGTAGCCGAGAAGTATTCTGATATCATCTATGAGGAGGTCATCATCGACAATTGTTGCATGATGATTAGTGTCAAGCACTCAATCTGGCATTTCATGATGTCAGGCCACAGCTTGCCGTTTAATGCAAAATGCCTCTGCTGACTACAGATGAGGAACCTTAAAAGATTTTCGTGTCATGCCAGATTTCCTTTAGAGCAAACGTATAATTTTTCCCGTCATGGACTCGTGATTGTAATGCAGTTGGTAAAAAATCCAGGACTCTTCGATGTCATGGTGATGCCTAATTTATATGGAGACATTATCAGTGATCTCTGTGCTGGTCTGATTGGAGGGTTGGGTTTGACACCAAGGTGACCTTCATCCCCATTAATCTTTACATGCGAAATAAGTGTTCAGCATCATCCCAAACCCTGAACTCTTAATCTTCATTTCAGTGGTAACATTGGAGATAAACAGAATTGATCACACTCAAATGATCAATTCTGTTTAGGAGTTGAATGTGTCCGCACGCTCGAGTTTTATTAACGAAATGATGATAAATGTGCACTGGGTTCCAGAACTTGGCAAACCCTACAGCCACTTTGTTGAGCGCAGTGATGATGCTCCAACATCTGAAGCTGAACGAATCTGCAGAACTGATTCACAAGTCTATTTTGAAGACCATCGCTGAGGGAAAGTGCCTAACAGGTGATCTAGGAGGTTCCGTCACCTGCAGCGACTACACGAAGGCAATCATTGACAACCTTGGGGGATAGACGTAAGGTTGAATCTTCTAAAAGAGGGAGTCTTTCGCAGCGCCTCATGTCGTTCCCAATTAACGGTGACAAAAAATAGATAAATCAGGGCGTCTTAACATTGGAACGTATTATCAGTGTAGAGTCTTCATGTAAAATTTTGACGAAGATATTGTTCAAAAGTCTGTTCATGATGCATATTGTTGGAATCCAATCGATATTTTAGTATCAATTTGCTGGTTAGTTCGTCTTTGAGAGCTTTGAATACTACGAAAACAGCACACCGCTTCTCCGTTCAAAACTCACCGAGACGGCTCGTGCAATCTGCTGCATCTGCTGATATCTTCTGATGGATCATGTGCATGTGGTTTGCATGTTACAAACAAGCTATCAGCAGAGGCAAAATATTCGACTCTCCTACCTCATTTGTGTGGTTGAGTCGAGAAATTGTCGACAGAGGGCATCTCACAAGATTGAGCTTACTAGGCCAAGAGATTCGTACACAGCCTCTTGGTGACTGAATTTGCCGGGTCAATTGAACTATCCTATTCCAACATCTCAAGAGTACAATGTCTGGTGTCAGCTGAATCTTTTGATTCCGATGGACGTGAAGACGACTATAATTTGTTGGAAATAGACAGGAGATCGCAAGGATAATCTGGTGAATTACAAGGTGAATTTGGAATGTCCATAAACTTGAGAGAAGATCGCTTCGATTCAAAGCTGGATTAGGGTTCACATACGCCAAATGGAGGATAACCAATTCAATCAGCACTTTGAAGACGGGTACACCGATTAGGTGTATTTTGATCGAGGTACGTTTGTACCAAAGTATAAGGATCACCAATTATCTATGCCTCAGCATAGTTACTTGGACGTTCACCTAAACCAATTAGAACGACACAATTTACCGCATCCACACCTGCACAAACACCCGGCAGGATCAATGGGGATTCAACCACATGGCGAGACCCCGAAAGCTTTTACACCCACTTACTTCACGAATCGACTGAAGAAGCTCAAATCCGTTTCCTCGTGGGAGTTGATGTGTCTGACCTATCTAAGAGTACCACCAAAATGCACTACATAACAGCAATGGCTGCATACCAACAACTTTGAACATGGGTTGACGGTGGATTTTGAACAGATATGGGCTTGGATTTAACGTCCAAATCATTAAGCTACAAAAGTTGTGAGACACAATAGGACTCGAGTCCTCAACCTCATTTTTGGATTAGGGTTCCGCTCCGAGGGCACAGCCTGCACATCTCCAATGATTTCCAGCAGCGTTGCATGCGGCTCCTAAACGTGGTTATGAACGATTATTCACTGACAAAGAGGCCGATTGTGAAGATTTTTCATTGTGCGTCTCTTACAGTTACAGTGTACGTTTCAATCCTCACCTGTATCCTCTGAGACAACAGGACATTAATTTTCAGATTTGAAATCCTCCGTATCACATGGCCACCAAAAATAATGTTGAAAGAACTTGGTTTCTCTTCAATTCCGATTATTTTTGTAACTCTTATTTTGTACAAAATGGCACGACGGTATTTATGATTCTTGTTATCGGGAACAATCAGCGATTAAACATAAAAGTCCCCTGCAAATGCAGCGGACGAAGTAGGAGCGGGCACTGAACACTAGAGTTTGTTGTGCATAGGGCAAATTCAGTTACACAGCAAAAACCAAATTATGGTGTCACTTGAAGCGTCCCTTGATCAAGTGAAGTGATGGAGGCCCTAGTCTAATGGCGCGTAGCTGAATGGCTCGGAAAACATCAGTACTTGAATAGAAGTATTGAACCCCACCGTCCCCAGACTCTGATATTTTCATTAAACCCTACGACAAGCAGGATTAACCGGAAGGCTCATCTAAAGAAATTCAACCATGTTATCTCTTTGCTTCACTGAGTTTCCTCTCAGAAGCGCGGATAATTTCTAATCACAGCCTTCGCCGACAGAGAAAGAGAACTGACCAGTGGTCTCAGATATCCAAGGAAGGTTTGGAAGCTGCATTAGATCTCAAGCCCGGCAGGGCGAAAGCTTTAGGCGGCCACTGCGAATGTTTGAGAAACAAGCCTGTAGGATTATCATCATCAACCTAGACGCGACCTTAAAAACTTGAAATAACCCTCCAGCTACATACCACTGCTCACGCCCTAATTTCTACGAGATTCGAAACTAAGTTCGGCACTGAGAAACAAACAAGCAAATGCTCATGTTGTAAACTGCGCCGCACGACATTAAATATCAGAATGAGAGACCCTGGACGTTGGATGAGTCTGACCTAACCCTAATATTGCGATGCCCGTCTCTGGAACCTTCATCCCGCCGTTCTGCTCATTTGTGCAACCTATTTATTGTTGCACAACATGGACTTTCAGCAAGCGCAAGCTTGACGACTGTTTAGTGACGTTGGAGGTTGTTGCATTTACCTGAGTAGCATGTCCTGTAGATTTAGCGTGTTGGATTATCATACTATAGGCTTCTATGTGCGTGTACGATCTGCTGGGGATTCTTTGAGGACGTATTGTAGTTGCTCCTATTGCATTTCAGATACGGCGATGAACTTGCAGGAGTAAGGTTGTGCCTCAGAGTGGTCTGGATACCTTATCGGTTATGCCGGGTGATGAGAAGTAAACCTATCACTTGAAGTGAATACACTGTGGAAGGATAAAATTTAATGAACTTCTCTGACGGAAACATCTTTGAGACCTTGGGTTCAGTTAGCTCCGATTCAATCACCATCGATTCCCTCTATAGGCCCGACCTCTGACCCGCAAGAGATGGATGCCCTCTTACGATGAATTCATCTCACCTTATACCTCAATTCCTGCCATAACAACTCTTCACGAGCATTGTAGTCGAAGCTTAGTTCCCAACGATGACAGTCTTAATCCTGAACTTGAGGTGATGCCATGCCCTCTTAATTGAGGGCCACAGACCAAACATTTAGTGCAAGCCATTGCAACGGAACTGGTAAGCCGTCGATGACAGCCTTGTGCTCTCACTTGAAATGACAATGAGAAAGAACCATGTGATGCACACTGCAAAGAAAACAATCATGCTTCATAAAAAATCTCACTGCCAACATCGAGATCGATCACACCCCAGGCTTGTTCCTTCTGCGTCAGATGTCGATTTAGGGTCAAGGGGAGAAGATTAGGGTTTGCGACAAATATAGGAACTAAGTTCAGGGTGACGTGTACGAGGCAGACTGCACTAGTTCAGTTGAGTACAATTTTCTTTTCTTTTTCTACATTTTAGACACGAATTGGGGTATGTCCGATGCTTAATAAGTGGTAGGATCACAAGAACAAGTGGTTGAGGCACAAGAACAAGTGGTTGAGGTACAAGAACAAGGGCATTCAACATCCTGAAACAAGGGCAGATTGTGGAGCATATCCACCTACCAGTTTGCTTCTTATTGTTGGGTCTTAGCTTCTATTGCTGTGTGAGTTTTGAAACCATTTTGTGAAAGTCTGGAATTTAAGCAAGTTGTGTTATACTCGTCAATTTACATGCCATCCATGATTTATTCCATTATTTGATTTTTTTTTTCAATGTTATTTTTGTTGATTTCTATTGCATATAATCATAATTAGTAAGATTTGACCAAATGCTTGGTGCTTTTGTAAGAATATTTGGCTTAGTTTAGATATCTAGGTCATTTTGTTAAATTATTTTTTAAAATAGAATGTGTGGATCAAAATTATAATCTATTATAGTGTTGGGAAAAATAATCATGTCTTTTTCATCTATTTTTGGTGGCTTTAGAATATAGGATCATTCTTATTATTTTAACAAAACCTTAAATATTATTATGGTGAGAAGAATTCAAGTCTATCTTAATAAAGCAAGAAATTTTGATAATATGCAATCATTATGTAAAAATCTTAATTCTGATTTTATTCTAAAAATTTAAATTTTTACTAGATACTACAATAAATACCATATATGTATTCAAATTAAAATGATAGCTTCATTTAATAGTAAAATATATTTTGAAACAAATTTGTCATTAGAATTTTGTAATTTAATTTAATTTTTAGATATAGGTAATTGTAATTTTGTATCAAATAAAAATCTTTAAAAATATAGATAATAATGCAATAAATATAGTTTTTTTAATGAAATAAATTGAAATTAAATTTTAAATTTTTTTAATAATATAAGATATTATATTTCTTCATAATATTAAAGATATATATTTCAAAAGTTCATAGAATCTTTTAGAATATTTTAAAGATTTTTTAATTAGTAGAAATTGTTTGAAAAACTTCATAAATGGTGTAAGTAGCTCAAAAAGCTTTATAATTAGTAGAAGCTCAAGAAGTTTCCAATTGGTAAAAGTAGCTCAAGAAGCTTTCAAGTTGGTAAAAAGAACTTGAAAAGCATCCAAGTTGAAAAAAGTTGCTCGAGAAGCTTTATAATTTGATGGAAGCTATTCAAAAAGTTTTTTAGATAAAAATATATATATTGGAGTTGAGGTTGAAGAGTTCATCAATCTCAACAATATATTTCTTAGAATTTTAGTTCACTTTTCTTGGTGTTGTTTGTGTACTCATCTAGATAATTCAAGTTCTTGTTGATTTCTTTTTAAAACTTCTTTCTAGTTTAGGTCTCTTATTCTATATTTTTGTATCTTTGGCAATTTCTTGAAATTGACTTCATCTTAAATATCAAAGTTAAATCCTTCTTGTTAGAGAGTAGATTACCTTTCTTCTTGAAAATATACTAGCACTTTAAAGGTTGCGGATTAATTTCTTCTAAACTAATATTTCTTTCATCATAATATTTGAGTTTTATTCTTCTTGTGAGAGACTGGATCACCTCTCTCTTTGAAGATCTTAAGACATTTCAGATGTTGCAAATTATCCTCTTCTAAACTGATATTGCCTTCTTATCGATTTTTTTTTTTTTTTTTTTTTTTTTTTTTAAAATGGCTACAAATTAAGATATTAGTATGACCAAATCTTTTGAGTCCAAGTTAGACGCCATCATAAGGGTTCTTACTACTTCATCTGCTAGGATTGTAGATATTAAAAAAATTGTTATAAAACTTCATAATAATGTAACATCTAGAATACCACAACCTAGATTGCATCCACCTCTAACTTCTATACTTAGAGATGCAATACTACCTATGCAACATCAAAAAAATTTCTCTATTCAGCAACATAAGGAGTCTCAAGTTGATCTTTTGAAAAAATATAATGATACATGTTTGAAGTTCCAAGGATTTGTCAACCAAATTTGATTGATAATGGTTCTACAACTTGATACTTATTTGACAGAAAAATTATGGATTGGATTAATTGGTACCTTGCTTACGAAGCAAATATTATTATAGTTTATTTTCTTGTTTGAAAAGAGATCACCAATATTAAACAACTTTGAAGTTTTTATGGAAGTATGTATGGAAGCATTTAGAAAATATAACAAGGCTCATTGAATAATATCCAAGATTCAAATATTGTAATAAAAGACGTGCTTTGTATCAATCTATATATCTAATTTTAAAAAACTAATATGTAATGTTAATAGGAATAAAGAAGCCTTGATGAGTTAATTTTATTAGAGATTAAAAGACAATATAAAAGATTTGTTATTATCATTGCAAGATCCACAATTATTTAATGAAGCCATCAATCAAGCCATGAAATGTGATAATTGACTATTTCAACATTGTGAAGATTAATATTCATAGGCTTCAATAAGACAATATACAATTTGATATACTTCTCTAAAATCGACAAACAATATGAATTCACATTTAGAAATAGAAATGTCACTTTTATAGATGTTGTTTTATAGGTGATACTATTAGAGGATAAGATACTTGATGTGGTATGTTTTAAATCTCTTAATCCACAAAAAAAGAAGTATCAGATAGAAGAATGTTTAAATTTATATTATGGTGAGAAAAGCTACAAGGTTGGTAATTATCTAAAAAAATAAAATCAATGCATCACCAAAATTAAAAGTACAATTATTTAAGAAAACAAAGATATTTATTTGCAATAAGAAATATGCGGCTAGACAATTGAATATTACAAAACTATTCAAATTCTTCTCTTTTTGCTTAACATGCTTGTTGCTTTATAATTCTTTTGTATTTTGGCCCTTAGAAGCTTTAAGCAATTGCCTTATTGGATTTAGGGGCGTCTATTTGTTTCTTAGATGAGACATTTATTAAGCTTCATAAAATTCTTCTAATATAGAAATTTGAATCTATTCATATAGAAATAATAGATAGACAATTTTTATCCTCTCATAGTATCATCCATGAAACAACACCTATAGAAGTGGCATTTAAAGACTATAGTAATTAAATTATGTTCAATATTATTAGAACTCCTTCAAATCCTATTATTTTTGTACTTTCTTAGTTGAAAAAGCATAATCCATCTATAAATTAGAGGTCATAAAGAATGATATTTTTAATATAAATTCCTATAAAAAAACTTTATAAAAAGTCACAAGTTTGTAAGCCTTTATTTGTTGGAGCAAGGGCTTTTATAAAATCGGCCAAAGAAGGTATATTATTTTTTATTTATGTAATTTTAATTAAAAAGATATGAATTTGTCAGTAATTATTCCAAAGCAGTATAACAAATTTTAAGATGTTTTCTAAAAGAAGAATGTTGATATATTATCAAAGCCACGACCATATGATTGTGCCATAGATCTTTAAAAAAGAACTCAATCAATTTTTAATTCAATTTATAACCTTTTTCAAAATGAACTTTCACTGTTGAAAAATTATATTAATAAAAATTTTACAAAGAACTTCATCAGACATTCAAAGTCTCCAATAGATGTACTTATACTCTTTGTAAAGAAAAAATATGGTTCCTCATATATGTGTGTTGATTATTGGAGATTGAATAAGATAATAATAGAGAATCATTATCTACTATTGCTAATCTTAGGACTTTTAGAATAACTCGATGAAGCCAAGATCTATATTAAGATAAATCTTTGTGGAGCATATAATTTGGTATAGATTAAGGAAAGAGACGAATACAAGATCATATTTTGGACAAGGTATAGACATTTTGAATATAATGTCATATCTTTTGGATTAATAAATACACCTGTTATCTTTTAGCATTTAATAAATGATATCTTTTGAGAGCATCTAGACAAGTTTGTGATAATTTATCTTGATGATAACTTGATCTACTCAAAAAATTTGGAGAAACATGAGGAACATGCAAAGTTGGTATTACAAAAGCTACAAGATGTAGGTTTATATACAAAGCTAGAAAAATATATATTTCATCAACTAAAGATGGAATTTTTGGAATACATTGTATCTATTGAAGGTTTAATATTGGATTTTAAGAAGGTAGAGGCGGTTATGCAATGGGCCATTCTAAAGACTGTGAGAAATGTACAATATTTTTTTAGATTTGCCAACTTCTATTGTATCTTCATCAAAAATTACTTTTAAGTTGTCGCCCTATTAAGGACATGAATCATGAAAGAATAAAATATCAATACACTCTTATGTCACTTGAAAGAATAGAAAATCACTTTAAAATAAAATAATATTAAAATTAAAATGCTATTACCAAAGAAAACTAAAGACTCTTGAAACAAAACTAAGAACAAGAAAGACTTTGAGAAGAGTGAAGAAGGCTTCATTCTTGTCTCTATACATACTAACTATCTAAGAGTTATATAGTGGCATTCTATAGGACCTCTAACACATATCTAATTTGCAAGATAAGTGTCAAACTTGTAAGACAAGTTTCCTATATGTGTGCCACATATTTAGCTTGTTCAACAAGCTATCAACATGTGCGATACATAGCTAACTTGTTGGCTAAGTTTTTAACCTATCAATCACCTATAGCCATATATAAAAATGTAACTGTGTCTATGAGGCTTCTAAGAAGCTTCTTTCTAGGATATTATTATATTAATCTTCTTCTACCTACTTCTATCTATCCATACTAATTAGATAATTATTAGAATAAATCTTATTTTCGTGATATTATTCTCCCTTCTAAAGATGAGTTCTATGAAGAGTAGTGATTACATTGTCATATTGTGATTTGGCTATCATGTGAAAAAATTGTATATATATATTTAATATATAATTTATTGTATAATTAAGTGAAAGCCATATCAATGGATTTTATTGATTACAAGATATGATTAGGTTGTTTGTTTAGAAGGAATCTGTTTAATATGACTATTAATAAGATTTATTTAATCTTATTTTTTTTTATATAGTAATTTTGAGATTGATTTTATATTGATAATAACTTTTATATATCTTAAATCACCTTTGTTAAACATTGGTCATCCTTAAGATCTTATTTGCTTCTTTTATTTGATATTTAGAATTCATATTATATAAATCTTATAAGAAAAAGGATTAGAAAAAAAAATTTAGTGTGAAAGGAGATAATTAGGCCATCCATGTGAATGAATGGAAATGGATGATAGAAGTCTCTATTCCTATTGGCCAAAAATCATGCCCAATGGGCTTCAAAGAGGTTGCTAGAGGATTTATTAGTTTATTTTTTGAGAGGAGTCAAACATCAAAGATTAGGATTAGCAAGTTTGGTTTTTTGGATATGATTTTGGTAAAAATTTTGGATGATTTGGACTTTTTATAAAAGAGATATAGGCACTTAAAATTAAGATGTCAAAATTGTACCTATTGTCACTCTTTTGGACATAATTCACGCGTATAGAGAGCAATAGAGAATTAGTAATCGAGATTTGAAAAACCACTTTCTTGACTACACTTTTTTATATATAGCTCAATAAAATCCAAGTAGAATTAAAAGAGATATTGGGAGTTGAAGTCAGTGCTTGTAAGCTAAGGGCAATAAGTGACCCTACTTAACTAGTGGTTATATTTTGAGCTATATCTTAAGCAATTTGATAAATTTTTGGCTCAAAATTTTTAAGAATATATATATGTTTATGTCATAAGATTGTGTGCAAAAATATTTTGGCATTAAGGATTTAGATTTGTGAAATATGAAAGAAATAGTGCCTAAGTATCTGTAAGCTAGAATTTTAAGCACCTGCTAGGAATTTTAAGATATTGGACGATCAAAAATGATTGTTTATAATTGTTTCTTTTTCATAGTAAAATTTAAGAATATTATATTAAAATATTTCTATACTTTAAAGAAAATTTTATAGAAATCAAACAATTGGATCAAGAGTTATTAAATTCTAAAGTTTAGAAAGAAATAAGTTCTTGCAAGTGAATAAGATATTGAAGCGTTTTGTGGCAATTCGAACCTTTTTATATATATCTATGTAAATAAAAAAGGATTTATCAATAAAAATTATCTTTTATAATATTATTATATTATTTATCGTTTTTAATAAGGACAAATCACTTATTGGACTCTTGTCATTAAGTTTCAAGTAAATTCTCCATTTTTAATCCAATCACCATATATATAGTGTCGTATAGTATGAACTTCTATTTGAGAATACATTGGATATCTGGTTGTAGATTAATGATGCCATTCTTGAAAAGAATCCATAATTGCATGAAATTCTTTATCATGGATTTTATAGCTGATCTTTGTTATAAAAAATTTCCTAGAATAAAAAGCTATTGGATAAAATTTTCCATTTGTTTTCATTTGTGATAATATTGTACTCAAAGCAAAATCTAATGTATTTGAAAAGGATCTAGTGAATTTATAAGTCCAAAAGACATGATATTATATTTAAAATGTTCATAATTAGTTTAAAATACAATCTTCCATTCATCACTAAGTTATATGTTCTTTGTAGATCTATTTTTGTATAGATCTTTGCTTGATTGGATTAATTAAGAAGTCTTGAAATCAAAGGTAAAAGATACTTATTCTTGATGGTAATCTTATTAAGTCTTTGATAATCTACACACATTTGCAATGATTTATCTTTTTTGTTCACAAATAAGATAGAAGCTCCTCCTGGAGATTTTGAATAGTGTATGAAGTTCTTAGTTAAGTTCTCATCAATATATTCTTTCAATGTAGTCAACTTATTTTTTGATAAATTATAGATTGGTCCAAATGGTGGTTGAACTCCGTCTTGAAGATCAATTGAATAGTAATTAAATTAATATTTTAGAAGAATATCTATATATTTTTTTTAAAAAAATATGTTGAAAGTCTTAATATTAGCTAGAAATACCACTTGTAGTCTTTCAACATCCAAAATGGATATGGCATATGTAGCAAAAGATGATCTTTCTTTTGCCGCATGTATGAAAGCTTTTAAAGCTTTTATACTTATTAGTAAGGATTTGGATGTACTAAAATTATATATGTCTATTTTACTAATGATGTATTGTAGTAATATAACCATTAGGTGAAAGAAAAAAGGAGTGGTTATATTATAGAAAAGCTCAAATGAGAATATTTGAAAAAATTATCTTAAAAAAATAAATAATAGAAAAGGAGGTAGAAAAAAATCAAAAGGTGTTAATGCTATTTTTTTTATAGAAGTGACTTCTAATTGCTTTATATGGCCATAAATAAGGCAAAATAAAGTAGATTAGAAAAATAAACAATATAGGTATTTATAAAAAAGAGTTGAGAATATATTTCAGAAAAATTTATTACAAATTTCTAAGAATTGATACCCGGAGAGGACCGATTATGAACCTAGGTCGAAATCAGACCCTAAGGCACAAAACAATGTGCTTATGGCAGATGAAGGGCTTTTTAGTAGATCAATGAATGGAATTAGAAAGCAAACTTGAGAGATTTTATATAAGATTTGATTTGGAGTGATTTGGATCAAAATTGACTTTATAAGAGCATTATAAAGTCAGGGTTGTTTTGAACAACTTTGGATTTTGTGAAATAAAATAAGGTTTATGCTTTGGGCAATTACAAAAGTTTTATAGCAGATCTATAGCTAAAATTTTATAGGTTGGTGGATATTGTTGTTTTCCATGTGTGCTACAATTTTGAGCTTAATCTAATGGTTTAATTATAAGTAATTGAGGTCTAAGTAGATTAAGGTCTTGGGAATCGGGTTTTGAGGGTCAATTAGGATTTTACAGATTTTGAGCAATTTGCTAGTTGGATTTGAGTGAAATTTGTATTTACAGATAAAAGACTTAATTTCCTATGTACATATGAAATTTTAAAGTAATTGAATGGTAAGAACATGAAGGTTAGGTACTAGAATATTGGCATCAAGATTGGAGAAGGAGGCCGGCCGACACCCAAGCAGATTTATAGGTTTTTTTTCTTTTTAATAAGTTTGATCTTTTTCAAACTTGATGAATTTGTTGTCAACTTAGTTGTTAAGGAGTGTGTAAATTTTCAATCAAGATCAACAATTTATTTGGTAATTATTGAGGTTCTAAAACTGCCTTAGGAATTACTTAGGGCTTGGTTAGGATTTGATTAGGATTTAGGGTTTGGATTTAGGATTTAGTGTTTGATTAGGATTTGATTAGGATTTCATCTAGATTATGATTTGACTAAAATTTGATTAAGGTTTGAATTTAGGATTTAGTATTTGATAAAGATTTTATTAGGATTAAAATTTGACTAAGATTTGATTAAGATTTGGATTTAGGATTTAATATTTGATTAAGATTTGATTAGGATTTCATTAAAGTTTGATTAGGATTAAGATTAGGATTTGATTTAGATTTTGACTTAGGATTTGATCAAGGTTTGACTTAGGATTTTATTAGGATTTAACCAAGATTTGACTTAAGATTTAACAAAGGTTTGACTTAGGATTTAACCAAAGTTTGACTTAAGATTTGATCAAGGTTTGACTTAGGATTTAATCAAGATTTGACTTAAGATTTGATCAAGGTTTGACTTAAGATTTAACTAAGGTTTGACTTAAGATTTAATCAAGGTTTGACTTAAGATTTGATCAAGGTTTGACTTAAGATTTAATTAAGGTTTGACTTAGGATTTGACCAGGGTTTGATTTAGGATTTAACCAAGGTTTGACTTAGGATTTGATCAAGGTTTGACTTAGGATTTGATCAGGGTTTGCCTTAGGATTTGATCAGGGTTTGACTTAAGATTTGATCAAGGTTTGACTTAGGATTTGATCAAGGTTTAACTTAGGATTTGACCAAGATTTGACTTAGGATTTGACCAAGGTTTGATTGAAGATTTGACCAAGGTTTGATTTAAGATTTAACTAAGATTTGACTTAGGATTTGACCAGGGTTTGACTTAAGATTTGATCAAGATGTTACTTAAGATTTGACCAAGGTTTTATTATGATTTTAAGATTTTTATTTTCAATGTTTTCTAAAATTATTATTTTATATGATATTTTTTTTAATAATTAATGTATGATTCATTTATTTATTTTTTGTAATTTTTTAAAGATTGGATCAAAGCTTGATTAATATTATTAAGGTTTAATGGAAGTTATTTAGGATTCCACTTATTAGAGTGGTTGATACTTATTGTTGCGTATTTCTTTTTTATCTTCCACAGCTAGGTGTCCGGAGCATTCTCAAATAATACTCATTTTATGATTTTGTTGCTTCTTTGGATAATATTGAAGAGTGTGCTTTGCTCCTCTACAATATAAACACGAACCCTCTTGACAACATCAAGTTTTTTTCTATTCGATGAAAAATTTAAAACATACCGCATCAATTTGTATTGAATCTAGCTTAGTCAAATAAGTTTATGAAAACTTAAGAGTTGCTATTATTAATTGACTTGTTCTTCTTCAAACAAATCTATGTTTCTAATGTCTTTCAAATAAGTAATTTTTGTATGTAATAGCTAGAATAATAAATTATTTTAAAGAATTTTCTTTTGGCATTGTTAACAATAAGTCTTTGACGTTATCTTTCAATCCATAACAAAATTGATTAATAAGGGCTTTGTTGTTCTACTCCACATCACAAGCAAGGTTTTAGAATTTTGCATCGTTATCGTATGTCATAAAGTCTTGCTTGAGAATATATTGGGCACTTGGTTGTAGAAGATAAAAAAATAAAATAATAATGATAAGTCTTAATACCTCAAATAGAATTATGTAAACTTGTAATTAAGACTAACAAGTATGCTTCAATTATTAAAAAGTTTAATTAAATTTTTAATTAGTTATAGAAGAATATATCAAAAATTCTAAAGAACTCTAGTCAAAACCTAGTCAAATCTTAAACAAATCCTAGTCAAATCCTAGTCAAATCCTAATTGAATCTTAACAATCCTAATCAAATTCTAAACAAATTCTAATCAAATCTTAATCGAATTCCAATGATCCTAATCAAATCCTAAAAAAATCCTAAAAAAATCTTAATCAAACCCTAGTCAAATCTTACACAAACCTTAGTCAAATCCTGATAAAATCTTAGTCAAATTCTAACAATCCTAGTCAAATCCTAAACAAATCCTAATCAAATTTTTAAAAAATCCTAATCAAATTTTAATCAAATCCTAATCAAATCTTCGTCAAATCTTAATAAAATTTTAACTAAATCCTAATCAAATCTTGATCAAATCCTAATCAAATTCTAATCAAATTCTAATCAAATCCTAATCAAATTCTAAACAAATTCTAAACAAATTCTAGACAAATCCTAAACAAATTCTAAACAAATCCTAATCAAATCCTAACCAAATTATGGTCGAGTCCTAACAACCCTAATCAAATTCTAAACAAATTCTAATCAAATCCTAAATAAATCCTAATCAAATCTTAGTCAAATCCTAAAAATTTTAGTAAAATCCTAAACAAATCTTAATCAAATTTTAATCAAATCCTAACCAAATCCTAAATAAATCCTAATCAAATCTTAAACAAATCTTAATTAAATCTTAATCAAATCCTAATAAAATCCTAAGAAATCCTAATCAAGTCCTAATAAATCCTAATAATCCTAATAAATCCTAATCAAATCCTAACAAATCCTAACAATCCTAACAAATCCTAACCAAATCTTAAAAAATCCTAACCAAATCCTAACAGATCCCTACTAAATCTTATATCAGATTGAAACTATAATGGCTAATGATCTAATCATTGATCTAAGCTCAAATTTTGCACACTTTTTAATAATTAAATTGATAATATACACAAAAAGTTTGAAAGAGATTCAACTTATCAAACAGAAGTTATGCTTGAATTTCTACTCAGGTATAGGCTGCCCTCCTTCTCTAATCCTAATATCAAACTTTCAGTATAAATGTCTTTTCTTTGCATAATTTAATCATTTTTAAAATTCATACATAGATAAAAAAATCTTGTCTATTATTCATAAAAAAAACTCTCATTTCAATCCAATCTATAGATTGCTAAATATCTAAAAAACCCTTATTGACCCTCAAATCCTAATTTTTGAAACCTCAACCCACTTGAACTTCAATAATTTTCAATTAAACCATTTGATTGAAATCAAAATAATTATATTTATTAATCAAAAGTACAATTATAAACCCTCAAATTTTCACTTGTAGATCTATGATCAAACTCACGAAATGCTTAATTTTATAAATTCTTTTTTAATTTATCAAATCCAAAATCACTCAATACAACCTTGACTTTGCAAAGCTCTTATAAAGCCAATTTTTCTCCAAATCACTCAAAATTAATATCAAAACACATCTTATCATGTTTTCTCACTAATTCAACTCTTTCATCTACAAAAGACCCCTCAATCCATTGTAGGCATATAGTTTTGTATCTTAAGATCTGATTTTGATCCAAGCTTCTAATTGGTCCTCTCAGGATATCAACTCTGAGATTTTTAAGGTAAAAATTTTTAAAATCTATTCTTAATTCTTTTCTAAAAATGCTTATATTATTTATTTTTCTAATATACTTTATTTTATCTTATTTATGGTTATATAAAGTATGTAGAAGTCTCTTCTATAAAAGGCAGCATTAGCCCTTTTAATTTTTTCTACTTTCTTATCTATTATCTTTAATTCTAAGATAATTTGCTAAAATATTTCTATTTAAGCTCTTATATATTATAATCATTCCTTTCTTCTTTCTCTTAATAACCATGTTATTATACAATAACATATATTGTGGTTGACTATGATCTTTGTCATAAAAATAAGAGCTTGGTTGCTGCTACCCTCTTTTGATTGTTTTTTTAAAATAAGACTATAAATACTTTGAAGAATGAATTCAAATCATAAAAAAGTTATAAATCTTTTTCCATTAAAGGTGCAAATCAAGAAAGAACACTTCTAGATAGAAGTGTGCCTATAAATCCAACTTGAGTAAATCTATTAGGTTATTGAAAAGGATGAAATCTTAGATATAGCTTGACTTATTGCAGAAATCCTTGAAATTTTGATCTTGTTCCATCAAATTTATTATGCATATTAATCTTTGCATCCTTTAAGCTGGTAGAAGCAAGGCTTTTTAGATTTGCTTGTAAGATGGATTTACTTGCTTCCCTTAACTATATAACTTCTTGGTATAGGCTCTAGACTTCTTCCATAGACGTAAGAATAGTGCCTCTATGATTGGTATTAGTGATTCATGAAATTTCCACCCTAAGAGCGTTGATAAGTTCCTGAAGATCTGCGATAGTTATAAATCTATTCTTACTTCCACTAAGTATAATATCCATGATCTTTCCTTCTATCTTAATAATTCTACAATTCATATTAAAGGAAGATAATCTGCAATCTTTAATATCAAATAAAAAATCTCTTATAAAGAGAGGTGATTCACTATCTTTCAAGGAAAAAATCAAGGTATGAAAGCAAAGAACGTTAGTTTAAAGGTGGATAATCCACAACCTTCAAATGCAACAGTAGAAGTGGAATAATCCATTTATTTTTCAAATACAAAATAAGAATAAAAAATCTTCACTCTTATTAAATTGTCAATGATATGAATCATGAAAGAATAAAATATCAATACATTCTTATATTACTTGAAAGAATAGAAAATTACTTGAAAATAGAATAATATTAAAATTAGAATGGCTATTGTCAAAGAAAACTAGAGACTCTTGAAACAAGACTAAGAATAAGAAAGGCTTTGGCAAGAATGAAGAAGACTTCATTCTTGTCTCTATATATATTATCTACCTAAGAGCTACATGGCGACATTCTATAGGACCTCCAACACAAGTCCAATTTACAAAATACGTTGTTGTATTATATATTGTCCTATTTGGGAATGTCTGAGGCACCTAGCTATAGAAGGTGAAATTGCGGTTCATATATATTCAAGAATCAAATCATAAAAAAATCAACCAAAATCTACACTGATGTCACTTGGCCGCTAGCTTGAAGGTTGATACAAATATCTCAATGACAAATTCTCCTTCTCTAATTATTAACTTTAGCTAAAATTTGATATATACCTTGTCTTTCAAGTCTTCTAATATTATGCCAAATTTCACCTTGATTCAACAAATAGATCTTCAAATATTGTAGAAACCCTAAACAATCCTAAACTGCCAATTTTTAGTACCTCTTTGTACTAAAGATCAAATAAGTCTTGATTGCATTGTTAGATTGCTATAAATTTTTACTCGGTCTTAGTACACTTAATTATCTACACACTATCAAATTTTCAACTATAGATGTTACTTCAATTGCATATAATAGCTAAAAGTGCTAGTCCTAATTTTATTGTATAAAAACTTCACTTCCAATACAACCCTTGACTTTAGATAGCAATTATTAAGTCCTTCTAAATCCTATAGAAATAAGTTTGATGTTTCTAAAACAACCTTGAAGCTAACTCTCTAACCTTAATTGCTGATCTTTGAATAATCTGACATCCTGCCCTTGGTGACCATTTTTATGGCTAGAGGTCTGATTTTGACCTTGTTCCATACACAATCAATCTTTGGATATCAATCCAACTTATTTTAAGGATTTTAAAGCTTGATCCTACCTTCAATTTAATCTTAGTATCAATTATATTAATTATTTATCTCTTCTATTTTATTTTTATTAATTTATAGTTTTTTAAAAGCAATTAAAGAATTTCTACAACCTAAAAGGAAAATTTAATAACTAATTTTTATCTATTAGCTATTAAAATAAGAAAATAATCTAAGAGACTTTCATAAAATCTTTTTTAAGTATCTTAAGTTCCTATTGAATTAAGATATTTGAATATTAAATAAAAATCACTATTATTCATATTTTTCACTATATAAACATATTACAATACGACATCCACTTCCTTTGAATATGCACATCCTCCAATATGCGCCAAACAAACTATGTGTCATAATTGGCATCACACTATTTCTTCGTTTCTTACATCAAGTTCTTCATCGTTATATTCCTCATCCATTTCAACATAATTATCTTCTTCAGAATCATTGATATCTTTAGCATGATCCTCCATATTGATTTTTTCATCTCGTCTTTTAAAAATTTTCACTTGCTTTTGAATAATAAGTATTTTTAACCTTGTACCATCCAACTCCCTCAATAAATATGTGACATTGTCATAGATTGTTACCACTACATACAGTCTAAACCAATATTTTAAAAACTTCTGTAAAGTACTATGGCGGTTATCCAAACTACTGTCATAAACAAGTACTTAGTCACCTTCTTCAATTGCTCTAGGCCTCAATTGATGTCTTTTATCAATCAAGCCTTATTCTTTAGCCTTACCTCTTGTAATTATTTTAATGTTAATTCCACATCTTTTGATCTTTGTTCAAGTTGATCAGTTCTAATAGCCAACAATTCTTCTCTTGTTAATCTATCTTTCCAAAATAGCATACTCCAAGTTGACATAATAGGTTTTTGACCTATCATGAGTTCCACTGGCATATATCCCGTCACTGAACTATGTGTTGTTTGATCAGCCTATAATGCATAAGATAGAAGTTGAGGTCATTCTTTTATTCTTCCATTACAAGTTTTAACCAAGGCTTTTATAACTGGTAGATGTCCATATTTACTCTTTGCATTCTTCTCTGGATTATAAGCAATAGTTAATGATAGTTTAATTCTACATCTTTTAAAGGACTCACGAGCTTCATATGCATTCAATTCTCTATGATCTACAGTGATCTTTTCTATACATCCATAGCAACAAATAACATCCTTAAGTAAAAACCTGCAGATTCTTTCTGTAGACTTTCTTCTTAATGCCTTGTTTTTCACTTGATTTGATAAATCTTCACAAGCCAAAACTAAATATCTCATTTGCTATAATTCCAATAGCATAATAACCAAATCCACAACCCATTTAAAATGAATAGCCAAAGCATATGTTGAATGTAGACCATCTTGATGACGTATATTTGAATATATTAGATAAATTATATAAGATTTTATAAATGAAGCCACATCTCGATACATATTCTTCTACCAATATCATTCTTTCAATTTAAAAAAAGTAATCCAAATTCCTCTATGCCTCGCCTTTAAACTATCATGAAATTTCTTGAGTAATTTTTGTTGATCTTCTTTGGTACCTACTACTCGTTGTGGCATTCCGATATTTGATTTTGGCCTCTTTCATAGAAATCCTCTTTATAATATGAACTTATATGTCTTTTTTCTAATCTATTTGAATTTTTCAATTGACCAATCAATATGCTTGGTTAATATACTCAAATAATGTCCAATATCCACAAACTCTCTTTCATAAGTTTTTTCATAAAATGATTTATTTTCTTTATTCAATTGTGAAATTGAATAAAATTTTGTACTCACATCATCAATATCCTCAATCATCTCATCTTCTCCATCATATTTTGCTTGAGATAGTATATCTGCTATTGGATTCTCTTTTTCTGCAACATGTCTAAACTTCGGATTTAATGACTTAATATAAATAATCTACTTCAACATTCCAATATCCGGTGTTGTACAATTAATAACCATCCTAAATAAAGCCAAATAATCTATTTCAATCACCACCAATGCTCCAATTAAGTAATCCTTTTTAACTTTCATAGCTAAAATAATTCTTTATAATTCTCTTTTTATTTAAGAATATGCATGTTGGTGAGTATTTAGAACCTTAGTTCTAAATCAAACTACAAATCTATATTTATTTGAATCATCTTGACCTACAGTCCATCCAATAGCAATTGGATTAGTATCCACTATAAGAATCACTAGTCTATTGTACTTATAATCAATTTTTCTTAACACTAGAGGTAATGTCAATAAATCCTTCAATCTTTACATTACCTTAATATGCTTTTCTTCCTATTTAAACCGATAATCTTTGTATAATAATTCATACAATGGATCTGATATATGAGTATAGTAAGGAATCCAAATATGGTAGAATATACATGCACCTAAAAATCTTTGCATCTTTATTAAAGAATTGCAATCTTCTTTCATTCTTTCAATTGCATCAATCTTAATTGGATCCGATTTTGTTCCATAAAATCCACATAAATGTTCAACAATTACAACTTCTTGTATTTCAAACATGGATTTTGCACCCGATAAGGTAAAATAAACTTCTTCAAGCCAAGTTAATATCTTTTCATAATCTTATATATGATTAATAACATACTTGTAACATCTTCTTTTATCCAAAGTTTCATCTTTGTCTTCTTTTTTGTACCCTTGAATAGGAATATCATCTAGAAAAGACATAGTCTTCTCAAGAATAAAATCTCTCAATACCTTATTCATCTCATTCATTATATGTGCTATTGAATTGATAGCACCTTGAGAAAGAGTATACATTCTAACTAGTCCAAGTAGTATTTTCATCGTTGTCATGTCTCTACTCTCCATTGTAAGTTGAAATTGGTCATAGCTTGGATACAAATCATCCATTGAATAGATTGCCCTTCTTACAAATACTTCAGCAAATTCATCGACTATTGATCCAATTCTTGCATTCCTCATAGTTATTGAATTTACTAGTTGCATATCTTCAATAAATCATAATGATCCATTTTTCTTAGGCATTGTAAACCATCGACTAGAATATGGTGCAAAAGAGGGCTTCAGAGCCTTCATCTTCATATCATCTTTCAATAATTCCATGAGACTTGGCAAATGTATCTTTGGTATTAGAATTGGCCTCAAATTCTAAGGCACATGTAGTATAGTGAAAATAACCATTGGAGTTACAACATTTGGATCCACACACTCAATTTTATGAGATTCAAAAGAAAATGATTTACCTTATTTTTGCTAATATCTCTATGAAGCATTCATATTCTTCTAGCAACAAAGAACCATCAAAATTAATCTTCAATTCCTCAAAAGTCTCTTTAGTAAACTTGTGTCCAATATTCCTTGGATCTCTTAAGTTCTTTTTTTTTATGCTTTTTTTATATGTTCTTTAAAATCTTATGACGAAAGCCCGGTGTCATATTATATTTATATGCAATATGTAAAAATATTATATTTTTTATTTATTTTTATTATCTATGTGTGAGCGCTAGAGGCTATTTTGGAAGATATTCTAAGGGAAGGATTTGTTTTAGCTACTTAATTAGTTAATTAGGATAGCTATTTGTTTTGTTCCTACCTTATTTTTACCTTAGAATAGATTCTTTTAAAATTGAAAGAAAGATAAAGGTTGTTCTTTCTTGTTGACTTTGAAATAACATAGTCCCTTAAAAGGGATAAGAGAGAAGCATATGGGATAAATAAGGCCTATCCAATAGGATTTTGGCTGCCCATGTGGACATGGCATGGATTGATGTGGAGGAAAAGGAGAGGGTACTCCTCTTGCTAGAATTAGAATTTTTAGTTTCGAGGTATATAATTTTTGGAGAGAGATAGCTTTAAGGGTACTAAAGCTTTTGTAATGAAATTTAAAATATGTATTTCTTGAATTATAAGGATTCTAGAGCCTACTTACTTGCTTGTTTTGGAATTGTGATTGAAAAGTTACGCTTGTTTTAGTAGAGTGAGGTGTGTTGCTATCGAGAAGTGAAGGTAGAAACTTTGAGCTACTACTGCAAGTTTGATTTTGATTCTCTCTTAGTAAAATTTATAAAAAGTGTGGAAAATTATGTTAACTTTCTATCAAGCTATTTCTTAAAGCATTTGGAGTTGAAAAGAAAGAGTTGTAAGCTTGAGAGTGGAAAAGGGTCTGCTGCCACCTGATGAAGAGGGGTAGAGATTTTGTTCAACCATCCGAGTTGTACAGTGTCTTCAAGCTGAAGTAAGAAGAGCTTTGCTATCTTTACAGTTTGCTAGAAATTTTTAGTACCTATTTCAATTAGCCATAACTTTTAAATGGTAAGACCTTTGTTTGTGAAATTTTGATTAGTTTTACAATATATTATTAGCTTTTTATAAACTATAAGCATGCTTGATTTGACATTTGAGTGAATTTTTAGTGATTTATTTAATTTCAGCTAGTTGTATAACTTGTATTCCTCATATGCGGTTGAATTTTGAGGTATACTTGAATATATATATATATATATATATATATATATATATATATTCTACTTATATATATTATACAAATATAGATACTTATATTTATATTAAGTATTTATATAATTATTTTATAAATATTATATAAAATATTTATACAAATATTTATATCAATATTAGATAAAGGATTATATTTTATGTTTATACAAGTTTTATATAAGTATAATACAAGTATAATATAGAAGTTTCAATAAGTATTGTGCAAGTATACAAGATACTTGCATGGCTTCTTCCTATGTTCCCTATTAGTTTTAGTAGCAACTAGGAACCCGATATTTTTCCAAGGCGGATTCGCTCTACCCGACAGTTGTAATAGGTTTCACTTTTTTATGTATTGTCTTATATTTTGTTTCAATCATAATCTTTGGTATTTGAAAAGATTTAAGTATAGAGTAAATTTTTCTTGAATGAATCTATACAACTTTATTGTCATCTTTTAATACAATTGATGTAATCATTTCCAAAGAATCTTCCAATCTATTTTCTTCATAAACACTAGAAATCCTTCCATCATCCTCTAATATTCTCAATTCATATAATTCTTTTTCAACATCACATAATTTCTTCTTTTCTTTTCTTTTTTAAATCTGTAATTTTTTTATATATAATACTTCTATTTTTAAAAATAACAATAAAGCTTGTATCAAAGACATCTACATCTTGTGAGAGTACCTCCTCTTTTATACCTCTATAATCCCACTTTATAGTGGTACTCCTCAAAAACCCATAAATACTTCAACAATCTTTAGCAATGGATTTTCTCTCAATTTGTCTCGATTCTGTTTATGATTTGGAGGCATAGTCAAAAATTATATTGTCCTTCTTTCATCCTCATTACAAATCCGTGCATAAGATGAACCATAATTGAGCACTTTTGTTTCCATTTGAGTTGTAATAATATATGGTTGTCTCAAAATAAGAGAATAAGATATTGTATCTTGAATAAAAAAATTGTGTTCTATTGCAACATCACCAATCCAAATTTTTATATCTGGACAAGTGCCATACAATTTACTAATGCCTCTATAGTTTCTCTAGCTCAATGCTTTCAAGTATAATGACTCAAAAAAAAATTCTCTTTGTCATTTGGATCATCAAAACATGTTCTTTGATTATAGCTCCTTCCTCCACTTATTGATTGTTTACAACAATTGCCAATTTCATCTTCTTCATCCTCACATACAAATGCATCAATAGCATGATTTGATCCAGCTTCACTCATTAATTGTCTCTTCTGCTTAATACTGTCAATAATGATATCATAAAATTTCTTCTTTGTAATATCTAAAATCTCCTTTAATGTAAATTCAACTTTAGCATTGAGCACATGTTCTTCAAGCACCCCCTTTAAATGTATTGTTGCTTCAATATCAGAGAGAAGTTTGTAAGTTGTTGACTTACTTTTTTTTCTTAAGTCCTTTGATTTTTTTTTTTTTAATGGTATTGAGGCATCCTTTATTGGTAACTCTTATGAAGCCATCTCACGAGCCTTATTTCTTCAAATCTGTCTCTTAAAAGAATTTTCTTCTCTTATTTCATTAGAATCTTGTCTTTTCTTTTTTTCTATTAAAGCTTTATGTTGGCTCTTGGCAATATAGGCATGCACTAACAAAGCTTCTACAAAATCCTTCCAACCCATAGTCCCACAAATTATTACAATAGTCTTTAATAAAGCTTCTCATGGCATCTTCTTTTTATACATTGTAGAAATGGCAGAAGACCAAAGTCTACTTGATTCAATACTTCCAAAAAAATCTTCGTTGCCATTATCATCGACTTTAGCACCATAACTTGTGACTTCCATTATTATAATCCTATTTGCTATCAAACAATCTTTAACCAATGCTTTCATACCTCTTTTACCAAAGTTAGTTTGGAAAAAATCACTTATATGTTTTAGTGTTATCTTTCCATCTTTTCAAAAAAATAATAGCTTGTTGTATCATTTTATTAAATTCACCACAATATTTTTAAGAATGAGAATCATCATCACATCAAATACATCTTTGTACATACCTTTACTTAAGAGTAACTTTTGAATTCATTGTAGAAGTCTTCTTCTCAAGCCTTATAAGTTTAATTTGAAAATCTTACATTTTGCATATAAGTTCTTTAATTCCCACATCTTCTTTTTTTGATGTAGTTGTTGAAGGTTGGACAATAGGTACTATTGATTGTAAAGTGGACACTTGAGTTTTAGGTATTTGCACAATTCATTGAATACTAATCTTATTCTGGCTCTTTTTCTTTTTTACAAGCAATTCCACTGCATCTTCAATTTCTTTCCATTTTGTTGTCAATCCTTCATCTTCTTCTTTATCCTCAAAAAGAATTTCTAATCTCTCTTGTAATTCTCTATCATCTGGTTGAAGAAATAATTCAACCTTGTTTGGTCTCAAGGTTATCTTTTTCACTTTCAATAACCAAGAATACTGCCTTTCAAACTCTTTTAATAATTCAGTAGCTTACAATTTCTTATTAAGATACTCAATTCATTCCAAAAATGATTTTTTAGTGGCCCGATCAGAGTCTTCTAAGAAATGCTCATCTCTCAATACGTGAAAGAATATTTTCCAACTTCCAAATTGTCCTATAATTGATTGCACATGTTCTCTTATTTTTGGCATTGTAACAAGTTCAAATAATAAAATCATATCTTTTTAAGAAACTCGATTCAATTCTATTTTTTACACATAATATTTTAAATATTTAAAAATATCTCTTCTATCAAATTGATCAATCTTATTAGCCACTGCTTGTAAAGCTTTGATAGCCAAAGCCTCCTTGTGATTATTATCTTATTGTTATTGCATAAACAATGTAAATGCTTGAAACATATTTGTAGTATTTGCATCTAGATATATACCTTGTCTACTAATAAAAAATCCACTTGAAGCACCACCCAAAGTTCTATCAAAAACTCCAAATTCCACCTTCTTGCCTTCTTGCGCCATCAATTCTACATA
This sequence comes from Physcomitrellopsis africana, assembly GCA_036785485.1. Classification (NCBI taxonomy): domain Eukaryota; kingdom Viridiplantae; phylum Streptophyta; class Bryopsida; order Funariales; family Funariaceae; genus Physcomitrellopsis; species Physcomitrellopsis africana. The sequence goes on along the minus strand of JAWRVF010000290.1, from coordinate 121,445 downwards.
ATCAAAATAAAATCTAATACCTTTCATCTCAAACTTTCACGTCAAGTTCACCACTTATATTGTATTACATATTGTCTTATCTGGGAATGTATCAGGCACTTGGCTATGGAGGGTGAAGTTGCAGTTCACATGTACCTAAGAATCAATTTGTAGAAAATCAACCAAAACCCGCATTGATGTCACTTGGCCACTGGCTTGAAGGTTAATGCAAATATCCAAGTGGCAAATTCTCCTTCTTTAACTATTAACTTCAATTAAATTTTGGTATATAGCTTGCTCTTCAAGTCTTCTAATATTATGCTAAATTTCACCTTAATTCAACTAATAGATCTTCAGGTATTGCAAAAATCCTAAACAATCTTAAATTGCCAATTTCTAGTTCTTTTTTGTACTAAAGATCAAATAAGTCATAATTGCACCATTAGATTGCTACAAATTTTTATTCAATCTTAGCATACTTAATCACCTATACACTATCAAATTTTCAACTATAGATGTTACTTCAATTGTACACAATAGCTGAAAGTGATGGTCCTAACTTTATTGCATAAAAACTTCACGTCCAATACAACTTCTAATTTTAGATAGAAATTTCTAAGTCCTCCTAAATCTTATAGAAATAAATCTAATGTCTTTAAAACAACCTTGAAGCTAACTCTCCAATCTTACTTGCCAATCTTCAAATGACTTGACATCCTACTCTTGGTGTCCATTTTTATACCTAGAGGTCTGATTTTAGTCATGTTCCATACATGGTCGACCCCTAGATATCAATCCAACTTATTCTAAGAGTTTTTAAGATTAACCCTACCTTCAACTTAATCCTAGTATTAACCATACTAATTATTTATCTCTTTTGTTCTATTTTTATACTTATGGCTTTTCAAAAGCAGTGAAAGAATTTTTACAATCTAAAAGAAAAATTTAATACCTAACTTTTATTTATTAGCTATTAAAATAAAAAAATAATCTAAGACGCTTTCATAACATCTTTTTTAAGTATCTTAAGTTCCTATTGAATTAAGATATTTGAATATTAAATAGAAATCTCTATTATTCATATTTTTCACTACATAAATGTGTTACAATATGACAACGTGTCAAACTTGTAAGACAAGTTTCCTATATATACGTCACATATTTAGCTTGTTCCACAAGCTATCAACATATACAATACGTGGTTAATTTATTGGATAAGTTTCTAGCCTATCAATCACCTATAACCATGTTTAAAGATAAAACAATGTCTATGAAGCTTCTAGGAAGCTTTTCTCTAAGATATTATAAAATTAGCCTTCTTCTACATACTTCTATTTGTCCATATTAACTAGATAATTATTGGAGTAAATCTTATGTATGTGATATTTTTCTCTTATTTAATTGACATACAAAGATAAGTTAGAATGAAGGCTTTAAGTGAAGAAAGCATTCCAAGATCCCAAGACAGCGTTTAATACAGCTTTAATCTTGGTGTATGTAGATTTTACAAAAGCATTCTGAATCAAATTAATCCTTTGGATTTTACACTAGGAGCCATATTTTTATAAATATTTATAGATAATAAATTCCATTATATTACATTTTATTTTTAAAAGTTTTTTGCTATCAAAATTAATTATAAAATCTATAATAAGGAGTTCTTTTCTATTATGGATTCTTTTCAAGAATTGTATTAGTTTTTCAAAAGACCTATCAAAAGATGTAAGATAGCGGATTAGCAAAGAAACAAGGAAAAGATTACAGAACTAGAATAATTTCAAGAATAAAGAACTAAATGGATAAGAACAAAGAACTAAATCATTCACAAGAATAAAAGACTAGATTAATATCAAGAAACAAGACAACACTTTGGATTGCTCTAAGATTTGTATTGGCAAGACTCACGTGTACTTTGGTCTTACCTCTTATTTATATTATAAGGTCTATGTCCTACTGAACCTTCTAAGAGTATCTTAGAAAATTTTAGAAGACTCAAGAAGATTCTAGAAGACTAAGGCAAATTCAAGAAGATTAAAAAAAATTCTTAGAAGATTTTAAAATGCTACATGAGGTTCTAGAAGATTGAAGAAGGTTTTAGAAGACTATAGAAGATTCTAAAAGACTAAAGAAGTTTCTAAAAGATTCTAAAAGATTCTAAAAAACTATGGAAGATTTTAGAAGATTACAAAAGGTTCTAGAATGTGATGACTTAAAGTATATCTGTGATATCATCTCCCCTTCTAGCAACGAGTTCTATGAGGAGCCAAAGTGATTTGATGATCAAATCAGATATGCAAAAAATTTAGAATTTGTCGGAATAAAGAAGCAATATATTCTGTCTTTTGTTTATTAGTTACCGATTTAACAAGACCTTTGAGGTAGCATCAATGACCTCCAAATATAACCTCTGTTATACCAACGTCCCATCCAAGAATCTGTTCCTTGTTGCAACCTTCAAAACATCCTTTGAATATAATTTTTGGTCCACCTAGAGTCATCCTTCTAACTTCAAGGAATATTATCAAAGCTTGGGTATTTAAATTAAGATTTTTGTGATGAGGCCATATCTCCAAAGATTCCAAACAATGCCTTATTTGATGTTAGAATATTTCTTCTTTGCCTTCTTCATGTTCTTCAAACCCAACAAATTATAAAAATTACAATGGTTTTCTAGTCACTTGTATGATAGAAGAGTTTTTTGACTCTTGTTACTACAATTTCTTTGAAATACAAAGATTTGTCATGGTAATTAATAAGCTTTTAGGAAGATCTATTCTATCTTAAAAAAATAACTATAGATAAGTGAAGGTCTTGGCATGGTTCTCCCCTTTTTATATTGGTCTTTTGTCATTGGTAGAAAAACATCATTTAGAAGCTAAGAGATGTTGGTATCTACAAAAATTTTAATAGCAATTGAATCTAGGTTTTTGTAGGATATTATTGATAGAATTTGTAAACTTTTTCAAATATATTTTTAAGATTATTTGAAGGTTCTCATATTCTTTTGCTAATTCTATAGCCCTTTCAATGAATAAAATATTTCAATTGTCCATATCTTATACGCAAATCCAATATTTCATCCACTTCATATTCAAGCTCTTGATTGATTTTAATTGAGGTTGGTAGTAGAAGAATTCTTCTAATAATATTTGATTTATAATAGATTTTTATAAGTGAGGTATGAAAGATTGAATGAATGTGTATGCTACTTGATAGTTCAAGACAAAAAATTATTAAATTTATTTCATGTAAAATTGTGAATGGTTCAAATTTTTGATAGTCTAATTTTTGTAATGGTTGATTTGTTTGTATATTTTGCCGGAATAGCCACTTATGATCTCCTATCTTGAATTTTAACTAGTTTTTGCAATGAATGCCAATATAGTCTTTATATCGGTCTTGAGCCATTTGAAGTTGGAATTTTAATTCTTTATGGATGGCTTTCAAGTAGATAGCTTGATTTTCTACAATAAGACTTCTCATATCTTCAATTTGAAATGGATATGTTCTAGGATGGTATCAATAGTTTGAGAAGAATGGAGTTTGTTTTGTCAAAGAATGTTTGGTGTTATTATATATAAACTCTGCCAATGGTAAGAGGTCCATCTTATTGATAATTTATACTGCAACAAAGATATTGTTCCAAGATTTGATTCACCTATTTTGTTTAACCATTGATTTGAGGATAATAAGTTGATGAAAGGTTGATCTTGACTTTTAAAAGTTGAAATAGTCTTCTCTAAAAATTTGATACAAATTGTGGTCTTTTGTCTAAAATGATATCATTTAAAAGGCCATATATTTGATAAATATTATCAATAAAAAACTTGGCCATTTCTTCCTCAAAAATAATCTTGTTGCATAGGATAAAATGAGCCATCTTGGTAAGGTGGTCTACCACCACAAAAATTGAGTCTTTTTCATTAAAAATTGGGAGATTTGTAATAAAGTCCATAGATAACAATTGCTATGGGTTCTTAAGAATTGGAAGTCATTGAAGAAGTCTATATGGTTGGTGTCTTGGGACCTTTGTTCAAGCACAAATTTTGTATGATTGGATGAATTCTTTTAACAATTTCTACATTGGAAGCCACCAATAATCTCTTGATATTAATTCTAAGGTCTTATTGATGCCAAAATGTCCAATTGCTGAAAGGTCATGTCATGCTTGAAGAATTTGAAGTCTTGCAGGGCCTGGAGGAACATATAAAAGATCCTTGAAATATAACAATCCGTCTTCAAACTTGAAATTATTGTTTTCTTTTACCTATATATTTTTTAAATTTTGGTGAATGTTATCTACAAATGGATCTATCTTCATTGCTCTTTAGATTATTGTCTTAAGAGTTGTATCTATATAGGTAGATATTGTGAATATTTTCAATTGTAAATTAGATGGCTTCAACATGATTGATTTTTGTTGATCCAATATCATATTTCCTATTCTTGGTGCAAGGTATGACTATTAAGAAAGGGCATTTAATTTTTGTTGAAGTTTTTATGGATAATATGTAATCACAAAATCAAACCAAGATAATGACATATTCCATCACACTTGACGGCAATTCAAAACTTGGGCACTCATAAAATACTCCAAATTTTTGTGATCATTGTATACCATGATCTTATGTTGAGCCCCTTCCAACAAATGGCGCCAGTCTTTAAAAGCATCAACAATTGCCAATAATTCTTTGTCATTGATCTTATAATTGATCTCTGTAGCTAAAATTTTTTAAAAGTAGAATGCTACTAGATGTAGTTGACCATCATGACTAGTTTCAGAGAATACAAATCTAAGTACAAAATCTAAAGCATCCATTTTTAAAATGAATGGTTTTATTGGATTTGTATGGATAAGTATAGAGGTTGAAATAAAAAATTCTTTTAGCTTCTTGAATGCTTCTTTAGCCTTATTGTTCCAAATAAATTTTTTCTTACCTATAAATCGTATTAATGGGACTACAATCTTAGAATAATTCTTAATGAAGATTCTATAAAAATTTACAAATCCCAAGAAACATTATACATCTTTGACTAATGATGGTTGTTTCTACTCTATAATAATTTGTATCTTCTTTGGATCTATAAAAATTTTATTTTTAGAGGCAATATATTCCAAAAACTTAACTGATAGTTGATTGAAAGAACATTTCTCTAATTTGATATACAATCCACTTTCCCATAGTTTCTTTAATACTATATATACATGATGTTCATGTTCTTGTTTGTTCTTAGAAAAGATCAAGATATCATCTAAATAAATGATTACAAAGTTACTTAAGTATTTCCACAAGATATTATTTATCATATGTTGAAAGACTATAAGTACATTTGTAAGTCCAAAAGGCATAATATTATACTCAAAATGTCCGTATCTTGTATGAAATATTGTCTTCCATTGATTTCTTTCTTTGATCCTGATTAGGTTGTAGGTGCCTTTCAAATCAATTTTTGTAAAAATCTTTAATTGTCCTAATTGTTTCAATAATCTTGAGATTAACGGTAATGGATAGCATATTTTTATAATTACCTTATTTAGACCTCGATAGTCTTTACACATATATAAAAAAAACTATCTTTCTTCTTTATAAACAAGATAGGAGCTCCTACAAGTGATTTTAAATGTCTATTGAAATTCTTAACTAGATTTTCATCAATATATTCTCATAAGGCTGTAAGCTGTATTTGTGAGAGATTATAAATTGGACCAAATGGATATTGAATTCTATTTTATAATTCAACTATATAATCATAAAGATGGTGTTCTAGTAATATGTCTGCTTTTTTCTTTCAAATAGGTCTTCAAGGTCATAATATTGACTAGAAATATCTTGCTTCAGTTGCTCCATTGGATCTTTCATTGGGATAGCATACAATGCAAATATAGCTCCTTTCTTTGTTGCTTGCATAAATGCTTTAGCTTTAAGAAATGAAGTAGTACCTTATTTCTTCTTTTGATGTTTAGATCTTAAAAAAATCTTTGTAAACTCGAATCAATATCAAGATTATATAACTCAAACCAAGGGAATCCAATGACAATAGGATTTGTTGGATATTAAATGATATTAAAGACAATGAGTGATATTTGATCTTCTAGTACCACTTTCAATGGTTAAGTTTCTTCAATAACATCTCTTGATACAAGATTTTGTCCATCAATGACTTCAACGGGTGTAGGATGGGTCTTCTTTATAAATACTAAGTTGTACTTGGTTACAAAATCTTTATCCATAAAATATACAAAGATGTCTACAAAAGCAACTTGATTGAACCTATGTGGATAACAAGAAGGATATAATTGTAAGTAAAATTGTATTTGTTGCACAAACCCTCAAAAGTTGGATCTAGTTCCATCAAATTTATTAGGCATACTAGCCTTTGGCTCCTTTATAACAATCTTTGGAGCTTTTAGAGGAATTATGTGCATAGTTTATTTATCGCCTGCTTAATTCAATCAAATAATTTCTTGTTGCAAACTATGAATTTTTTGGTTAGCTTCTTCAAATACTTATTCCGTTTGTGGTTCTTTTTTTGGAATACAAAAGAATGCCATTTCTCCTTATACAATATCCAAAAGAGCTCAAAGATCTACAAGAGTAACCACTCTATTCTTTATTTATAAGGATGCACCTTTATTAACCTGATCTACTTCTATATTGACAAACAAAAAATTAATAAGCTATCAATTAGTATTATTTATATTAAAAAGAAATATTTTTAAATAATATTAATTTAGAAGAAAATAATCCACAACTTCTAAAATGTACTGATATATTTTAAAAACGAATTAATTTATTCTTTCCAAAGAAAGATCAAGTGCAATAAGTAAGCATATCACTCTAAAGGGAGATAATTTGCACTCCTCTAAAACGTAATAATATCCTCAAGAAGAGGGATAAGCCACTTTCTATCAAGAGATCAAGCTCTAATATGATTACTTAGATAGTCTTGTCAAACTATTAAGGATATAAGATAGTGGATTAGCAAAAAAACAAGGAAAAGATTATAAAACTAGAATAATTTCAAGAACAAAGAACTCAATGGATAAAAACAAAAAACTAGATCATTGACAAGAACAAGAGACTAGATTGATATTAAGAATTAAATCAACACTTTAAATTGCTCCAAGAATTGTATTGGCAAGATTGAGATGTATCTTGGTCTTGCCTCTTATTTATACTATAAGACCTATATCCTATTGAATCTTTTAAAAATATCTTAGAAGATTTTAGAAGACTAAGGAAGATTTTAAAAGACTAAGATAAGTTTAAGAAGACTAAAGAAGATTCTTAGAAGAATTTAGAAGCCTATAAGAGGTTCTAGAAGATTGAAGAAGGTTCATGAAGACTATAGAAGATTAAAGAAGGTTCTAGAAGGTTCTGAAAGATTTTTAAAAACTATGAAAGATTCTAGAAGACTATGGAAGGTTCTAAAATGTGATGATTTAAAATATGCCCATGACAAGACCAATGCATCTTATGACTGGTTTTTCAAACCACAAGAATTTAGAATACTTTTTATCAGCTCGTGTTTTTAATTGCCATTAAGTTTGATAGAATATGTCATTATCTCAATTTAATTTTATTATCATTTATTGATGTAGAAAGTAACAAGGATTATTTAATGCTTTATCAAAAAGATCATATCTTGTACCAAGGGCAAGAAAGGTACTGTTTGATCAATAATAGAGAATTTTATTGAAGCCAGAACAATTTTGTCTTTGAGCTACTATTACATCGGCACCTATTGATTCTAGTTTCCTCAATGAGGTGTATATTATAATCACTAATGATACTTTGGCCTTTGATATCAAGTATCATATTAATGAAAATATTGACAAGTTCAAGCTTGAGAAAGACCTTCTATATTTTGAAGAACATTTATATATCCTAGAAGGACCAACATACTTGTGCGTTCTTCAATCTCGATATGAATTTTCAAGTACATGTCACTTTGGATTTAATAAGACTTTGAAATTTATTTCTTGAGATTTTTGGTGGCTTCAAATGTAGAAGGCTCTGAAGAACTTTGTACTCTCTTGTGACATTTGTTCAAGGTTCAAGAATCCTTGACATCGCCTTTATAAACTCTTATAATCTTTGCTTATTCTAAAATAGACATGGTCTTTTATCTTGATGGATTTCATCATAGATCTATCACCATCCAATTCATTGGATAGCATCCTTGTGGTGATTGATTGACTCACAAAGATGGTTTATTTTATTTTTTGTAAAAAAACTATTTTTAATAAAGAAATAATAAGAATTTTTTTTACTATATATATATATATATATATCAATATCATAGCCTATTGGATGATATTGTATTTGATCAAGGATCCTAATTTATATCTAAGTTTTGGAGATGCCTCTTTGAAATATTAAAAGTGGACATTAAACTTTCTTTAGCTTTCCATCCTCAAACTAACGGCCAAATAAAATGAGTTAATAAAGTTTTGGAGTAATATTTATAATGAAGCATCAATTATCAATAAGACGATTGAGTCTTGTATCTGCCATTAGCAAAGTTTGCATATAATAATATTATTCATGCCTCAACTTAGCAAATATTGTTTTCTTCCAACTATGAATATTATTTAAAGCTTAATCTATGGAATATGTTAAAAAAGAACAATCTAATAGTTAAAGGATTTGCAAAGCATCTATCGCAATACTAAACAACCTTGAAGCTTCAATTGCAAGCAACTTAAGATACTTATAAGATATATATAAATAAATTCAAGAATTGAGTGCGTGCTTTTCATATTGGAAATAAATTATGGTTTTTTTATGGAACATCAAGACCAAGTAGCCATGCAATAAGTTGAATTATCAAATGTTTCAATAATAGAGATGTTAATTCAAAATCATAGGCAATTTCTTCAAGAACCAGTAAAACCTATTATCCAAGAATAGAGAACAGAATACATAACTTCATTGATATAACATATTCTTAACTTTCAATATATATAAGAAGATTTTCAAAGATATGAACATTTTTTAGAACTTATTACTAGAAAAAGAGGTGATATTATAAACATATACTTTGGAAGTTCATAGAACCTTCTAAAACATTCTAAAGATTTTTTAGTTAATAGTAGTTACTTAAAAAGCTTTATAATTAGTAAAAATAACTTGAGAAGCTTTGTAGTTAATGGAAAGAGCTTAAAAAGCTTTTAAGTTAGTAGAAAGATCTCAAAAAGCTTTCAAGTTGGTAGAAGCTACTAAAGAAGTTTCTTAGTTTGATAGAAGATGCTTAAAAAGCTTCCTAGATAGGGATATATATTGGAGTCAAGGTTGAAGAATTCTTCAGTCTCAATAACACATCTCTTGAAGTTCTAACTTACCTTTCTTGGTATTATTTGTATATTTATTTAAATAATTTAAGTCCTCATCAATTTCTTCTTGAAACCTTTTTCTAGTTCAAATCTCTTATTTTATATTTTCATGTCCTTAACATCTAGCACTAATAAACAAAAAGTCCTATACAATATCATAACTTATAAAATACATACTATGGTTGAAGCTTCTATAAGCCTTGCTTCTGACACCAACATGGTCATCTATGCTAATATAGTCCATAATTTACTCAAAACAAAGAGATTGTAAGTAGTGCCAAAGACCAAAAAGTTGCTTCTATTACATTGTCATTGTTAAACAAGTTTGGACTTTGCCAATCAATACAAGCACTAGATTATTGAAGACTGGTCGAAAGTTGTGTGGTTTGATGAGACTAAGATAAATTGATTGAGATTAAATAGATGGATTTGGTATTAAAAGCAAAAAAAAAAAGAATTATCTAAAAATACTTATTGGACAATCATTAAGCATGATGGTAGTTTATTTATCATCTAAAGCTATATAATTGCCTAAGGCATAGATTACCTCACAAAGATTAAAAGAAATATAGATGTAAACTTATATTATAGCAGTTTGTGTAAAGAACTCATAGAGACCTTGGATTAATACAACTTATGTGTCAATGATGTGATTTTTTAATAAGACAATAACTCAAAATATATTTTTTAAAAGATAATGGAGCGCTTTGAAGAATTGGCTTACAAGTGTTACAATAGCCAATGCAATCTTTGAACTTCAATTTAATAGAATACTTGTAGAAGCATCTCAAATGTCATTTGAATACTTGACCAATACAACCATCTATGATATTGGAATTGTGGGAGAAGTTGGAAGAGGAGTGGGAAGAAATCCATTAAAAAGTCATTTTCAATCTTGTACATAGCATGTAGTATTATATGGAGGCAATTTTGAAGGCAAAAAGAGAGCCAATAATATATTAATTTATCAATCAAAAAATTGTCTCAATATCCTCCATGTGCATATTGTCTCATTATTCTTTGGTGATTCAACTAATTACTCTAATTCTTGCAAAGAACATGAAAGTGATAGTATATAATTTATTATTTGAATTGCAGGCTATTTGAAATTATGGAGGAGTTGCAATAAGATAAGACATGGGATAAGTAGAAATATTAAGATAATTTTTTGAATCATTGTATATATATATATACATTTTAGTTTATTTTTTTGAATTTATTTATTTATATTTATAAATATATATATTTGTATCTCTATTAGATAGTCATAATAATATTAACTAAAATTAATTGTACAAACTTACAAATCTAATATCTAACCTTGGTTGTAACAAATTCTAAATTATTCTTTTGTTGCTTCAAAAAATATTATTTTTATTATGTCCTATATTCCACTCCAACCACAACATAGTTTAAAAGGTAGGTCCTACATGTTAATTTTTGATTAGAATGTCATTTTTTTATTTAGTATTTTAATTAAATAAATTAATATATAATTATACTTATTTAAATATTATGAGACCATATGTAGATATAAATAATATAACTATTTTATTTCAAGTATTTTAATATATATATTTTTTAAATAAAATTTATAAGATTAATAATATATACTTAATATTTAATAAAACTCCTTGATTATTAAATTTAAACATTAAACATTAACTAATTCATTTTCTTTTATATACTAAATAAATTTTATATGTAAAAATAATATTTTTTATAAATATATTGAATATAAATCTTTAATTAATTTTGATATAAGTAATATCTAAATTATATGTGAATATAAATATATATATATATATATATATATATATAAATCAATAATAAATTATTTATATTAAGTTATATATTAAAAATTATAATACATATTTATATTTATGTGTATAATTTCAATTATTATATAATTTTAATAAAATATTTGATATAAGTATAATTCTTCTTATTTGTACAAACTAATATTTTATTTTATTTTTCTATTATAAAATAATAACATTTTATATATATTTTTACAAGTTTAAAAATTATACATCAAAATCAAACTATTAAAATATTTGTAAGTAACAAGTTATATTTTGAATGCCACTTCTCACTCATTTAATCCACCATTGAGAACATGCAAAAATTTATATTCCAATTCAAACTTTAGCAAGTCTTGACTTCTTACAAGAGCTAATCTTGGTCTCACTCAACAAAAAGCAACAAACAAAGAGATATGAAGTTCAAAATAAAGTTCAAAATAAAAACAAAACTAATTTAAGAATTTTTGAGAAACAAAATTTGGCATCTTCTAGGAAATACACCTTGAAGTGTACAATCAGTACTCTTAATAAGCTTTTTGACAGTAACACTTTGGCATAGTGCAATGTGGGGTGACGAGAACATAAGTAACAGGAGGTAAAACCCTGAACCTCCCACCATGAAAAATGCACACAAATTCTCAAATTGTCCCCCCTTGTGGCCCTTTCCTCCAACTCAACACACTGTAGCCCTACTTCACTTGACCGAGGTCGTTCATGTTTCTTATCCTACACATATCTTGAGCCAGCTTTGATCAGCAACGCTCACAGCTTCTGCTTCCACAATTTGAGGATTGTTACTGCCAAATTGTGCACCATAGTTTATACATCATCCCTGTTCCCGTTCTCCGACGCCGCATGAAACAACTGCGACTGCATTCCACTATCACACACCTTCTGCAAGCTCGTCATGGCCGCGCTGTAATTGGTCTGTGTTTGCCTTGGGCACCACGATGACCTAAAATAAGAAAAGAGAAAGTAGGGGGAAAAAAAATCCTCACTCCGAGCCATCGAGAATGATCAGAAATGCTCTGGTAAGTACAGCGAAGACCACCACCCCGTTGCCATACCGAGCGCACCCGTTTCTCTCGCTTGAAGATTGTACTCGCGCAGCCTTGATGTCCACGACCATGCCTGTCAGACTCGTCGAAGTCTCGTTGACAGTACATTTGCCCACGTACAAGAGAAAAACGCGGAAACGACTTTGATGAAGGAGGAGGTTACTGGAACTCGTTCCGCCACTGCCCAATGTCATAGATGCTGCTGTTCGTCTGAACAGGACTGCAGCTTCGAAAAGCTGCTCCTCCGAAGCAGAGGAAAGCAAAAACGGTTGTGCAGGACTGCGAGAATCATTAGGACAAGCGACGTTCACGACCCCATGCGCAAACTGTTCAATAACAGAATCATGCACAGCTTCACAACAAGGGCCAAGTGCAGGTACTCAAGAGAATGACGAGACCTGCGGTGACGCCATGTCTTCATCCCTCGCTGTCGTGCAACTGTCTGCAATCTGTGTCAGACTGAGTGCCTCCGATGAAATCATAACAAGATGGAGACATCGATATGGACGTGCTCTCATACTTGCATTGCAGGTCCAACGCTGAAGCAGCTCTTCCGAGCTTGCCAAATTCAAGCTACACGATTCGCTTCCTACAGTGAAGGTGGTCTGTAGATGCGAGTTGAAACCAGCCATGGCTAGAAGAAGCTTCACAACAGTCGCTTGTGTCTGCAACAATCGAGTTGATCCCAGAATCAACTTTAGGGTTTGAGGTTTAGGGATTGACAAGAGTTCACCTGGTTGTTAAAGATTGTTTTCATTAGAATGGATCGTCCTGTTTTCCATTATATCTTCTTTCCTCTTTTGCTAGTGAACAGTTATCAGCTACTGTATAAATCTATTCCCAACTTATGTGAAATTGATGTTGTGGATGCGTGCAGATATTCTTCGTACAATTTCATGTGATGGGATTTTTATGCTATAGCTTGTACACACTCATGAATTAAAAGCCATAAAAGATAAATATGTATGTATCTTTTGTCTTTTGATTTTTAAATGACAATGAAAATTGTTATTATTCTTTTGTTCTTCCAATGCAATAAATTTATATAAGGTATGTTTTCTTTTTTGCAATTCAATAGTTTTTGTGTAGATACATATGTATATTCTATTGTAATAAATTATTTTATTGTATTTTATTTTATATATACATATATAAATATATATATATATATATATATATATATATATATGTATATGGTTTTTTATAAATTTATTGGCTTTCAGGAAAAATTAATATAAACTACAAAAGAGTGCATTGTTTGAAACTATAACATACAATGGTTAAAAAACAAGTAAACATCGAATTTAAGAATTGATTGTTATAAATTCAAACTCAATTAAATTTTTTTGTACAAAAAGTTCTTTTAATAATATTTTAATTTATGATTATATATATATATATATATATATATATATATCATAGGCTATTATTTAAAGTATAATTCAACTACTACAATATGAAATAAGTTATTTATAAATCCAAAATCTAAACAATTATACACAATAATTTGATTTCATTTAAGAAGCAAATAAAGGGAAATTCGTTTATTTTTTAATATTAAAATTTTGAAATTTTAATTTTAATACAATTGTATTATTTTCTTTCACTTGTGTGTGTTGGTTACATTATGTACTACAGAACTATTCTTGTAGACAGAAATAAATATATAAATAGATAAATCATGGACATTTATTAATATGTAAACATGTGGGTTGTATTTATATATAAATTAATTAATAAAGTAGTAGTGAAATGATATCAAAATTTTAATTTTGGTTTTATCCACCTTATTCAATATTCAAAGCATATAATCAATATTTTTTACTATAAAATTAAAGATGTATAACTTAAAATATGAGAAATTCTTTGATTCATTATAAAAGTTTAAATTGTTCTTTGCTAAAAAAATTGTGACATACTTGATTGTCTATACAATTTTAAATCCACAATAGTTTGATTAATGTTTTAAACAGATATGACATAATAGTATGTTTTATATAAATAATTGATATTTGACATTTTTCTAATTAAAATATGATTGTTTGAAATGAGTAAATTACATCTTAAGTTCATTATTCCAGATATGAAGGATTTTCAATTTTTGATAAACTTACCTCACATTCATATATTTTTCAATAAAATTCGAAAGATTCATTAACATAAATTTTTATTTCATAAAGAATATTTATACATTATTCTATTTCAACTTTCACAATTTGCCATTTATACAATTTGAACATTACAAACAAATTCATGTGTGTTAATTGATATAGAACGAGTTAGCAAAATCATAAAATATTTTTGTTGCTCTATACCACCATATAATAACCATATAATAACCAGTTTTCACTCTTTATCCTTGAAAAAAAAAATTATTGTAAAATAAAAACAACAAATGAAACGGTCCAAAAGTTTTAACAGAACATAGCCATCCTTCGCATCAATGGAAAGTAGAAGTCATGAATAAAAAAAAGCACCTCAATACTAAAAGCGATGAAACAAGCAATCGATGAAAAATATGATGAAAAGGCGTCAAAACTATCGTCTCGTTAAAAAAACACAGGGCGATGAAACAAGCTAACCAACGAAAAAGGCGATAGAACAAGCTCATCCATATAAAAAGACGATGAAAAGGTTACTGGACGCTGTGCTTGTGAAGGAGCTGCTTGTTGGATCCAGTATGTGGGGGTGGGTGTGTGTGTGTGTGCATCGTTTGTCGCAAACGTTAACCCTACATCCGATCCATCGCCTTCCGCCCACCGAATTCCAATCCCCCCGCTACATTCCCACTGCTGATTTGGCATCCGGGTCGCCATTGCTCTCGATTCGCTCTTGGGTTTTAAATCCCACAAACTTATTCTGCTGCCATCGCGATCGCATTCTTCCCTTCATCTCGTTGTGTAGCCCTGCATTTCTCTCCCAGTTCTAGCGTGTTGTGATGTAATTGGGAAGTCTTTGATCTGCAGTTGACGTTGCAGATGTCGTTGTTTTCTTGATCCCTCGAGGAGTTTGGATGGCGATTTCTCCTGGTCACGATTGGTCCCTGGGTTTACTGTTTGGGAATACGCGCGAGCTAGTGATGGAAACCTCTGCTGGTTCTTAATTATTAATTGTTGATTTCCCCCCGTTTTGTGTATTAGCAGCAGTAGCGCTAGTTCATGCAACGTGCACTCGTTGTTGGTCTAGATCAGAATTGAGTGCGATTGCTTATACTACTTTCATGCCATTAGGTAGTTTAGTATGAGGTTTCCTGAATAGTAGCGAGGGATTTTATTGTAAGAGCTTCTTTCGAGGTTGAGTTATTCATTTCTTCAGCGGTTTGTGGATTGGGTATTGTTGTCTTCAATTTCCATCACCAGTTTGGTTCGCGCCGAGTTTTACTTGCAATACCTTCGTGGAAATTGGCTCATCTGTGGAGTTCTGAAGTAAAGATGCTGTTACTTCATCGTTCTAGCTTACTTTTGAATAATTCCTCTCGGGAGTTAGCTTATTAGTGGCGTTGATCGTACGAAAAAATTGGTGTGATATGTGCGTGAGTTCTACACTTAAGCGCTCTTTAGGTCGCATTCTTGTTTCACTGTGCATTGATTTCGCTGCTGGTTGTGGGATACTCATGCTGAGTACTTTCTGAACCATTTTTCGTTGTTGCTGTTTTTCTTTTTCTCCCTGTATTTCCAGTGTCTTTAAAACCCTAGAATGAACCGACCACCTTGACCATTATAAATACCTCGTGAGGGGGTTGACGGATTATTTAGACGGGCGTACTTCGAGACCTGCGTTTCTGGGACAAATACCATTCATAGTAGAGTGAAGCAATTTTGGTTCGATACTTGCGGGAGTGAAGATTTTAAAGTCTCTGCTACGTACTTTGATGCAAAATGATCGAAGGATTAACGCCCGCGCAGACTGGCGCGCTGACTGTGATAAACCAATGTGCCTCGGCGCTCTCATTTGTCGGCACATTCTTCATTGTCATGTGTTATGTCCTCTTCAAGGATCTGCGCTCGTTCGCATTCAAGCTTGTTTTCTACCTTTCACTATCTGTAAGATTCTCTTGATTCCTCCCTGCTTGCACCAGTAAAACTCTGTGGTCATCGTCGTGATATGTTTTGTGTACTTAAAACTTGTTCCTCTTCTGATGCATCGCTGAGTGAGCTTCATCCTATTTTTCTTTGGCTGCAGGACATGCTGGCCAGTCTCTTCAACATGTTGGGGTAGGCGTGCTTCCCATTCTGTTTTCACAGCCTTGGAGTTTAAATCATCTATAACATGCATCTATAACATGCAGTTTTATTTATTTATTTATTTACTTTTCAAGGACTCAACATGGTCTTTAGTGATTCCAAAACACGTATTGAGATAAAGTGCTGTCTGGCAGAAATCCGGGCGAGGGCTTCCTATGTTACGCCCAAGGTTACAGTTCCCAATTCTTCTCCATTGCATCATTTTTGTGGACGACGACCATATCTTTCACACTGCATCGCGCAGCCGTCAAGCATAAGACCGATGGCGAGGGATTTGGCGCAATTTTTCACGTCTATGTTTGGGGTATTAACTTATTCTCTGTTTTGGTTTTTCGGTTGGGACTCTCTCACAAGGTGATGATCACATTTACGTCTACAATTCAATTAATGTTTTCTGCAGCTTGGTAGGATCTTAAGAAAGGATTAAGATATTTCTCTATTTTTTCAGATTCCATCTCGTCTTTAATGTTGATATGTTAGTCAATACGTAGAAGTAAGTTGTTCATTAAAAGACAACCATATGATTACTCAGTCAATTGCTTTCTATCCTGCAGTAGTCCTACAGTCGTAGATCTGACACTTATATGCAATGTCTTACTCCAAATTCTATCAAGTGCGACAACCACAACAATTTCTTCATTATTTCTAGGTTCCTCTCAAGGTTCCTCTTTGCCAATGGGATTTCGTAGGATCGTCAAAAAGTTCAAGGTGATTTGCTGTGATTGGCAGGCACATCATTAATGATGACCATCATACCGTTGATTGGGAACGATTACGGACCTGCGGGGGCTTGGTGCTGGGTTCAATCTGAAACGGCGGCAGGCAAGGTGAAGCCTCGCCGACTCTTAAATCTATCGTAAGATTGTGTTGCGAATCTTAGCCAATATTCGAGTCTTCATAGAAACCTAGGTAGAATTAGTTTTGACATAAGCGAAACCATCCTCACTGAAGGGGTAGTGGCATTTTGTATACCAGGTGCTTCGCTTCATGACATTCTACTTACCTCTGTGGGGAGCCATTCTCTTTAATGGCATTGCTTACTTTCAAGTCATCCGAGTTATCAACAACGCAACTAGTGTATGTGCTCCAACGCTGTGCCCTACACTTTTTGCTTCCTTCACAGAAGAGAAATTTACACATCAATTCGTTCTTCAGAGCATTTCAGTTTCAGAGCAAGAAACGTATGCTGGGTTGAGTATAAATTGTTCTAGACACCAAGGATTCACTTAATGAAGAGAGCAATATTAGAACTTTTATTTAATTAACACCTCCGGAATTGTGTAATGACAGTGCTCCATGCAAAGGAACAAAATTATTTGCTGGATTGTAGGTTTTTCGTCCGATTGCTGATTTTATCTCATCATATCATCAAATTGGTTTTAATTCAGATGGCAGCAGAATTGTCCGACAGACAGCTACAAGTACAAACTAGGGTTGATATGAAGGTAATTTGTTTTTCAACTCCAAATTTTTGAAGTTACTAAACCTGTGACGTTTGGTATTAAACACTTGACTCTGTATGTAATCATTTTGGAATGAATAGTACTACATCATACAGAAAATTTAATCTTTGGTGCTTTAGTGTGATACAGTAAATTGTAACTGTACCGTTAGCCCTAAATCTATCTTCAAACTTTATGGTATCTTGCCCAGTACATCCATTCATGTGCTATTCGCAAGTACTGCTGCCTGGGTAGGCGGATAATCTATGTTTTCATAATATT
The DNA here is from genome assembly GCA_036785485.1 of Physcomitrellopsis africana. NCBI lineage: Eukaryota > Viridiplantae > Streptophyta > Bryopsida > Funariales > Funariaceae > Physcomitrellopsis > Physcomitrellopsis africana. Next base: position 103,298 of record JAWRVF010000290.1, on the reverse strand, counting down.
TTACTTGTTCATGGGTGTCTGTAAAGACCAACATGAAGTTGGTTTATGTTGAGCGAGCTTACCTCTAGTGTGTGTAGTTTTGAGAAATTTTCATTCAGTTCATGAAGAGGCTCAATTCGATCAAATGTTGTTATGTCAAATTTGCAGGCTTTAAACCGATATGGATACTACCCACTAATACTCATTGGCTCTTTTACTTTTGGGACCATTAACCGCTTATATGGTTTTGTGGAGCCACATCATCCTCTCTTTTGGCTCTATTGTCTTGATATTGCCTCTGCCTCTTTAATGGTAAGTAATTCAGACAATTTCCTGCAATTTAATTTATGTTGTTTTATTTTATATTTTTTGCTTTTGTTTGATAATGCTACCATATTTGGGATTGAAACGTCACGACAAGGTAGAAATTTCAATGGAGGATGTGCAATTAGATCAAAATCACTTAATGGTCTGATACTATTTGTTTGTCATTGAAGTTCGCTTTTGGTCTTAAGAAAGTAAGTAGGTCAGTGATTTTGGCGAGGATATGCTTTCTTCATTTAGTGAATGTTCAAACGACTTTTTTCGCTTGCATTATTTGCTGTTACTACGGAATCACACCCTTAAACGTTCCTCTATGAACTAGCAACTTATATATTCGCGTACATGTGCAGGGTTTCTTCAATTCCATAGCTTATGGCTACAACAACTCTGTTCGCCGCGTTTTACAAGAGAAATTGGACTTGTGAGTCTCATCCTGCTTGTCAGTCTAGTCTCGTGTGCTCATACAACGGTTGTGTAGTGGTGTGTACAATCTAGGTGTCGCTTTCGGGCTCGGCAAAGTTACTGATTGGCTAATTCTTCGCCATTGAGGTCATCACTCAAGTAAATCAGTACATGTGAGCGTGTTGGGTTGGATACGAAAATTGCAGTGACGCCTTTGGATAGCGATTTTCATAGTAGGTTTTGACTGGTGAATAGCCTTGATAATGATAGTTGGCGATTGTAATTGAAAAAATGGAATATGTCAATCTTATGTGCTTTCCTACGGACGTTTTATTCATTAATTTGTCTCACAAACTGTCGTGCACTGGCAGGATCTGGCCGGAGAAATATCGGTGGTGGACATCTGGATTTACAAGACTAGATAATTCGGGTGAGGCTGAGATGGTTTCACTTGAAGCTGACCAAGGCCCGTGAGCCGTGTCAGTGGCTTTCCAAGTTTTTTCATTCAAAACTCTTAAGTTTTTTCTGACTTTTGTACAAAACTCCAAGCACTGGAATATGACATGTAGCTCTTGGGCGATGTTGTACCATCATTTTCAGTTCTTATCTTCATCCACTTTATAGAGTGTTCAATAAATTGTTGGCCAGCACTTTCCCGCGCAATATGGGAACAGAGGTACAGAGAAGTCGAGCTTAGCACGAGGAGGGCATCCACCTTTAACAGATCCAAAAACGTAGTTGCCATGATATTTTGGCAAATGTCTGGAAGGTGATCGCTCGACAAAGATAGGATAGTCTAGATAGGTTGGGCTCTCTGCTCAGGAGTTGTACTCTTGAGCATTGTGTTAATGGATTTGTCGATTTGGGTTGTGGTTGCGTATCCGTCGTGAGCAGTTATAGGTTCTGAGGTTTATTTTCTAAAGCAAGAGATTTCTTTCATAATGTTACTGTTCCGTGTTCGATTGACCTGGGTCGGGATGTCGGAGATTGACGCTATTCGAAATAAATGTGCCTGTTTTGGATCAGAAACAACAAAGCGAAGAGAAACAGATATGCCCAGAAAGTACAAGCGCAAAACTGCCTCCCGTTATCTATATACCGACCCTCGATATGCTACCGATCTCGCCGACATTTTGTAAATATAGACTGGGAGACGGATCGGTGTAGGAAAAAAAAATTAGTTATTTGGAATAGCGAACCCCGCTAAATTGGGAAAGGAAACAGTTTTTCATTTCAGGTGAGTGTAGATTGGATAGTTCGTGATCTATCTATGGTACATATCCTTATACCTGGACTAAAAATATAAATTGAGATTGTATTATAAGAATTGGACATTTTGAAAACAAAATTCTTGAGAAACCCCTCCGTGAATTGAAACTGTTACGGCCATGCGACAGGTGGAAAGATTACGAAAGAGCCTACAGCGCAACGCATGACAATCTGGACATGTACTTGACAGCTTAGTTCACAGTCGCTTTCGAACTGGTTCACACTGTTCCTAGGCTGCATTGATAGTGGCTCTAGCCTGTAACTAGAAAAGAAAAGTATGCTTTGTTTCCAAATCAATTACATAGAAATTAGTGAAATAAAAGTCCTCTAAATCTTATTAAGTAGTGGCGAGACGAGCGACATTTGGTAACATTAAAACCGAGTTGAGACAACATTAGTACAAATTCATGCTAGACAAAGATAGGTCTGTATTGCAACATTCAAAGAAAAGAAATGTAAATGACCCTCCACCAAGAGCTTGACGGGTGAGATACCAAATGATGGCATGAAGCTGATTTATTCCAGTGTAAAAACTTTCAAGTTCGTTGATGTTTTGGTTAAAAAGCTATCCCGTCTGTTATAACCAATGCGATGATATCCAAACTGAAAGACCAACAAAAGAAACTGCAAAAAGGGTCTACATCAAAGATATCAATAAAGAAAAAATAACTACAAAAAAGAAAGTAATCTGAATTTACATCCTAGAGAACGCGCGTCGCAAGCTCAGTAGCAAGCTGGGGCATTACATCTTGGGTTAGATTCTCAGGAGTTGCTGCACAAAGAAAGGCTTTAGACCCTTTCTCTTCACTAAACACGAGAAGGGTAATCGCCATTCGCATCAACGGCATCACTCCGTAGTAACGTCGTCGTTTCCCTTCAAAGAGAAAAAATTATATACACAGCTTTCTGACTTCAAAAACTTGCCTACAGGGTACTTGGAAATTGTCTTGCAGCGAAAGTACAAGCCACTTCCGTCGGCCATCCAGATGATCGATATTCAAAGTACAGGAAGGTCTGTGGTAGTGATTCACATGCGGACATGTGCTTCACGTTACCTTCACTACACCCTGTAGGTGCTAAAGTCTACCTCAGTCGCCATCACCATGTGCATAGGGCCATTAAATATAGGATAAGCAAAGTGAGAGATGATAGGCCAGCGAAAAGTGGCTAACTCTCGAACTGCAAACCGCATTTAATTTCTGCACTGCCTCTCGGACGCTACCAGAAAATCTTCATGCCATGCAAGCAGATAGGGTCTGGACAGATACAGCTAATGGCGGAATTTTGACGGGTTCAAGGAATCACTCTCGGCAAACGGATCACCTTCAACTGACAACACTCTCAGCAGATGATCATCTGCGATTCACATCACTCTCGGTAAATCAAGACCCGCTAAATCACTCCCACACAAGTAACGCATGAGCTACATCACTTTCAGCAGATGAAGATCTACAAAATCACTCTCTCGACGGGACATGCCCGCAATCACTCTCGAACCAGACAGCGGCCTGGATGTGGGTAGGATGCTCATTACACCTCCCAAAGAATCAAATAAGATCCAAAAGCGCAGCCAACCTCTGCATCTCCTGCGACGAGTCGCGAGGAGTAGGCGGCGGTACCTCTCCATACAAACCAGCACTGATGGTAGGAGGAAGAGCAAATATGGACTCTGGAGTAGGATGACTTATCTCTCCTTCCATGGTCCACGACATGTCCATCTCCAGTTGAGGAAAGCATGTTCCTTGAAAAATTGAACAATAATTCTCTCCCACCTCAAGAGACGGCTGTGAACTGATCTGCATGTTTCTCTGCATCCCTATCCCCATGGTGTCATGTGCAGGCAACATTCCCTGGGTTAAAGGCGGAATTGCTAATGGTTTGCAATCTTCGAGTTTCGGGGGCTCGGTGTTGGGGTGAAGACAAGGACAAGGAAGAGAGGAGTCAAGTCCACGATAAGAGTCCCAATCGCTCAACAAAGCGCCTGTAGTGATGGAATTCATACTCGGCTTGATGCAATTCCATAGTTCTGCTTCAGGAAAAGAAGGCGCGCTGGTTAGCGATCTAACAAAACTGCTCGAATCTTGATGATCCTCAGCAGACTTAGTGGTAACCGTGCTGCTGGCAGGGCTGCTGGAAGAGTGCCCTGAGTCATCATCGAATTTGCGGGCCGTGCTGGGGTTGATACTTATGGGTGACTGAGGACACTTGGACACCTTGAGAAGCACTGGCCCTTCCTCGCTCTGACACATTTTGAGCTGCGGGGCTGGCTTTGGGCCTTTGGGTTGTCGGACCTTTACAGTTTCCTGGAATTTCGCCTTTCTCTTGACTTTGATCTTGGATTTGGTAGCGTCACTCATGGTGACGTCGGAAGAATCACCATCTTCAACATCAGTATCACCCCCAGTGCCGTCCGACTTGTCAGTTCCCAAAGGCAAATGCGTGTTGGGATCAAGGCCCTGACTGCGAAGTCTTTTCTTCAACCTCGTGTTCCAGTAATTCTTGATTTCATTGTCAGTGCGGCCTGGGAGTTGCGCCGCAATTCGAGACCATCTGTTACCACATAGACACTAAAATGATCAGAATTTGCAGGCCAAAGGAGCATCTACAAGATCCGTAAGCTCTGGACCACTCGAATTATCTGTTTGTAACAAGCATGCCTGAAAGGTGCTGGTGTCCTTCGGTCAGCCGTCACAAGGATCACAAAATGGAAAGTGAAAGAATGGTTACCTGTTGCCTAAAGTGGCATGTGCGTCAAGAATCAGATTCTCTTCCTCCTCACTGAATATGCCTCGCTTAAGGTCGGGCCTCAAGTAGTTGGTCCATCGAAGCCGACAGCTCTTCCCACATCGCAACAATCCTGCAAAACAAACAAAGCAACGAACAAGAATTTATTCAGCAAAAAGGTTCTCAAGAATAGCAAGTCGGCCTTCGGCACTGCGTCGGAGCGACTAAGAATACGCACACAGGGTTTCGAGACTACAGTGTATACCTGCGAGCTTGGGGATAGCTCGCCAACATCCCAAGCCATTATTGGTGATGAAAGAAACAAGCTTCTGATCCTCTTCGGCCGTCCACGGCCCTCTCTTCAACCCCACTTTCTCACAGCATGGTTTTCTCCCCATGCCCTCGAAGGCTGTCTCGCAAATACCTTTTCGCGCTCAGAATAGCTTCTACAACTGTCGTCTGAAGAAACCAAACACAAAAAATGCACCCTGTCAATACTGCAACAACACCCACTAACCCAAGAACAAATCTAGGCTACGCGCGCTACCGCTTTCACAAGAGAATCTCTAAACTCGTAAGATTCCACATGGTCACTAGTGAACCCTCTTGTCGCTTTCCTATTCCAATCAACAAAGGAACATAATCGTTGAAGATTGCGCACTTCACTCCGTCGCAACCACAAAGGTCCTTCACACTACCCTCCATAAAAATAGTCAAGGCATCCAAACCCAATGTAACGCCACTAAATCTCCCACTTAAGTTTTATTCTCCAGAACCCGACGCAAGGCTCCGTAAATCTTTCCTCCTATGAGCTCGCAGGCCCACAACCTGCTGTAAGCTTCTCTCACCTAGTTACGCTAGGCACCTGCATGCAGCGAGCCTCCACCAAGTAGTTTGGAACCCCAGGCAGAATCTAAAGCCTCAAGGAACACAAAATTTTCGCGACTAGGCTGCAACATAACACCGCGAAAGCGTCAGTCTACAAGGGATGTGCTACCTGGTGTGCAAGCGGCAGCAGAGGAAGGTAGGATCCAGTCTCGAGCTGTGCAACCGGGAGGGAAGGTAGGATCTGGTGAGGGTGGGATATGCGCACAGAAAATGTGAGACATCTCGGGGTATGGCCGCTCCTGTTATCCTGGTGGGGCAACGTCGGGGCTTGTGTGGCGATGAGACTGTGAGCCCGACGACGACGACGGTGGCCATCCCTACCCCCTACCCCCTCCCCCCCCCCCCCTAAGGCGAGGAGTAGGAGGAAGAGGAGAGGCGGAGGAGGTGCAGCAGGAGGAGGCGGGGGGACGGTGAAAGGACCCCATGCTCCGCCCCGCCATTCTCGCATCTAGGCCCCCGCGGTCTCGCACTCCCTTTCTCCTGCCCACGGCTTCAGGGCCGCCCACGTTCCTGTCACGTTCACCCCTGGCACTGCGCCTCCACTTTCCGCCCGCCTTCCGCCCCCCCCGTGTGTTCCTCTTCCATGGCGCACTCTCCGTTCCCCTCGTTGCGCACCTCTGTTCCCTTCCTTTTGCTGCACATTTGTGCTTATCATCACCAAGCGTGCAACAAATCTATCACTGTAGTGAGAATTTCATTGCGTGACTGGAATCAATTTTTCAAAAACATTAAATGATACAGTGGGTACATTTTATTTTACTTTAGTTTTAGATCCCAGGTTTTGAATATTTTAAATTTCAACAAAAAAAATATTTATTTATTTATTTACTTATTTATAATCTCGTTTTGAAAAGCTGAAAGAATGGAATACCTCAGTTGCCTCTAAATAAATAAATAATACTTCATTCTCTTTAGAAATGTTTTTCTATATCCAGGAATTTTTAAAGACAACATCAAATATTGATTGCAATTCATAAAATTAAAACAAATGAAATGTAATTACTTACTTGGCTTGATTAATTTTTTATATATTAGTGACAAAGGACAACATTACTTCTACTAAGTTATCCCCTACTAAGTTATAATCTCTACTAAGTTATCTCCTACTAAGTTATAATCTCTACTAAGTTATCCCCTACTAAGTTATAATCTCTACTAAGTTATCCCCTGCTAAGTTATAATCTCTGCAAAGTTATGAAAAAATTGTGGAACCGACATGGTTCCATGGTGCTAAGTAATTCCTTGTTAAGTTATAACCTTCCATAAGTTCTACCCTAGGATGCAAACCAACCTCATAATTTAGTAGAGGTAATATTGTATATATATATATATATATAGGAGGATGTAATAAGTATTTTAATTCTTTTTAATCTAAAACTTAGAATTAACTAAATACCTTGTAATATAGAACTTAAATGCTAGGTCTAATTATTAAAATCATGTTTTATGAAATATGAGTTCTTCCAATGATAGTGTTATAAGTCTTATCATGTTGAGGAATGAGAAATGAAACAAAAAATAATAATTTAAATGGAACACTTTGTTTCAGAACTTTATTAAATATATTTCTAAACTTCCCAATGATGATCATTAAAATATATAGTTGTTCTATGTTTAAATATATATATATATATATATATGTATATAATATATGCACACTTCTTTTAATGTTAGTATTTTTTAAAAATTTTATAGAAATATATATATATATATATATATATATATATATATAAACTATTATATTTTTGATAATTATAAACATTTAAATAATTGTTGAAATGGAATATAAATTTATTGCTTTAATTGTTGAGATTTTTCCTTCAATTTTTTTAAATCACCAATACATTAAGTTAAATAACAGTAAGAGAAAAAAAAACTAAATGATCATAATTTATCTGTATTTCAATAAACAATATTATTGAATCAATTTTAACAAATTTTGAAGTAATTTATTAAATAATACATTTTGTAAAAAATTAAATGGTTAGATTAAAATTACACACAAATAAATAGATTTCTATTGATGTGATGTTTATAAGTAAAATATTATTTGTCCATGTAAGTATTATAATTTTTTTTAATATTACTGATAATTCCTGCACTGTGTATCTCTGAATTTATGAATTTCAGAATTTAAAATTAAAAATGTAAACATGATGCATTGAATTTAAGTTGGATAAATTGTTACGAATTATTACTTTATTCATTCAATTTTTTAATGATTACCAATAACAACTTTAATTTTCAAAATTACATCAATAAATCATTGTAATCAATCAAAACACAAAACAATCTTGTAAAAATTTATCTAATTACTAAAACTGTTGTATATTTGTTTTTCACTTAACAACTGTCAGGCATCAAAATACAAAAAGTAACACAATGAATTTATCATTCATTTATTTATTTTCCCAAAAGAATTACAATATATATAATCTACAATGCTGTTTTAATTACAATTCATACAAATTGATTATTGTAAGTAGTGCATTTTATAAATAAAATCTAAAACAGGTAGTAAAAAAATAACACCAACGAGCAACCTACGTAATAAGACAGCAGTGATGGAGTCGACATTATTCTGCACCGGAAATCAAACCTCACTTCAAAGGCACATAAAACCCTAATCCTAGTTTCGACTCAATCCCACCAATAAAAAGCCACCCACCTCCGCAATAATCACCCACAACAAGACCAGAAAGAGGCGATTCATGGCGCCGACGAAGGTCTGCTTCGGAAGCAGCTCCTTCGACAAAGCAAATAAAGATGAGATTAGGGTTAGAAAACAGTTGCAGAACTTGTTCGTGAAGGCAAAACTTTACCAGAATTGTGACGAGTGGGGGGATGGGTCTTCGAGCATCTGAACCAAGCTCAAGCTCCGCATGATTTGTGGGAACATGATCGCGTTACCGTCGCACTCGAGCTGGGTTGTCGTGGGATTGATGGCGAGCATGGGGACGCTGTGTTGTAATTGCGACTGCAGTGGCGCAGATGGTCGCGAGGCAATTCCACCTGCCCAACCCCCTCCCCCCCCCTCCCCCGAGTTGTCGGCTCTGGGTGCGTGAGAGGGTTATCGCCGTCTCCGCGTGGCGCCGGGCCCCATGTGGGAAGTCGATTGGATTCACTGGATCGCCATTGATTAGTTCCGTCGGGGACAAATCCTGGCGCATCGTACTCTTTTTCTATTGCGAGTGTGTACGTAAGTACTGCCCATCGAGTTACCCCCTCCCCCAGTCGTTTACTTCCTCGCCACCCCCCCCTTTCAAGATACGGTCGTGATGATCTTGCAGTCTTCGCTTCGGAGCCCGAAATCAGTGTTCGAACTGCCTCCGCCCTGCAGATCCGGTTTTGATCTCTTGTTATTATGGACCCTAATTCTGTGCTTTCGGATTGCCACGTCAGTCTTCTCGTAAGTAAAACGACAACGAAAAAAACAAACTACTTCATATTACCAAAAAGCGACACAGCACTATACTGGTATGGAATAAAATACCATGATATATGGATATATATATATATATATATATATTGTAACAATCTGTTGCTAGTTACTGTAGATGATTGCCGGGTTGTGGGTAACATTGTGCTTGAGCACATCTAAGACGTAGTTTTTGAATCGCTGGTGCACTTGCTTTCTTATTTAATGAAGAAACTTCGACATTTAATAAAATTGTGGCTCCACTTTACTGCTACAACTTCTTCCATTACGGTTGACAGAAACTTACTGGACCAGTCTTGTTTTGTTGTGGAACCATCAATAAGGAGTACTGTTTGTGGCAATTTGAATATTGTGAGTGTGGGATCAGCCTTGTCACTTCCAGATCAATTAGACAAACTTGGTATAGGTGATGGACAACCGTCTGCATTCCTCTGCGCACAGATTCTGGATGCACGGTGAGCGAGTTCCTGCAAACTCGAGAGCCTTGTTACTGCATTTCATGATGCCCTTCCATGTTTCGACATCAACGTATTGCTCGTGCTAGATTATTTAACATCTTCAGATCTCGGTTCAACACAGTTTGGCTTGGTGTAAAAGAAAAAGAGTATATAATCGTGAGAAACACGCAGCTTTGCTGTATGTGGAGGTGCAACTGCATTTCAAAGCTCATGGCTGTTGCTACAGAAACCTTCCTACCGGCTCTAAATCTTCGACTCTGCTAAAAGTTTACTAACGTGACGCAAAATCCAGATACAGTATGTATACTTTAGCCTAATCGATTCACCGGCTGGGTGACGTGGAGGCGTCAAAACGTAGTGGTGTACTATGCGAAGACCCCATTTGACTTGAAACTTTTTGTTCAACGCCTTTTGCTCACAAAGATGATTAGAGAAAACTGTTGTCGCACCCCGTAACCCAATTATATCTCACTCGATCCCAACAGAAAGGGCAATGATCGAGAAAATATCATTTTAAGTTTCTGCATTTAGTTCTTACCTTCAAGTCAATCCCTTCTTTCAACGGTCTATGAAACTTTTCAGTCTTTTCCACTACCAATGATTTATCGAACTTTCTAACCGATTTGAATGCATTCTCAGGAAAAGTAGAAGCACGTTCGAAATGTTTTCGAGCTTCTGCAACAATATTATATATCTGGCCCTCGAAAATTTTATGATCAGAGAAAATTTTATGATCTGTTGTTATGCAGTCGTAGCCCGACCAGCATAACAACAGAAGCAACCATTTGCTTTTGGGTGTTGCTATTACCACCCCAATTTTTGCTACTGCCACCACAACTTGCCATCCACCACATGCCACCATGGTTTTTGCTAATGCCACCACAAGCTGCCCTAAACTTCAATTGCACAACACGATGTACTTTTTTCAACTACCGCAGTTGTTACCAAAAGCTGACTGTACGTGACTATTAATTACTCCCGTCGGCAGGCTGCCTGCTGCATTCCCCCGCTGTGCCTGCTCTTCCCTGCGGCGGTCGTGACCCCGAAGCTCCCTCCTCCGCCCCCGCCCACCCGCCCGCCATCCATCCCGAGCGAATCCCGCGCACATTTCTCGAATGCTATATTTTAGAGCATGATATAATACCCAACAATACATACTTGCCCCGGTATGTTTCGATCTCTTCAGCTGCAAACCGATTCCCTAAGGAGTTCAGTAATTGTTGACCGTGAATCAAATCTGGAAGGGAAGATCCAGGAAAACTCCGTCCAGAATTCTCCAAGATATCCTTCCAAGCATTGGATGTTGTAAAATTCTCCATTTGTGATAAGGCACTCCTGTCATTTGCATCGCACCAGACGTTTGTATCAGGTTTGTTACCATCAAAGTCTTGGTTGCAACTTACCATTTCAATTCCGAAGGGAGAATAGTTGGGCATCTTCACTGATCTTTGATTCAATTCCAATTTGCTCAACTCGAGCTGCACAAATCCGGGTAATTCGGAGGCTTGATGGGTATTCTCACCCCCTAAGCTCATCGACCAATACTGATACCACTTCAAGCTCTACTTGTATCATACACACACCTAGACTGCACTGTTGTATTCCTCCCCCCCTACCCATCTTCGTATCTAATTTAGACCTGGAAATGATTGGGCTTACGTCGCTTTTTAACTAGTTCAGCGGTGAGTGCAGGAAGTGCGCCGTCGGACACGACCAGCCGCGCCGTTCGTTGGTCGCTCACGATTGCCGCGTCCGGGTCGGCTTGGGATGGGGGGCGGAGGAGGGAGCTTCGGGGTCACGACCGCCGCAGGGAAGAGCAGGCACAGCCGGGGAATGCAGCAGGCAGCCTGCCGACGGGAGTAATTAATAGTCACTTACAGTCAGCTTTTGGTAACAACTGCGGTAGTTGAAAAAAGTACATCGTGTTGTGCAATTGAAGTTTAGGGCAGCTTGTGGTGGCATGTGGTGGATGGCAAGTTGTGGTGGCAGTAGCAAAAATTGGGGTGGCAATAGCACCCTTGCTATTTTATATGTTAATATGTGAGAGGTTTCTGCTGACACACGCTTCGGGTTCTCCCTGCAACTTTCTGACCCTTGCAGATGTGCCTGCACGGATTTCCTAACCCATCGACCCTGACGAGGCAGCGGGTGTGGTCCCTTGATCGGATTATATTAACTGATGAGCTGGGATGGTAGAACTTAAATTAGTATATAGACCCTGGAAAGTACCAGCGAGGTACTTCCGTGCATTCCACTCCGTACAGACTTTAGGTGATATCTCCTTAATAGAGTCGCCACCCATGTCCCGGTTCGATCGTCAGGCATGTGTCACGAAGAATGGTCTCGCCAAATTTCCATCCTTTACGCACCAGGACACGGCGATGGTGCCACGTAATAATGCCAGAATGATCAGCTTCAATGGCTGGAATCATCATGATGATATTTATAGCGCTTTGATGGAGTTTACGCGTCGACCTTGGTGCCGGGAAATTATATACCCTTGTGAACGCACTGTTCAAGCAGCTTGTGCCACTCAGATCTTCGCAGTCCAGGTTCTTCCCACTCCCCTTACCGAAGAGCTCCTTGAGCCACTTTTCACACTTCATGAATTTCAAACCCCTAAAATAAAAATAAAACCAACCATCTGGGACTTGAACAACTGTAGCGCATAAGAAACGACCGCGTTCAGATTAATGGATCGCAGGAACGTGTGCATACTCCTTTGAATGCTATCCGAAGCAAACGGAATGCTAGCAAAATTCTGCAGCCTCTTTGACCATGCATGCTGCTGTTGGTATTTTATCAACTCTCTCCGCCCCTACCCCCGTGGCGGCGGAATCCTATGGTGCACTCCTAGTCGTTAATGTTTTTTTAACAGTCGCTCATCTGTTTCCATGTAACTTACTACTGCAGCTTTTCTGCGGCATGCTTCGAGCTTCGGCAAGGACACGTATCGGGCGGCGTTGTACAGGTGTAACGACCTCGCATGGACCAATGACCTAATCGACACAGGCATCGCGGATATGCTTGGCTCGGACATTCGGTCGATCATTCCACACAATGTATGATTGTGTGTAAGTGGCATGAGAAAATCACATAGAACTGTGTGGAAGTATCTGAGAATTGGCGTATGTGGAATGGCTTTCTCAATCAGTAAGAAATTTTTCACTGAGGCGGGGAACTCTAAGCAAAATAGAGAAACACGGAAGAAATGTCACACCGATTGATTTCAGAAAATGCCACGTGGCGTTGGTGCAGTCGCCGCAAACCTCTGCCAAAAAGGTAATTACTAGGATTCTAACCCGCGACTCTCGCCGCCATGTTGAAGGTATTACGTAGGCTAACGGGCTAGTCTTTGAAATCAATCAGGGTGAATTATCAGGTTTAGATAGTTAGTTGGTCAACATCAGGGTTCACTGAATCAAGCATCTCTGACTGTTTGTTTTTTTTTGCTTGTTTTTGTTTGTTTTTGACGGAATTAGGGAACATCCTTTGCCTTAATTAGAGAGGGAACACATTGAAAACGGCCGAAGTATTCACACCCTGTAATTAGGGTAGACAAGGAAGCTTATTAATTTACATTCTTGCTATTCTAGGATTATTATGGTTTGGACAGGTTGTGTATTATAACCCCAGTATCAAGATTTTTTTTTTGACAGGAACAGAGTAACTTTGGCATTGCATTAGTAGTAATATGTAAAACATAAGCCTCCACATGTCTAAACACCCAAGGGTTTGGGCATACAAGGGTGCATAATATACTATACAAATAAGTTTTACCTAGTTGTGCCTATGTATCTGGAAGATCATAGATAATGATTCTGTAGGGTGTAATTTTTGTTGTTCCATCTAATTACACTACCTTTTCTTGATCTTAGTATTTTGCTTGCCACACAAGTTCTATCTCATCTTTGTAAAAAATTAGAGCTAAGCTATAATTATTGTAAGATCCTAATTTTGTATTATTTTTAAAGAGATTTTTTACTTTTGTGTTGTTCCATAGATCCTCCTCAAAGATTTGAGTATTTCTTTGGATCCAAATATTTTGTATAGTGACAAATTTTCTTTTAGAATAGAATATTTTGGGAGAGCAAGTTCTTGGAGATGTATAATGCTTGTGTTTTAGGGCTTGAGTACACCTGTGTTTAGTGGAAGGCTTGTGTGGGTAGCCTTGGCTACTCCATAGTGCCATTACTACACATTATTAATCAAGGTTAATAATGAAATCTCTATTGAACTAATTAAGTTGTATAGAAACATAATTATTTCATGTTTTGTAGAAGAGAGAGAACCAAATGATTCTAGATTCAAGCTATAGAAAGATGATCTTAAACATATAACAGAAGTGATTATATCACTCAATAAGAATTAAGTTGTAACTATTTGTAGCTAAAGACTTTTTTTGAAGAAGTATCTTTGTATATTTTAATTTTATTTCTATATTGTTTAGACTTGGGATTCTACACCTTCCAAGCATTGTTATCTTACATGTTGTCTTGTTTGAGAATACACTTGGCACTTGGCTGTGGAAGATAAACTTATATTTTGCAACTAACTAAGAACCTAACAACCTTTATAAAATCCTATATAAATCCCAATTAAATCTTTAATAATCCTAATCAAATCTTAAAATAATCTTAATTTTTTTAAAAAATTATTATAAAGAAATCCAAAAAAAATCCTAATAAAATCATAAAAAATCTTAAAAAAATCATAAAGAACCTTGAAGAAATCCTAAAAAAATCCTAAAGAATCATAAAAAATATAAAAAAAATATTATAAAAGTATTATTAATTTTTTAAAGAATTTCTAAGGATATCTTAAAGAAATTATAATCAAATTATAATGATATTTTAAAGAAATCTTAATCAAACCTTAGCCAATTCTGAAGAAATCCTAATCAAATTCTAATCAATTTTAATGAAATTTTAAAGATATTTTAAATAAATTTTAATCAAATTTTAGTCAAATGCTAATTAAATCTTAATCAAATCTTAATGAAATTTAAAAAATATTGTAATAAAATCCTAATAAAATTCTAATATAATCCTAATAAAATCTTAAAGAAATCCTAATTAAATTATAATAAAATCCAAATCAAATCCTATAATAGATTAAAATTTTAATAAATATTAAATTTATTATTTATTTTCATTCAAAATTTATATACTTCTTAATCTACTAGTTGAAAATAAGTATACAAAATTTGAAGGAATTTAAACTAATAGATTGAAAAAAAAAAAGCTCCTAATCCATTTGGATGTTGATCATTTGTTAAGGATACAAACTAAAAGAAGATGCATAAATCAATGAAATCTATGTCAAAGAAAAATGATAAAAAAATAAAAAAAAAAATAAAAAAAAAAAAATAATAAAAAAAAAAAAAATATATATATATATATATATATATATATTCAAGAAGAAATTGGAATGGCTATTGCTAAAGACTCTTTAATTAAATTAGAAGCAGGAAAGAAATTGACAAGAATAAAAAAGGCTTCATTCTTGTCTCTATATATACTATTTATTTAAGAGCTATATGGTGACATTCTTTAAGACCTCTAATATGTGTCTAATTTGTAAGACATATGTCAAACTTGTAAGACAAGTTTCTTATATATGTGCCATGTACTTAGCTTATTCCACAAGCTACTAAAATATGCCACATGTGGCTAATTTATTGACCAAGTTTCTAACCTATTAATCACCCATAGACATATATAAAGGTGAAATTATATCTATGAAACTTTTAGGAAGCTTTTTTGTAAGATATTATCAAATTAATCTACTTTTATCTATTTCTATTTATTTATATTAATTAGATAATTATTAAAATAAATCTTATATCCATGACATTATCTCTCTTTTTAGGGATAAGTTCCATGAAGAGCAATGATTATATATTGAGGAAGTCCAAGATGCACCAAATTATATTTGCTACATATTTTGATTTTTGTTCTTTTCAAAGGTAGTTGATAGGTCTTTTCAGCCATCAATAGTGTTCTATATTAGGGCAGGAGGACCACCTTGATATTTGATTATTGTTAAGGCCTTTATAACTTCTTTCAAAGAAAACATTTAGAATACCATGAAGAATAGTTTCAACCTTTATAAGTATCACCAAATAATGGAAGCTTCTTCTAAGGTCATGATACCAAATACGTTATATCTTGGCATCAATCTAAGGAAGAACATGTTGTTTTTGAAGATCTTCATCTCTATTCCGTCGTCTCAAAGATTGTCATAATTGTAATGTCTTGTTTAATAAGTCAACAAACGATAGCTCTTGAACTAAATTTGCTGCTTGTTAATTTTCTATCTTTTTGGTATTAAAAAATTCAAAAAAATAGCAAATATTGATACAAGATAGAATAAAATCTCTATTGAACCTACTTTACTTTATAGCAAAGATTTTTTTGACTTTTTATTTTAATTTTGATAGATATTGTTAATGAAATGTATTGATTTTAGCTGATGTATTTGCTAGATTCCTGAATGGCTCCCATGTGTATTCACTAATATCATATCCACGCCAATATATAAGATATTCCAACCTATTTTGGTGTTGTCTCAAATCTAAGATATCTTCTACCTCAAATTCTTCATTGTTGTCTATTTCTATAGGAGGTGGTGGTATTTGTCTTCTTCCTTGTATATCTCCTATCTTATATGATTCAAGCAATAATATCTAAAATATAGGATGGATCTTCATAGATTTTGGTAGATATAATTAATAAGCAACTGGATTAATTTATTCACAAATCAAAAATAATTTAAATCTATAATAATCTAACTTGTTATAAGGACAAATAGTCTTGATTTATGACAAAGTAACCATATCTTATTGTCCATGTGGAATTGAGGCTATTGCTTATGATAGACATCTTTATTGATTTTTTGTCGTTTTTGAGCTTTATCAAATCTTCTGCTATAAAATTATCAGCTTTTGAAAAGTCAAGAGTATCAAGTCGTGGATGATAATTATAATTGGCAAAGAATGGAATTTATTAAGTAGAAGAATATATCAAATTATTGTAAGCAAACTTTGCCAATGACAAAAGAGTTATTCAATCATCTTGATGATAATTGATAATATATCTCAAATATTGCTCTAAAATTTGATTTATTTGTTCTGTTTATCTATTAATTTGAAGATAAAAAGTTGAAGATAGTTTTATATCTATCTTCAATATTTAAAAAAATTTTCTCTAAAATCTTAATATAAATTATATACTTCTATGTAGTATAATATTCCTTGATAATACATAATAAAGATAGATTTTTTCAAAGAAGAATTTAGCTATTTCTTCACATGTGATAGATTTTGTACATGGTACAAAATGTGTCATCTTAGTGAAACAATCTACAATCATTAATATAGAATCATATGAACTTAAATTTGGAAGATCTATGATAAAATCTATAGAAATAGAAGACCAAGGTTATTCTAGTATAGGTAATGGTTAGAGGAGTCTGTAAGATCAATAATGAAGAATTTTTGATCTTAAACAAATATCACACAACTGTACAAATTTTTTAATAGCCTTCCACATTTGAAGCTATTAAAAATCTTTTGATATTAATTCCAAAGTCTTGTTATATTCAAAATATCCTACTGCAACGAAGTTGTGACAAGCTTCAAGAGGACATAATCATACTTCACCTTGTAGAACATGTAAGCATCTTTTAAAATAGAGTAGATTATTTTTGAACTCAAATTTGGAAACATTATAAGACTTAGATGAATTATTTTTAATATCACAAATAAAAAGATCTAAAGGCATATTTGATTGAACTTGTTTAAAAAAAATTGAATCAATAGTCAATATTGATTTTATTGATTGAAGATGAAATTGCTTTGACTTTAAGATGATTATTCTTTGTTGATCAAAAGCTCCATTTCTTTTTTTTGGTGTAAGATAAGAATGTCTAGAAAGAACATTGGACAGATCAGTTGTTTTTTTAGTCGATAAATAATAATAAACTTGAATCTTAATAAAAATATACTTCAACAAGTTTGACGATGATTTAACACGCATCTTGACATGAAGCACTCAAGATTTTTGTGATTTGTATATATGATGACTAGACTAGAAGCGCCTTTTAGATAGTGACACCATTCTTAAAAAGAATCCATAATTATAAAAAGTTCTTTATTATGGATTTTGTAGTTGATTTCTACTGTTGAAAATTTCTTAGAATAGAAAGCTACTAGGTGAAGTTTGTCATCTATTCCTATTTGTGATATTATCACACCTAAGACAAAATTTGATGCGTTTGTTTCTATAAAAAATACCTTAAAAAATTTGACGTAATATCAAATTGATGCAAAAGTAAAAGTTATCTTCAAAGTTTCAAATAATGCTTCTGCTTCTTTACTCCACTCAAGTTTGTCTTTACAAGTTAAGCGTATTAGTAGAGTTGTAACTTGAGAAAAGTTCTTAATGAAGATTTGATAGTAATTTATAAATTCTAAAAAGAATTATATATCCTGTTGTCATATTATAATTACTTATAGTATGTAAAAATTAGTTAAAATATATTATATATTTATGAATCTAGATGTGTGTTATAATGGTTAGTAAATTAAATTAAAAATGGTTGATAGAATAAATTTTATTTTATTTTGTGTTTATTTATTTTGATTATAGTATTTAAAAATTATAAGATCTAAATATTTAGTATGAAGCCTTGAAAGAAGGTGGGAGCCTAATGATGAAAATTTAAGCTAGTAGGAGGCTAATTAGGAGGGATGAAATCAAGGCATGGTCGGATGAAGGCAAGGAATGGAAAACTTCATCCCTATTGATCGAATATCATATTCAATGGACTTTGAGGAGGCAGCTTGTAATCTTAACAAGGGTTTTGATAACTTCAAGGACGGTATTAGAAAATCAAAAGCTAGGATTATAAAGTTTAAAATTTTGGCTATAATTTCTATACAAAAATTAGAGGATTTGGAATTAGAATAAAGAAGTTATAGCCATTTGAAACTAAGGTGTCAATTTGAGACATATTGTTACTCTTTTGAGTATAGGAGGAGTTGTACAGTAGCTTTTGGAGATCAGAAGGTGCTGTTAAAATGGTGATTTTAAGACCTATATCTTTTATGAAAGAAATGTTGTATTTGGAATTCATATAAAGGAGCTATAGGGAGTTGAAGGCGGCACTTCCAAATCAAAGGTAATGAGTGAGTAGTTTTGTTCATAGTAATGATTGGAGCCATAACTTGAGTTTCTAAACAAATTTTTGGCTCAAACTTCTTAGAAAATGTGACATTTTGTGTTAAAAAGTTATACATAAAAATTTCGTGGCATTTAAGCTTATAGTTTGTGAGATATGAAGAAATTTGTATGCGGGTGTATAAAGACAAGGATTTGAAGCGAATGTTAGGATTTTCAAGATATCTCAAGATCCACAATGAAATTCATTGCGATTGAAATTTGTTGTAGAGGTTGATAAGAATACATGAGTATCTCATATAAAATTTTATTATATTTGGATGGTCGGATCAGGAGATATGAGGTGTTGAAGTTTAGAAAAATTTTCACATAAGGATATATAAGGTTTTAGAGGATTTTACCATATTTTGGATGTTGTTGGTTACTTGAGGCTTATGTATTTGGTGTAATTGCTCTAAAAGGAAAAATATATATATAAACTTAGAGCTTTCCTCATTTTAAAGCTTGATTGAGAAATTAGTGACAGCTAAAAGCCCAGAGCTTTCTTAAGGTAAATTCTCTCTACCCCGACACCGTATTATTTTTGGAATCTTCAAGTCTATGATTGTTTGGACTTTCATAGGATCCATCATGAGACCATAATTGGAAATGATGTATCTTAAGAAGTCAACTTAAGTAGTGTGAAATACATACTTTTTCCATCTTAACATATAATTTTGTATCTCTAAATTTTTAAAATACACAATGAACATGTAATTCATGCTTTTTTATATTCTTAGAATAGATTAAAATTTCATCTATATAATACACAATAAAATTATCTAAGAATTCATAAAAAATATCATTCATAAAATGTTGAAAAGTAGTTAGTGTATTCGTGAATCCAAAAGGCATGATATTATATTCAAAGTATCAATACCTTATTCAAAAAGTAGTCTTCCATTCATTTGCTTTTTTAATATGGATCAAATTATATATTCCTTGCAAATCTATTTTTATATAGATCTTAGCTTAATTCAATTGATGAAAAAATCTAGATATCAAAGATAGAAGATATCTATTTTTAATGATAATCTTATTGAATTTTTAATAATCTATACACAACCATAATGATCCATCTTTTTTCTTCACAAATAAGATAAGAACTCCTATTCAAGATTTTAAATAGCACATGAAATTCTTAGCTAAGTTCTCATCAATGTATTTTTTGAATTCAATCAACTTATTTTGTGATAAATTGTAGATTGATCCAAATGGAGGTTGAGTTTTTTTTATTTTAATATCAATTGAATAATTATATAGATAATGCTCTAAAAGAATATTTATATATATATATTTAAAAATATCTTGATAATCTTAGTATTAGTTTAGAATGCCATTTGAAATTTTTCTACCATCAAAAATAGGTGTAACAAAAATAAAAAAAAGTGATATTTCTTTTCCTGCATTCATAAAAGCTTTTACACCTATAAATATAGATTTTATTATATTAGACTTATAGCTTTTTAATTAGTTAAAAAGACTTTTATTAATATTTTAAAAAAAATCAAGTCTATAAAAAATCCAATCTATTTGAAGATTAAATTTTTTTATCCATGATAAATCTAAAATGATTGGATTAAAAGAAGATTTTATTATATTAAAGATTACGTAACTATCATAATTATCTATTATTATATTTATAGGAAGGATTTTTTAAGTAACATCTTCAAAAGACAACGGATGACCATCTATGATTTCTACATGTACAAATTTAATTTTTTGTATTAAAGGTATTCTATGACTTTTAATAAATTCTTCATCTAAAAACATGTTGAGGCTTCTAAATCTAATAAGGCAGAGGCTTTGTGATTTTTAGGTTTTAAACTTACATCTATTATAAAACAAGAAGAAAATTTTAAGGAGAGAATAAGAGCTTTACTAGGAATTATACTAGAATCCAGTTGCATGGTGTTGCACTGTAATTGCTTACAGTATGTAAAATCCACTCAAAATACATAATATGTTTATAGGTTTAGATATGTGTTAGAATGATTAGTAAAGAAAATTAAATGGGATTGGTGTAAGAAAATTTATTTTTGATTTTTACTTAGTTTGGTTATGGGATTTAAATTACATAGATCTAAATGTTTAGTATGAAGCGTTGAGAGAAGGTGGGAGCCTAAGGATGAAAATTTAAGCTAATAGGAGGCTAATTGGAAGGGATGAAATCAAGGCATGGTCGGATGAAGGCAAGGAATGGAGAACTTCATCCTTGTTGGTTGAATACCATGCCCAATGGGCTTTGAGGAGGCTGCCCACAACAAGAATTAGGGTTTTGGCAACTTAAAAGAGACCATTAGAAAATCAAAGACTAGGATTAGAAAGCTTATTTTTTGGGCTACAATTTTGGTATAAAAATTGAGAGATTTGGAGTTTTTATGAGGGAGAAGTAGGCACTTGAAGTTAAGGTGTGCAATTTGTACCTACTGTCACATTTTTGAGGATTGGAGGAGTTATTCGGAAGCTTTTGGAGATCGAGAGGTGCGGTTGGAGAGGAGGTTTGAAGATCTATATTTGATGAGGAAGAATTATAACATTTGAAGTTTTGAAGAAGGAGTTATTGGAAGTCAAAGACAGCAGATTGAATTCCAAGGCAATAAGTAGGCCGTTTTTTTTTGTAGTGATGGGTTTTACCATATCTTGAGTTTCTAGACGAATTTTTATCTAAAAATTTCTAAGAAGGTGAATCTTTGTGCTGAAAAGCTATACATCAAAGTTTCATAACATTTAAACATTGGGTTTGTGAGATATGGAGAATTTAGTATATGGGTGTTTGTAAACAAGGATTTGAAACTACTCTTAGGATTTTTACGATATCTAAAGATCCATAAATAATCAACAGTTGAAACTTGTTGTGCTAATTGTTAAGAGCACATTAATATTTTATGTGAAATTTTGAATGGTTAGATTAAGAGTTATAGGTTGATGAAGTTTAGGAAAAATTCCCCTTCTATGGATGAATGAGGGTTTAGAGTATTTTGTTATAGTTTGAGTGTTTTTGTGAAATAAAACTTATGTATAGGGTGTAATAGCCCTATGAAGAAATATTTTATATAAATTTGGAGGTTTTATTATATTTGAATCTTGCTTGAGTAATTAGTGGCAGCCAGAAGCCCAGCGCTTTCTTGAGGCAAATTCTCTCTACCACAACAATGGTGTCGTGTTATAATACGTTTATATGGTATATATATATATATATATATATATATATTTATATATTTTAAATTAATATTTAATTATCTTGATTCTATAAGAACTTAAAATACTTAAGAAAGGCTTTATGAAAGCCTTTTAGTTTATTTTCTTGTCTTAATAGCTAGCAGATAAGAATTAATTATTAATTTTTCCTTCTAGGTTGTAGAAATTTTTTTACTACTTTAAAAAAGTCATAAGTTGATAAAAATAAAATAAAAAATCTAAATAATTGATATAGTTGACACTAGGATTAAGTTGAGGATAGGATTGGACTTAAAAATTCCTAGAATACATTGGATTGATATTCAAGGGTTGATTATTTATAAGACATGGTTGAAATCAAATCTTTAGCTATTAAAACGGCTATCAAGGGCAAAATATCTATGTATTTGGAGATTGGCGATTAAGATTTGAGAGTTAACTTGAAGCTCTTTTAAAAAGCATAAGACTCATTTTGATAGGTTTTGGGATGACTTTATAATCATTATTCAAAATTAGGGTTTATATTAGTGATTTGAATTTTATGCAATAAAATTAGAGCTAGCACTCTTAGCTAGTGTATACAATTGGTATAATATCTATAGCTAAAAGTTTGATAATATATGGTTGATTAGTTGTACTAAAAGTGTGTAAAATTTTGTAATAATTTAATAGTGTGGTTGAAGGATATTTGATCATTAGTGTGAGGAGGTATCGGAAATTAGCAGTTTGGAGTTATTTAGGGTTTTTATAATATCTAGAGATCTATTAGTTGAAACATAGTGAAATTTGGCATAGTATTAGAAGAATTAGAAATTAAGCTATATACTTCTATATCAACTTTCAAGTTGGCGGCTAAGTGATATTAGTGAGGTTTTTGGACATTTTTCTACAAATTGTAAGTTAGATTAGGCTGAAATTTTTTAAGCATATAAAAGACTTATAGTGGCATTTTTGTATAAAATTTCATATCAAGTAGATAGTTAGATTAAGAGTTACAACTTATTAAAAATCACTAACTAGAGTTAGGATTTGCAAAGAAAAATTGAAGTTACCTAATTATGCAAGTAACAAGGTAATTAGAGTTTATATATAGTTGAAGTTATTAAAAAGAATATTTGTGATTTTTTGTTTTTCTTATTCTTCTAATACTACCTAAAATAAACTTGTAAAGGGGAGATTCAAATACGAGCAAAGACTAAATTCATGAGACACATTATTAGGATCACACAATTAATCGCTTCTAAACGGCAAAGTTTGATGAATACGTAAATGCTCTAAAACAATCCCAACCTCTTCATCTTCTTACTGCTATGTAATCAAGAATACACTTTGTAATACTATCTTTTATAATTCTTCTATCGTAATCTCCTATCTTCTTCCAGTCTCATAATAATATCAAGCAATATTGTATTGTCTTAACAGACTGTATACAACTGCTTCACATTTCAATCATTGGAAATTACTTCTCAGCAATAATCCCTCTCCAAAACTAATCATTTTTCTAATATTCTCTTTTATCTCTCAACTTTCATAGCCAATATGGCATAACATTCTCATTCACAATCAAACTACATTGATATGTTCCATTTTTGGCTACCAATTCACCATACCAAACTCAATCATCAAATAATTATAATTTCTTATTCATCCATATATGAATTGAATTTTTTGTTTTATTATTGTACTTCACAGTTTACATAGTATGATCAATCAAAATGTATTCCGGATTCTCCACTACAGTCTAACATAAAAAAAAATGAAAGAAAGAGATAGCACCAAGCTTATCTCGGCTCTCAACTCCCTTAGTCAGGCCCTGATCTCTTCTTCCCTATTCTCTTTATGATAAAATTCAAGACTCTAACCATCATCTCTGCTATCTTAACAGCTTTTTCAATTAACTTTCCTATCTTATTGTCTATACTGGCCAGCCAATGGATTAATTATCTAATTTATCAAATTTTAATTCTTCCTCTATCACCTAAGATTATCTATCTATTCTACATAGCTCTACTTTTAATTGTGCAATGCCCTCGCAAACACAAAATTGTTAAAAAAAATACTTCTATTTAAAAAGCTGACTCTTTAGATTCTTTAATCTGAGGATTTTCTATAGGAGGTTGTTTTGAACTAGTTCTAACGCTGTCATGTTGTAAATTAAAACATAGTGTGAAAGATATAAAAAAATGTGTTAAAATAAAAAGATTAAGATTAGAAGAAAAGAGGATGAAAAAGAAAAGGGATTGAGATTATAATCTCATTATCTTGGGGATTATAATATTTATCACAAGCTTAGGGATGATAGGTAGGCCAAACTACTAATTTCTTGCTGAAATTTCCATTAGCAGTATCAAGTCATGAAGCCAAGGATTTCTACAGTGAAGTCAAGTGGATTGAAACCCATGTCAGCTCCAAAGTAGCTAAGAATTTAACCACACAAGCTTCTATGACTTTGCAGTGTAGGATGTAGTTTTTTTTTATATTTTTTTATCTCTAATCTAATCTAAATTATTTCTTTCTATTTGTTAGATTTTCTTCTATTTTATCGTAGATCTACTTTATCTTTATTCTTTTCTATCTTAGATCTAAACTTAAATGTTGTGGGCTGAAATTAGAAGAGAAGTTGGTAGAAAAATGGTAGTAAGAAGATAGAATAAAAATTTATCTCAAAAAGTGAGATTTCTTCAAGTTAATCCAAAAAAAAAGATTAAAGAGGTGGAAAGACATGGCTGAGGTGTCTCTTTGACCAAAAGAAGAAGGGAGACCGGGCGGGGATGATAAAGAGGGGTCGTGAAGAAGAAGGAAGGGGATTCTTTTGGAAGGGCATAGGATTTTTTTTTATGGGTAATGTATATTTTGGTATATAGAGGGAGCTTGGGGAGGATTTTAAATGCAAATTTTTGTAGGTTTGTATTAGATAAGATAAGAAACATATAAAAATAATTCTTATGTCTTTTGGTAAAATATCAAGGGAGATATGAGTCATCAAAGTTGCAAGTGTTTAAGACTAGGGCAGTGAGGGTTACTAAATTTCGGGCCTTGGCTCTTGAGAACCACTTAGACTCTAGAGGCGAAATTTGTTGGATTTTTGTTCCTTATAGAGTTAACTAATTTGTATCAAAATCTTAAGTCAATATGATCTCCGAGCAAAGAGTTATGAGTGAAATTGTAACCGGGTTTAGGTGAAAAGAGAAATAGAGTGAAGGCAGAATTGGGATTTGCATGGGCAGTGTGTGTGTGTGTGGATTTTTTGGATATAAATGGAGTTAGTGGACGAATTTGAATTTGAAATTTGATACACATGATCTAAATAAGTTAGGAAAGAGATGAAAATAAGTTTGATACTCATTTGTCTTATGAATAAAATATTATGCTCTTTCAAAAAGATAGGGATCTATCTCCAAGTCAATGAAATTTGAGGGAGCATATCTTTGTGATCAAAGTAGCATTTTGAGTAAAATTTATTGAAATTTGTAGATATATGAGTCTATTAAGTTTTTTAAAAATTTTATTTCTATTGGAGTTATATTTAAAGAATTATGAGGAAATTTGTGGTCGGATCCAGAGTTGTTAGAAGACAGAATTAAAGGAGAAGGGTAGAGTCTATAACTCTAGTTCAAAGAGGAATTTTGGAGCAAAATTTGGAGGATGTTTACAACATAAAGCAAGAAACAAGCCTATCAAATTTCAGTACTTAGATTTTTGTTAATGAGGAGCAATGAAGGGGTGAAGCAAAGGGGGTCTAGAATCAAAGGCAGCATGGAGGGATTACTTTGACAACATGGTTCTCTCTAACCACATGAGCTATAATCAAAAGATTTATGGGGTTTGCTTTCTTACTTCCTTAAGTACTTTGTGTCCAAATTTAGCTTCAATTGATGTGATATCCTAGGATTTATGGACAAATTTGAGGGCGGGTTTCTAAAGGCAGAATATGTTAGGGTTAATAAAGTATGTTTTTATGTAAATTCTTCAATTTTATGAACTTTATGAACTTTATAACTCATCTTGCACTTGAAAAACTAGAGGCACAAAAAACCTAGTGTTTCTTAGGCCTAAGACTCTCATCACGACAATGCTAAGTCTTTGTCTTCCTCCAATAAATCTATTAGATTACTCTTCAATTGGGTTAATAAATCCTCGTTGTATGCTCCCAATTTCCAAACTTGAGCCTCCAATTACAAAATCTTGATATCTTTCACTTCCATTTGGCGCTCCTATTGCTTCATCTTCTCCTCTAGTTCACCAATACTTGAAATTGGTGGGATAGATATCTATGGCTGATCAATATTGGCTAAATTTCCATCCAACTTTTCCACTTCAGCCTTCAATGTACCAAATTCTGCCCGTAGTTTGTCTATTTTAATTTTGTATTGGTCATCTAATTTTGACTTTTTTTGTGCTAGTATCGTTGCCTTCTCTTGTTTTGCTTTAGGCTGGGACTTCACTTCCTCCCTTTTTAAATCCCATATCCTATGATTCTCAATTAATTCTTATTTCTGGCAATTCAAGATTCATTGAGTGCGTTCTTTGTCTTTTGTCCAAGTTTCTTGTTCCTTCACTAATTTCCACTCTAATAGCAACTTGGATTCTATCTTTTCCCTGATAATGCAACCCTATTCTATAATTCTATGACTTTTTTTCATTATTTCTTTCCTGCTCGCTTCCAACTTTTGCTTTAAATTTTCCTTCAATTTACTCACTGTAAGTTGCAATTGGAAAATTTGACTCAATATTACTTCTATGAGATTCCTTCCTTTCAATATTTTGGTATTCAAAATTAGAATTGCAGTCGCCACCTCGATTACTGAGTGAATTGGAATCCGCCCTAATGTAGTCATTGATATAGCCTCATGTTCCACCGATTGACTTGATTCTCCGACTTAGCGCACCACTATTCTTATACTAGGTGTTGATACCGTCAAACTCTGAATACAGCATTGGGGCACTAAAGAAGATATATTTCTCTCCATTATCGGCAATATTTGACTCAATATATATGTAATTATGGAGTGCACATAGTTGGAATAGAGCAGTGATGCAAACTTTTCCGTCTTCTGCTTGGCTACCATCTTTGCATGGATTCTGGTTACTACGAATGTTGTCTAATTAAACACCATTCCTTCCAGCATTCCTATTGCAGCAAATAGTAACAATTTGGACATGTATGTAGTATATTGGTTCAAGCCTAGCCGCTTCTGAATAAATCGCATCTACTCTATAAGCTCCGGTGTATATATTCCGCCATCAATTCTCCATCAATTAGCGACAAATTATTTGATCCTCATAGAAATGCATATAACTGCACATTTTTAAAATCTCACTACCTTCGTAGAGACCAACAGATTTCCAACTTCATTGGCTCGATGTTGGTGATCACCACTAAGGATGACGACTCCAAATTACTCTTACTTTTCACATTTCGGATATTTTCCTCTCTGTCCAAAGCTCTCTTCGACCTTTCCATTGATATTATGGACTACAATTTATTTCTCATTCCTTGCTCATGCTAATATTATTTTTTCTCACTGAAGTAAATTCTACATTTCATTGTATATGCTTCACACAATAATGTTCAAAAACTTTTGATAAGTGTCTCCCTCTTAATTTTTTACTTGGCGTCTAAATCAACAATCTTTAATCCAATGTACCATAATCTCACATCTGATTTTTCTGATTAGGTGGAATTAGTACCCAAAACTAACCATTAGCTATCTTATCTAACCATCATGTACATACAATATAAGTGATCTATCATTAATAGGTATGCCTTCTTTCCTCCTATTTTTGAAATCCGTCTCAGATTTATGTACAATAAAGTCGTAATTGATTTTCGTTGATTTGTGTGATAAATTGAGTATCCATAAAATCTTTCAATTAAATTGGACCATTAAAAAAGGCTTCGACTACTCGATATGGTCCATGCCAACGGACTTGGAATTTCTCCAAAAAATTGTGAAATCGGCTATCATAAAGAAGCATTAAATCATTGGGCAGAAAAGATTTGGGACGTAATTTATTATCATAATAACTCTTGCGGCAATGTTGTGTAGCTTCTATAGTCAAAAGAGCTGTAATCTAAATTTCATCCAATTTTTCTAATTATACTAACCGATGTTGAAGGGATTCCTTATGACCAAGCCATTTATCCAACATAATTTTTAAACTCTGAACTTCCAATTCAATTGGTAATATTGCCTCTTATCCATACACCAATTGAAATGGGGTAGAATTGATAGTCAATTTATATATAGTATGATATGTCTATAAAGTTACAAATAATTTTGTATCCCAATCCGTTCTCATACTAGACATAGTTCTAGTTAAAACTTTATACAAAGTATTGTTAGTCTATTCAGTCTGTCCATTGGCCTGAAGTTGATATGGAATTATTTTTCAATGTTTGATTTCATATTTATCCATCAAGGCTGTAATTGTAGCATTAATAAAGTGGATTCTTTGATCACTAACCAATTCTTTGGGGCATCCAAAGTGAGTGATAATATTTTCATATAAAAATGTGACTATTGTATTGGCATTATCATTTTTTGTTGCCACCGCTGTCGTATTACGTGTTGTCTTGTTTGAGAATTCATCGGAGACTTGGTTGTAGAAGGTAAAGTAATGTTTGCAAATAATCAAGAAACCCTAAAAGGTTTCATCCATATATGAGAAATATAATTTGAACTTCAATTCAAAAGTATTTAAAAACACTCCTCTTAATAACATCAACCATACATATACCCCAATTACCTTGTTTCTTTTATAATTAAGCAATTTTTATTTTTATTTGTAAGCCCTAATCCTAATTAGTGAGCTTTGATAAGCTATAATTTTTAATCTAACTGTCCACTTAGTGTAAAATTTTTTACACAAATGTTGATATAAGCCTTTTACATGCTTAGAAAAATTTAGCTCAGCCTAATTTACAGATTGCAAGAAAATGTATTGAATAGTAGAATGGTATCGAAAAAAGTCTTGATTTTTGATAATAAATATTATAATGCAATTGCCATTTTTTCAAAAACATTAGAAAAGCATTGAATAGGCCCTAAATCTATGTAGATCAATGTAATTCAATTTAAGTTGCTAATACAAATAGAGAAGAATAGAAGTTGGTAAGAAATTTTTTATTTATATTGTAAAAAGCCTAATTATAAAGTAACAAATTGCCTAAATAAGTTTAAAAGATTCATGGTTTAAAATATGACATGAATTATAGAATTGACTAAATTAAAAAATGAGAATGTCTAATCATAGTAAGAATCATACAATTAGATACCACCAAATTTTAATTATAAAAAAAATATCATTTTTTTTATCTCCAAATCTTACATCTTATTTTACATTTTTTGTACATATAAAAACTCTAAATTACTAGATTTCTATTAAAATCCTTTTAGATACTAGAGCCTCAATATATTTGATGAATAAAAATTTTGCAACTAAGTATGACTTAATATTGGTAAAGAAGATTCATCATATACATATTAAAATCATTGATAGACAAGCACTTGCATCAAGGAATGTTATTGAAGAAACAAAACCATTATAAGTGGTATTAGGAGACTAAAATATTGCATATTTTCTTCAATATTATTAAATATCTTGTAAATCCTATTGTCATTGAAATTCTTTGATTTGAATTAAAAAATCCTAATATTGATTAGAATTTGTGCAAAATTTTTTCAAGACCAAAGGATTCTAATCAATATTAGGATTTTGCACAAATTCAAGACCAAATTTTTTAATATTTTAAGGATATAATTTAATACCAAAATTATAAGGATATTTTTTTAAAAAAAAATATAGATATACTATCAAAATATTGATTATATGATTCTACCATAGAATTGCAAAAAAGAGCTCAATTGCAATTTGGACCAGTATAAAAACTTTTATAAACAGAGTTAATAATCTTATCTAAATATATTGATGAAAATCTTTCTAAGAATTTCATTTGATATTCAAAATTACTTATTGGAACATTTATACTTTTTTTGAAGAAGAAAAATAGATTTATATAAATATGTATTGATTATTGAGGTTTAAATAAGATAATAGTAAAAAATTATTATCTATTGCCATTAATATCAAGATTCTTTGAACAATTGGATCAAGCAAAGATCTATACAAAGATTGGCCTTTATGGAGCTTATAATTTAGTTTGCATCAAAGAAGGGGATGAATAAAAGATGACATTTCAAACAAGGTATGAGAATTTTGAATACATTGTCATAACTTTTGGACTAACAAATATATTAGTTATATTTTAATACTTGATAAATGATATTTTTTGAGAATTCTTAGATAAATTTGTTATTTATTATTTTGATGATATTTTGATCCATTCAAAAAATCTTAAAAAATATGAAGAATATATAAGATTGATACTATAATAATTAAAAGATACAAATTTATATGCCAAATTAGAAAAATATATATTCCACCAATCAAAAATATAATTTTTTAGATATATCAATATTAATGGATCTAAAGAAGATTCAAGCTATTAAAAGTTGAGCAATCTTCAAGAAAATATGAGATGTATAATAATTTCTTGGCTTTGCTAATTTTTATTGGATATTTATTAAAAACTATTTTAAAAAGATTACTCTACTTATTCAATTGACATGCAAGAATAAGTTGAAATAAAGGCTTAAACAAAGAAGGCTTTTCAAGATCTTAAATTGACTTTTATTATAATATTAATTTTAGTATATTTAAATTTTATAAAAACTTTTCATGTAGAAAGTGATGCATTAGATTTTACGCTAAGAGCTATGCTATCACAAAAGCAAAAAGACAAAAAACCTTCATCCATTTGTATTTTTTTTTTTAGGAATTTTTAGCTACCAAGATTAATTATAAAATCCATAATAATGAATTCCTTGCTATTATGAATTTCTTCAAAGAATAGTCCCATTTATTTGAAAGTGCTTTACATCTAGTAAATATATATACAAATCATAAGAATCTTGAATATTTCATGTTAGTTTATATTTTAAATTGTTGTTAAAGTTAGTAGAATATGTCTCTATTCTATTTTGACTTTAATATCACAAATTGATCTAAAAAATAATAAAGGTTATTAGATGCTTTGTCTAAGCAATTATATCTTATGCCTAGAGAAGAAGAGGCAGCATATGACCAATAACAAATAATACTCTTAAAATCTAAGCAATTGTGTCTTTGAGCAACCACTACATTAATTATAATAGATTCTTCATTTTTTAATGAAGTTCATATAGCATTGACTATAGATCTTCTTATCTTTGATGTTAAACGACATGCATATAACTTTAAAGATGATTCTAATAAATTTAAGTTTAAAAAAAACTTCCTTTACTTTGAAGAATGTCTATATATTCCTAAAAGAATAGTATGCTATCATATTATATGTTGTCTTGTTTGAAAATGCACCAAGCACTTGGCTATAAAAGATAAATTTGTATTTATCAGCTAATCAACAACCTAACAATCCTAATAAAATCCTAAATAAATTCTAATTGAATTCTTAATAATCTTAATAAAATCCAAAAGTAATTCTAAAGAAATCTTTAAAAAATTTTCAAAAAATCCAAATAAAATCCTAATAAAATTATAAAAAAATATTTAAAAAATTCTAAAGAAAATTTTAAAAAATTGTATATAACCTTAAAGAATTTTTTAAAAAATTCTAAAGAAATCACAAATAAACTTTTAAAAATTTTAAAGAATCTCTAAAGAAATCATGAAAAAATCATAAAGAAATTATAAAGAAATCTTAATTAAATCTTAGACAATCCAAAAAAAATCCTAAGTAAATTCTAATTGAATTTGAATCAAATCCTAAATAAATTGTAATAAAATTTTAAACAAATCTTAATTAAATATTAATAAAATCTTAATAAAATCCAAATAATATTTTAATAATCTTAATAAAATAAAAATGATATCCTAAATAAATTCTAATAAAATCTTAACTAATTTTAATAAAATCCTAAAAAAATCTTAAATAAATTCTAACAAAATCTTAATCAAATCTAATAGCAGATTTAAAATTTTAATTATTATTAAATTACCTATTGATCTTCATTCAAAAAAATTTTACTTCTTAATCTTTTAGTTAAAAGTAAGCATACAAAATTTAAAGAATATAAACTTACAAAATAAAAGAAAAAGCTCCTAATCCTCTTGGGTGTTGGATGTCCGTCTTTTCTAACCTTTATGTCAATCTTCCAACATCAATAGCTTTTTTTTATACTGTTCATATGTTTTAAAATTTTACAAAAATATTGAAATTAAGTCAACTATGAACTCAAAAAAGAACCATTTTAATCTAACTAGCACATTGCTTAAAATCACAAAAACCCTCATTGATCCTCAAAATCTAATTTTTGAGATTCTAGCCCACTTAAATTCTAATAATCTTTGATCTAATTATTTTATTAAGCTAAAATTTACAAAAAAAAATTCAATACAATTATAAATTTTTATCCTTAGATTTACTACAAAACTCACAAAATTTTCTAAAATATGGACCCACTTTATTTCTCAACAATAAAAATCATTCAAATATAACCTTGACTTTGCAAAGCTCTCATAAAGTCATTATAAACTCAAAAATCTTGAAACCAATTTTCAAAAAAATTTTATTAAGTCAAATTTTTAATCTTACTCTCCAATCAATAAAAAACCTCCATTTACCATAGGTACATGGTTTTGTATCTTGGAGTCTAGTTTTGACTTTAGTTTACAATTGGCCTTCTTTTGATATTAGTCCAAGTTTTCTTAGATAAATTTTGTTGGAAACTATCATTTGTATTGATCTTAAGATATTTATAGTATTATTTTTGCCAATATATCTTATTTTATCTTATTTATGACTCTACAAAGTGAATAAAATCTATTTTTATAAAAGAACAGTATTAACACTAAATATTTTTATTAATTTCCTATCTTGTACCTATATTTTTAAAATAATCTTGTTACTAAGTCTTCAATTAAGCTTATTTAAAATATGTATTTTTTTTCTCTTTCACCCTATAGCCATGTTACAACATAATAATACCTTCATATTTTGTAAGTACATCATGATTTTCTTACTACTAGACATTTTGGATTCAACAAGATGTTCGAAGTTCTTTCTTGGGATTTCTAATGGCCTAAGATGTGAAAGATTGTTAAAAAATCTATACTTTCATGTAATATATATTCCAAATCAAAGAATCCTTAACATCATCCATATAGACTTATTCAACCACTACTTATTCTAAAGCAACCTTGGTCTTCTATTTCTATGGATTTTATTATAGATCTTCTACTGTCCAATTCTTTTGATACCATATTATGATCATCAATCAATATATTAAGATGGATTATTTCATTCTTTATAAGAAAATAATTACAAGTGAAAGAATGATCAAACTCTTTATTAATAATGTCTATGGATATTATGAATTGCCAAATGATATTATATCAAATTAAAAATCCTTATTTGTATCTAAGTTTTTAAAATCACTATATAAAATCTTTTAAATAAATATTAAATTATCTTTAATATCCCACCTATAAACCAATGGCCAAATGGAATAAATCAATCAAATTCTAAAGCAATATCTAAAGTATACTATGAACTATTAATAAGATAATTAGACTTCCTATTTACTATTTAATAAATTTGCTTACAATAATACTATTCACACTTCTATTCAATAGATGTCTTTCTATACCAATTGTGAATATCATCAAAAATTAGATATATTACTATCTCTTAAATCTGATAATTCAACAGCTAAAGAATTTACTATAAGATTGGCAGAGCTACATTCAACTATAAAACTTCAATTAAAAAAAAATTCAAGAATAATATAAAAAAACAGCAAATATATTTCAAAAAGAACAACCTTTTTTTGATATTGGTGACAAGATGTGGCTCATTTGGCGCAATATAAGGACCAACCAATCTTACAACAAATTGGATTAAAAAAGGTTAAGGCCATTTTTTATTTAATAATAAATTAATCATGTTGTTTATTATTTGGAATTATTGTCATCTACAAAAATACATCATGTTTTCCATGCTTTTCTTTTAGATCCTTATAAAGAATCAAACATATTAAAAAGAAGACAAGTACCACCGCCTTATATTGAAATAAATAATTATGAAGAATTTGAGGTAGAAAAAATACTTGATTTAAAAATGAGACAATGATAACTTAAATATTTTATATATTAGCATGGTTATATTATTAGTAAATAAATATGAAAGCCAATCTAAAATTTAATTAATATGCCTAAAAAAATATAAAAATTTCATCAATTACATCCTTTTAAATCAAAAGTAACAATATGTTATTGTATTGTAATACTACTATAGGAAGAAAGATCAAAAGAAGACATATATTATAGAAGAACTTAATTGAAAACTTAGTAATAAAATTATTTTTAAAAACATAGGTACAAGATAGGGAGTTAGTCAAATTATTTAATATTAATGCTATTTTTTTATAAAAATAACTTCTATTTATCTTATAGGACCATAAATAAGACAAAACAAAGTAGATTAGTAAAATAATACTATAGTCATCTTTAGATCAAAGCAAAGGGATAGTTTTAAACAAAAATTATCTAAGAATACCTTAAATTGATACTCGGAGAAGATCAATTGTGAATTTAAGTCAAAACTAGATCCCAAAGTACAAAACCATGTGCTTACAACAAATATGAGGTTCTTTTGTTGATCAAAGAGTAGAATTAGAAGATAGACTTGATAGGATTTTTTTGAGTATTGGTTCAAGGTTTTTGAGTTTGTAATGGCTTTATAAAAGCTTTGCAAAGTTAGGATTCTATTAGATTGACTCTAATTGCTGAGAAATAAAGTGGATTCACATTTTGAAAAATTTTGTGAATGTTATAGCATGTCTATAAGTGAAAATTTGTGGATTTTTGAATATAGTTGTATTAAATATTTTTTATAAATTTAGCTTAATCTAACAATCAAATCAAAGGTTATTAGAATTTAACTGAGCTAAAATCTTGAAAATTAGATTTTGAAGGTCAATGAGAGTTTTGGTGATCTTAAGCAATTTGCCAATTAGATTGAATTGACTCTTCTTAGAGCTGCTAGTTGATTTAGTTTTCAATATTTTTGTAAAATTTTAGAACTCATAAATAGTGCAAAAAAAAGCTATTGATACTAGAAGATTGATATTAAGGTTGAAAAAAATGAATAGCCAAAACTTAAGTAGATTAGAAGTTTTTTTTTTTAATTTATAAGTTTAGATTCTTTCAAATTTTATATGCTTATTTTTAATTAGTAGATTAAGAAGTATAAATTTTTTTAATAAAATTTAACAATTAATTTGATAATTATTTAAATTTTCTATTTTCTATTAAATTTAATTAAGATTTTATTAGAATTTTTTTAGGATTTTTTAAATTTTTTATTAAAATTGATTAGGATTTGATAAGAATTTTATTAAAATTAATTAAGATTTAATTAGAATTTATTTAAAATATCTTTAGGATTTTATTAAGATTGTTAGAATTATATTAGGATTTTATTAGGATTTGACTAAAGTTTGATTAGAATTTAATTAAAATTTTATTAGGATTTACTTAGTATTTGATTAAAATTTAATTAAGATTTATTTAGAATTTTTTTAGAATATACTAAGATTTTGTTAGAATTTTTTTATGATTTTTTTATGATTTTTTTAGAAATTCTTTAGAATTTTAAAGACTTCTTTATAATTTTTTAGGATTTCTTTCAAATTTCTTTATAATTTTATTAGGATTTTTTTAGGATTTTTTAATGATTTTTTTAAAAAATTATTTTAGATTACTTTAGGATTTGATTAAGGTTATTAAAGATTCAATTGGAATTTATTTAAGATTTTATTAGGATTATTAGATTCTTAGTTAGTTGTAAAACACAAGTTTATCTTCCACAGCCAAGTATCCAATGTATTTTCAAACAAGACGACATGTAATATGACAACCTAAAATTATTGTTAGGTAATATTTGCTATGATATCTAAATTAGAAGGATGAATATGATGCTTCTAAATTTTTTTGAATTTCTTTATAGAAAAAAGAAAAGAAATTATAAAAATTTTAAAATTATATTATAAATAATAAATCCAAATCTATTCTATTTCATCTTGAATTTAATAATTTTTCTTTGTTTTAGCTTAGTAATTTAATTATAGATATTCAAGAAGATGATACCTTACAAATTAGACCATCTCAACCAAATAATTTATATTGTCAACCTTGAGAGGAAGAATTGTCTAAATCACAAAGATATTAAAAAATACCTAATACTCAATTAGTGGTAATCATTATTGAACCTACCCATGAAGATATTTAAAGGATGTTTTTACAATGGAAATACAAAAGTGCAAGCTTGGTCTCAAACAAAGGATGTTGGTCATTATTATTGATTAAAGGGACCAATGAAACTTTTGGCCCTTGAAAAATAACTTTAGTATGTTGTAGAAATCATGAGCACATCTTTGATTTTCTATGTCTTTGAATAATTTTGGTTTTATTGCCCTTTAGAGAATTTGGAGCTAAAAGAAGAGGTGATGTCACAAACTTCCATCTAAAGAAGGTTCTAAAAAGTTCTAAAAGATCTTAAAAGAATTTAGAAGATCTTAGAAAGTTGTAGAAGGTTTCAAGAAGTTATTAGAGGAGGTTCTCTAAGTTATTGGACTCCCTAGCAAATGTAAGAAGTCTTAAGAGAATATTCTTAAGATTTCTTTATATAATAAGATAATAAGATATATGAGTCTTAAGAATATTCTTAAGATATATGAGTCTTAAGAGAATATTCTCAAAGTAACAAGGAAGTCCCTCAAAAAACATCTTAGGGTGACTTGGGAACAAAGCCTTCTATGAGAAGTTACCTAAAAGATTCCTAAAAGCTTCCTAATTTTTAATATATATAGGTATTAAAGCTAAGAGGGTCTTCAATCTTGACAACACATATCTTATGGTCTAATTTGGACCTTCTAGTCTTGTTTTTATTCTTGTATTGCATTACTTTATAATAAGACTCATATATCTTATTATCTTATTATAGTCTTATATATAATTTTTTAATTTGATTTGATTTAGAACATGGATAAATTTAAAAAATATATTAGAATTATAAATATTTATGTATAAAAATAAATAAATAAATAAATAAAAATAAAAACAACAAAGATGTCAATTTTGAAAAGATTTAGCTGACAATCTATTCTTTGATATTTTATTTATTTTGAAAATAAATTAGAATATAGTTGAAAAGATAAGAGACAAATCATCATTTTGTGGTAGATTACTATTTAAAGGTGAAGAGAATTCTTAGAATTATTTACAATCTTACTTTCTCTTAGCAGATTCTTCCAAATAAGGTAGTTCATTAAATTATCCTTGGGACAATAAAAAAGAAAGAATAAAGGTCTTTACAAGGCTAAATAGGTTTTATTTAAATTCTCTTTTTTTCAAAAAAATAAAATTCAAGACTATTATATAAGAAGAGACAATGTATTATTTAATCACATTTTGATTGAATTTATTTTTTATTTATAAAAATATAAACTTAAATGATCCAATTTCAAAATTAAATATTTATTTTCTAAATGATCTTTGAATTTTTTAACAAATTAATAAAATTTGATCTTATTGTAATAATAAAAGATTATTTATTTATTGCATACAAATTTTTATATGTTTTTATAAGTCCTTTTTGTAAAGAGCAAGCATTTTTGCAGTCAAGATGAAATATCAAATTATAAGATTAATTACAAGAAGTCCACTCTATTCTTCAAATAAATCCTCAAGACATTGGTCTTTGAGCTTGTCTTAAATAAATTCAGGTATTCTTTAATCAATTTAAAGTTTGGCAACAAAAAAGAAAGTCAATACGTGCTTGGATTAAATGGAGACAAATAGGAGACAAATAGGAGATAGTATTGACAAAGCCCATTATATTGTGGTTAAAAATTGTCATCCTAAATCTATTATCATAGAACTCAAAAATCTCAAAGGTGAGCTACAAAGAAATCCTCAAGATTTAAAGAACATTTGTTTTAATTTTAATTTTAATTTTAATTTTTAAAAAACTTCAAAAATCTAAAAAAATTTAAAAAACCACAACTCTTATATTTAATAATATTCTATACAATGATACAAAAGATACGAATAAATATTTATTTAAGTCATTTAGTAGATATAAAATTGAAGAAGTTATAAAAAAGATGGCTAAAGATAATTTAAAAAATCTTATAGACCAACATGGATAAATCAATTTGGCTAGGCATGGGTATTTAACATAGATATTAGTAAATTCTTTAGACCTCTCTTTGATATTTTTTTAAACACATAAGATATTGATTAATTTTTTATTAATAGAATGACATAAAAATTAGACACTCATGCTCTATCAAAATCAATGTGGCAGGTGAAGCCATTATTGTTAATAACATTTTATTTTTCTCCTTATATTTTTTTTAGTCATATGGACCAACTTTATCAAGGCTATTTAAAAAATTAAATCAATGATTAAAAACTTTTTGTGAAAAAATATTACTTTTTAAAACTTGATCCAAAGTAGTATGGCCTATTTGTTGTAAAATTCATGAAGAAAGAAACCATAGTATCATCAATGCAAAAGAATCTACTAAGGCTCTCTTATCCAAATGGATATTAGTAGCTCTTTAACTAGATCAATCAAATATTCAACAGTTTCTTAGATTTAAAATGGTGAATAGTAGAATTTAATTTCTTTTAATTGACATTCATCTAGAATTCCATCAAGTTGCAATTTTCCATTCAAATAATCTTTATTGTATCAAAAATCTCTTTAAGAGGCCTATAACTCTTGTCACTATGGAAGGAGTAATATTTACATATTATATCTCATTATTTTATAATTCTATTTGGAATTTCTTCCACATTTATTTTTCAACCTCTTGAAAAAATATACTTCAATATAATAATGTCCTTCCAAAACCTAATGATTGGATTGGATTGGATTGGATTAGATTGGATTATATAAATTAGAATCATCTTCTTGATGTGATATTTCAACTCCCTTTGGAATATGCGGGTGTGGAAGAAAATAAATGATTTATCCTACCTCATCCCATAAAAATTAAATTTTTTCAAGTAGGCATTTAATCTAAGATCTTATACTTTGATAAAGAAGTTTTATTTAAATTAGCTTTAAAAGAACATGAAAATAAAATAGAAGATTTT
Source organism: Physcomitrellopsis africana (assembly GCA_036785485.1). Lineage (NCBI taxonomy): Eukaryota > Viridiplantae > Streptophyta > Bryopsida > Funariales > Funariaceae > Physcomitrellopsis > Physcomitrellopsis africana. Next base: position 64,185 of record JAWRVF010000290.1, on the reverse strand, counting down.
TTTAAAATTATTAAAATTATTCTAAAAATAAAATCAATAAAAAAAAGGGCTTTTGGCTTTGATTTTTTTATAGACTAGTTAGTGATTTGACCTTAGATCCTCTTTCACATCCTTAGATTATTAGAAAAGAATTTATGACTTATTTTTCCAAACTTAGCAAAAAGTTACTTCAAAATTATAGCTATATTATTAATCTATTGGCACAAAAATGGACTTCTTTCTTTAGTTAAGACTTTTCATTTAATTAAAAAGATAGTGATTCTAACCCCCATTCTTATAAAGAGGCTATGTTCATTTGGCTTATATGGCACAAAAGTGTAGCAATTAACACTTGGAGGGCAAAATCAGCCCTAATATTGATATTTATTATACTATGTGTCAACTCCAAATACCTAAATCTATTTTCTATCAATTTTAGGATTGTCATCAAATCTATTGTATTTAGAATTAGGCCACTTTTCTTTTATATAAATTAACATTTAATTTTTAGAATTAGGATCCTTAAAAATCTCTCACTTAATAACAAGCTATTTTTGTAAAAATTCTTCCTTTTATATTCAAATATTTTTATAAGATCTGATTCTTATTAAGGGAACTTTATTTATAGAGTATTTAGATTCAAATAAACAAGTTTGTCTTTGAAAATGAAATATGGAATACATTCTATACTAGAAGCATAGTATGATTTATGAGACATTGTTTTAAAATTGAGATTTTTTTTTCTTTTGTATTTAAATGATCAATACACAATTTTTTTGTAGAATCATCCAAATAATATAAAAGCTTTTATATCTTAACATTGGTTTTGCAACAAAAATTGATTATTCTTACATAGGTGCCTTTTAAGATTATTACCTTTAAATATATGAGTGTAATTTATTAAGTTTAAATATTATCAAAATTTCATATTCTTGTATTTTGTCTATATTCTTATATTTTAAAATCTACAAAATATTATCTTTATTATATGGAGAATGCATTGTTGTAGTAGAATTAAGCACCATATTTTATATAGATTTTCTATACATTAACAACTATATATTTATGCTATATAAGCCATACTATTAGTTTATTTTTATTTTTATTTTTTATATATATTTTAAGCTTAATATTTAAATCAAAATAATTAATACTTAATAATAATAATTTTTAAAATCAAAATATTCTAATATTTTTTAATTCTATATTAAATCTAAATTATTATAATTTATTATTTATTTTCTAAAGTTTTTTAATATAAAATATTAATTATGCCTCTATTTTCCACCTACAAGAGAATGAGTTAAAATTAACCCTTTCTACTGAGTCATAGAATAATTATGGAATTATAAGATATTTACATATTTATGTAATCAAAAGAATATTTTTTATCATATGTAGATCTTATACATTTACATATAGAAGAATATATTGTTGCAAGAAGTTTTGTTGTTATTTTAATAGAAGCTTATTTATTTTAGTATAGTATATAAGATTGAATTCTTACTTAATAAAATCTACATTTGTAGGTTGTAATAATATAATATAGAAATCAATGCATGTTATCAAGCTTAGTCTTTAAGTAAAAGAAAACTATTAAATTTGAATTCACAATAGACTTGAATTTGCCTATTTAGTCTTTAAGTTTTGGTGTTAAAAAATATTTTTAAATACATCAAATTAGTTGAAATGTTTAATAATACTTTTTATTATAATATTATTAGTTGAGATATTTAATAATATTTTTAAGTACATCAAATTATATGAAATAATAAAAAATATTTTTAAGTACATGAAATAAAATAAAATAAATTATATAAGTTTTATAATTTTTTATTAAGTTGAGTACCAATGGTCAAATGTATAATAAATTCTATTAATAAAGAAGTTATTAATGTCTATATATTCTAAGATAATTTTTAAAAATATATAAAGATATTTTCTAATATAATCTTAACTTGCCAATATCCATCCATACCAATCTTTCTAAAAGAGTCTTAGATTATTATTTTAATTATTAATATCAATTAAGATCAATTATTTTAATTATTTTTAAATAATAAAATAACATAAATTCACAAAATATTTCTGAGAAATTTTCCTTGAATAGTGTTAGAAATACCACATGTAAATAATATATATATATATATATATATATATATATATATATATATATATATATATATTTAATCGATGGTTGTTTTTTTGAAGTCATTCAAAAGACATCTTCTTCTAATTTTGATAGTATTAAATTTTGAATTAAAGAATTATTTGTAGTTTTTGTTATATTTTTATAAAATCTAATTGATTAAAAAAATTAATAAAATTTTAATAAGCCTTGCATTTGAATATAAAACTTGACCTAATTCTTAAGCCTTTCAACTCTAAAATTTAAATTCTTAAAATAATAATATAACTTATTTAAATTAAAGACTACAAATATATCTTCTAATTTTGAATATTTTTCTATAATTTTTTAAACTTCTAATAATATAAACTAAAAATTTATTCTTATTTAAAAATATTAAAAGAAAAAATTAATTAGATTATTTTAAAAAAAAATCAACTTAGAAAGTTGGATCTTGATTTAGATTATTTATGTTGATTTTATATTGGAAAAATTACCTTTTGTTTTTTGGTAGTATAACTAATACGACACTATTCAATTTTTGTAGTAAATATAAAATTTCTCTCTTCTACTTATCTGCTTGTCTTGTAAGCATATCTACATTGTTTGCTTGTATTGCTACGAGAATATATTTATTTATATTTGTAATCAAAGTGGATTACAATATTTTAATGACTTGATTTTTTATTGTGCCTCATGATTTCTTAAATTTATTTTAAAATTTACTTACTCTCAGAAACACATTATAAATTAAGTGTCTTATTTCTTTGAGATTTTTTTGTTTTTTACGTTAAATTTTGTGAATATTTCTCATAGATTTTATTTTTTATTTTTTTCTAATATTTTGATGTAATTTCTGCTTAGTTCTATGTATTTTGGAATTTTTCCTAATTCAAATCATTAAAACTTTTATTGATGCAAATTCTTGAGATAGAATTGTAATAGGTTTTTTTAATTGAACCAAAATATGGTTGTTAAAGGAGATTGTGTTCTATTATTGTGTAATGTTTATTTACATCTAATTATATTATAGGCTTTGTTCTCACCACATGCTATAACAACCAAGCAATCATTGTTTTACATATTCGTATAAACAACGTGTATTTTTTTAAATTAATTAATTTATTTTTTTTTATTTTTTTTATTTTTTTTGTTATATCTATCTTTTTTGTATTAAATAAATTATTTTCCAATTTCTATATATTTTGGTAATTTTGGATTTTGGTATTTTGATTGTTATTTTTTTTAATGCTAATTTATATATCTAGGTTGTAATTATGGATTTTTAATTTGAAATTCAAACAAAATATATTTTTTATAAACTTTATGTAAAGATATAAGATGGTATTTTTTTTAAGTTGGTATTATATTAATCTTGTACATTATATTAAATTAACATCAGAATATAGTATCTAATTTTAAATTATATGTATATTTATAATTATATAAAATCTAAAAAAAAAATGTTCATCATGGTATCTCCAATAAATATATTTTAAGTTAAAAATACTCATTTGTAATATATTAGCTTGGTAGTGTAATTTCTTATATTTATGGTTTAGTAGTAATAATAATAAATTAAACTCTCTTAAGTATGGAAATAACATCTACATATCCTATATATTATAGTTGGTGCTTAATTGTATAAGTGTTTTTGTTGCAACTAAACTATGTTCTAAGAATTATTATTTATTTGATTTTCATATTTCATTTCTATTTGATTTGCTTCAAAACTTTTTTCTACAATAAAATATAAGTCTATTACTTTCTAATTTGATTTTATTAAATAATTGTGATATAATTAGTTAAGTATTTTGAGATCTTTGTTACTTTCATTATTGTCTAATTAAAAAGACAAGTCATTTTTATGTCCATATTTATTAGACATATATAGATAGACAACTTGTCTAATTAAGTTGGAAATAGATTTTGTATCTATTAATATTTACAAAAAAAATCACCTTATTTATTCCATGTAGCTTATAAAAAAAGAGTAATGTAGCTATGGACATGTTCCAAATGTATGGTAGAAAGCATCTTTAGAAGATTGACATGGATGTAGATGTAATTTGGACTTATAATGTGGTTATTTGTATATCAATCTTAAAAGTCATTTTTAAAATATAAAATAGAAATATTAAATTATATATAAGGATAGAATAGTAATAAGTAAATAAAATATATATTTATTTTATATAATAGAATAAAAAATATACTTACAGTAAATACTTTATAATATCATCTAAATAAAATAAAATATTAATTATTATTTATATGATATGATAGCATGTATTTAGTCTTCAAATATCAAAATCTCCATAGTGGCTCTTCTTAGTAGAATGAAAGATGTTAAACAATGATGTTTTTATTACATGATACTTTGTTTGTAGTTAAGTTGTCTTTACATTCATCATTCCTAATTCTAAATAGATTATAATCATCTATCTATGTTAGATCCAATAAAATTTCCACCTTTGAATTCTTGTTGCAAGGATTAATACTATTTTATTTTTATTTTCTACATATAATATATTTTTATTGTCATGTCTATCTTTCCCCTTTGCCACATAAATATAAAAATCATAGTGGTAATTTCTATTGTTTGCATTAGTAACTACATTGTTTATATCATCACATATCTTTTTTGATTCCTTGAATATGGATTGAAATCATTACTTATAAAACTATTCATCATTGTTGTTTTATCACCATCACCATCATCATCATTATTCTAATTTTTTTTCTCTATCATTGTCTTTATTATTATTATAAAAACCATTATAATTTTCTAATTTTTTGCCATATTATAATTTTTTAATATATATTAGTATAATATTTGTTACATGTGTTGAAATGATCCAAATTTCATTATCAATCTTTCGTTAAATTAAAAAAATATCATTTTTTAGTCTTTTTCATAAAGAACATGCTAGTTATCATAGATATTGTGATGTAGATTATAGTGGCTAACTTTAATGCTTCTACCATCGTTATTACTAATATTTGTATTTAAAGGATATTTACATTCAAATCTAAATTCTTACATTAGATGTTATTGTTGCAAGGTTAAATAAGATTTGCATCCTATCTTTGACATAGAAGCTAGTTGTTAGAATAAACATGTATTAAAATTTTAAATTATTTATACCAAGGTAATTTTGGCTCTTGTTGTAAACAAAAAAAGTATGTACTCTACATCTATTTACAACATGATGCAAATTATGTTAATGATAAAACATATTGTATTGCAGATGTTCCACTTCTTCATAAACTTTCTCCCAACTATGTTGCAATATATAATGGCATATAAAATATATCCTCTTGAAGCTTAAATATATATATATTTATATATGTTGTTAATATTTAGTCATGTCTAATCTAATCTTGATTTTAATGTATTAAAAACAAAAAAAAATCAAAAAATATTCTTTAATATTTTTTATAATTTATAAAATGGTGCCAAAAACTATCAGCCAAGATTGTCTTGTTTATTAAGATGGCAAATGCATGCCTACAAAGACAATTTTATTTATTAAAAAAATTATTCATACATTGGTAAATCTTTTATCTTCTGTGATTTAAGAATTTGTCATATCTTAACTAAATGTTGTGTTACAAAACAATTACATGCAAAAAAAATATTTCTACCAGCAATATTAATAATAATTCAAATACTTCATAAAATTGTATTATTTTTATATGACAATTTTGTATGTATATGTATTATTATGCATCAAGACTAAGATATGAGATTCTTGAATTGCAATACATTTGTCAAATCTTTTATAAAAATTTCTAAAGTGAGAATAATAAAACTTTTTAAAAAAATTTAAGATATATTAACATAATATTATTTTTAGTAATTAATATATTAATGGCAGTATTTGTATATACTTAAATCATAATATATTGACCATTTTTTTAATATTATTGATATATATATATATATATATATATATATATTTATTTATTTATTTATTTATTTCTACTTGTATCAATTAAGTTAAAGAAAAAAGTACTAATATAGAATAATAATATAATAATATAACATCTATTACTAGCTAATATATAATACCATTCCATCTATTGGTAGAAATAGTGGCTCTATAATTACATATTGAATAAATATTTAATCAAATAAACTATTTAATATTATTATTAGGAACTAAATAGAAATATACAAGAAGATGCATAGTTATCTTGTAATTAAGATTTAATAGATTAATAGTTTAAAAATAAAGAATCAATGCCACATCCATCTAAAAATTGCTTTGTGTTTATTGGCTAAAACAAAATATTCCTACATCTTTTTAATAATATAGTTAATATTCTTCACATATATAATATCAATATTTTTAAAATAATAATATTATAGCTTTAAAATCTTTTTTTAACTAAATAGGATATTTTTATGAATATAAATCCTTAAGTCTTTATTCTATATCTATAATGCTTGAAAGCTTGGTTTTGCTTGTATGCTATTTTATTCTTGCAAAAAAATATACTTTATGTTTTATTACTTTCTAAAAGATTAATATTGTGAACTTCTTGCTTTGATTATTTTCTTTGTAAAATTGATATCATTGCAAAATAATCTTAGAAGAAAATTCATATAATTAATTTTATTCTATTAATTTTTATTTTATTTTATTTTATTTTTATTTATGTAAAAATTAATAAAAGATCTATTTTTTTTATTTTAAACTATGTTTACATCACCACAACTTCAAATGACATTATTTTTTGTTAAAACCATTTTATGTAAGAGATTTAAATAGGATTCCAAGTCACGAAGCATGTGGTAGAAAATTTAGAGGCAACAAATAGATAACTTAGGAAGACAATGAGTTCACAATAGAGGCACCTATAAGCTATACATCTCCTCTTCTAAGTCTTTATGAAGAAGTCTATACTACCAAAAAATAGACATCCAAAAGAGAATGCCATATAGGCTATCCTCTTCTAAAGGCCTCCATAAAGAGGTAAAACTTTTATTAAAGACGGAAGGGATTCATTCACAATATCTTTTTTATATTTTTTAAAGCCTCTTTAAGAAAGATAATTATAATATATTGAGCACATCTATTGTAACATTGATCAAATTATCTATGAAACAACATTTCATCTGATTCTACATCAATATAAATAGATGAACACTAAATTAGAAGAATTGATAATATTTGTTTGAATAGCCATTAAAACATTGATAAAAATATATGTATCTTAGCTTGGCTTATCTCATTCATTTTAGAAATTAATTGATAATACCATCCTAATGCATGCCAACTTGATAGTTGATTAATTTCCTTGTAATTTATGTTTCATATAAATTGTGAAAAAATCTTGATTTTTTCAAAGAATAGTCATAGAAACTTCAATTCTAAACTAAGTCTTTTATTATACTTGTTTAGACTATTTGAAGTGGTTCTTTTAGATCACATATATAATTACCTAGCATATATGGTATAAGTCCAAAATTTCATAGAGATACTTATAAAATAGAATCTTATATTTTACACGATACTATTAATATAATATCAAATTAATCAAATATATAAAATAAAAAATATACTTATATAATTATAGATAGATTGTTCTTTCTAAATTAAAAATATTTAAAGAAAATCAAGCATTTTTTATTATTTAAAATATAATTTACAAGATTCTTTTGAAGTCTAATAAATACATATTTTTTAAAGATTGTAATCATATTTAGCATTCTTATAGTTTCTTTTGTACAACTTCTAATCAATAAATAATACTTATTTGTCACTATCCATTATTGGCATCTTTGACCACATAAAGAATTTATCAATAAATACCTATAATTTATCCTTGAATTATGGAAAAAATGACTATTGTCATTTTTTAAGAATTTTGTTGCCATTTAATAATTTTAGTCAACGATCATAATACATGCCAACTTCTATTGATATTATTGAGCCAAAATAGTATTATATTCCTTATAAAATTAGTCATTTTTTTTCTCTTATATAAACTAATTATAATTTTAGGATATAGATTTTTTTATTAATAAAATAAAATAAAAAAGATGGCATAGAATTAGTTTATGAAAAGATACAAAATCTTTAATACCTTATATATATGTGATAAACATATTTTATTTTAAAAACTTAAAGATTTCTTTTAGAATGCCTTATTGTTAAAAAAAAATGATATTTAGTGTATTTCTAATGAACAAATAATTTTAGTTTTATTTAAATATTTTATAACTTATATTATTTTATAAATAAAGAGTGGCACCTCATTTCTTTTAATTATTAAAAATAATAAAGAAATAGTTTATAAAATTTGATATATTAACAGGCAAAGGTTGCATCTATATAATATTTCAAATTTTTTATTTGACCTTTGGTAGATGTATCCCACTTTCTAAATGCCATTTTTAATAAACCCTTAAGTATATTCATCATTTTTTACTTATAATAGTAATTCTAAATTAAGAATTTTTTCTTTCTTCTTTTTTTACTTTCTTAAGTGTTTTTTTATACTGTTGGATATAGTTTAAAATAAATAAAAATAAAATCAATACATATTATTGTTATCATACAAAAAGATTTTTTGATTGGCTTGAAAAATAAGACAAGGATCAAGGTATTTGTTGTGGGATTCAAACATGGAGGAAGAAGTGTCTTTTTATAGTAGGTACCTATGATAGGAGGCAAAAGAGGAGAAAAAAGCCGCTTGTATGAAACAAGAGGAATCTATAAACAATCAAATATATAAAAGGTGATATTCACCGTTCTATTTTATCAAGTTCTTTTCTTTAATGCACTCTTTGGTGTAAAACGAGTATTTTTTTATTATCTTTAGTTCTGGAGAATTTTTTTATTTTTTTCATTATTATTTAATTGGCTATAATAAATGTTTGTCCTGGGTTATATACATATATTCTACATTCTATTCCAAAACGTGTTTGTATTTTGGTTACTCTAATTCATGGTTGTCTCTTACAGTACCTCTTATGTCTAATGCAGGTGCTATGTGGATCTTCCTTTTTAATATTCTTCAAAATCTATTCTAAATTAAACAAGCACAAACCTAATTGGAAAAACAAGTCAAACAAGTTGTATTCTTGTCTTATTAAACACAATAACAAACAAAATTATTAATTTTATGATTGCATGTAAAATATGTTTGACATGTCACAATCTTTGAATATTTGTCATTTACACAATTTTAATTTAAAATAATTTAAGAATATATATATACACATATACAAACAATAAAAATACATAGTTTTAAAAGCCTATTGAATAAAATAAGCAATAATATAAGTTGTCAAATATTCGTTACATTATTAAAAAAGAATTAGCTAAGTTAAATAAGAATTTGGTTGGATATACTTTCAACTTAAATGACTAAAAGTGAACCTTATGACTTTTTAAGTGCACTATAATTACTTATGGTAGCAAATCATTAAAATAATAATAATAACCTTTCTTGAAGTATTTTGTGGCATTTTTTTAAAATTTATATTTATCTTATGATATTAACATTCTTAATTAAAAAAATAATTTAATTTAATTTTTTATCAAGGTTATTACTTAACAAGACTCTATATAATATAAATAATTATTATATTGTCATCTACTTGTTGCATAGATGTTAATTCTGTATTAACTTGTTCTACCACAAAATATTGAACATGCTATGCTACTTTTAATAAAGATCCTGCCACCATATTATGTAAAATTAAGAAAACGTTCAAAAAGTTATAATTTTTTAATAAAGCCTTAAAACAATGTTTAATATGAGATTTTATAGTTTATGAAGGCATAAACCATATATTTTTAATATTTTTCTTCAAAGTAGTTTTGTGTCCTTCAAAGGCCTTATTAGCCATCATTACATGATAAAAAATTCTTCAAAAAAATAGTATATTTTTATTTACTTTATTTAAAATTTCCACCAAAGTCTAAGTTGTATTTTAGAAACTAAGGATATTTCAGAATTTTAATGTTTAGCAAATCAATAGAATTACAATAAAATAAAATAAAATAACATAAAATATTGTTGATAAATTGATCTTCTGAAATAATCCTTAGAATATTCAAACTCAAACTTATTTTTAATTTTACTAAATCTTTGATTGATTGCAATATAAATTATTTTATTCAACAAACATTCATCAATTATTTTAAATTAATATATTTTTAAAATCAAAATAATTATAATGATTGATAAAAAATCATGCTATTTTAAAATTCTGATTAAAACTTAAGTGATTTCTTTTAATAATCCTCTATTACAAATTTATCCATCAAGATAAATTATTAGGTAATTGTAGATATTTTTATAAAATGATAGAGTGTTTTTAAAATAGACAAAAAATATAAATATTATAAAATCATGTATTTTATACTTAAATTTTAGATAAAAATTATTTAAATTTTATTTATTTTAAATATGAGGTCTAAAATATATTTATTGATATTATAAAATTTGGTCGTGCTATTTTTTAAAAATATGTTTATCTAAAATGTTTTTTATTCGAAATAAAATATATTATTTTTCATAAATTCAAATATTTGATAACAATAGAAAACTTTAATTACAGACAAAGTACACAAAACTTTACAACAGTTTGTATAGTTGCAACATAAGAACTCACCTATTGTAGTGCTTTTTTTACATTCTTGTATGGATCATCAAAGTAAGTTTTTTATATTTTTTATATTTTTTCTTAAATATGGTTTCCTTATAATAATTTGAATGTTTTTTTTTAGCTTAACACTTCATAACCGATGTAGTGCCAACTGCCAACAAAATTCTATATGATTTGAATAACAATAAAAATTTATATTTTTAATATTAATTAGTTATCATATGTATATTGGTATTATCTTCTCTATATAAAGAATGAGTCATTTTAGTTTTATTATTTTATTTCAAAATAAAAAAATAGTTGAATCTATATAAATATATAGATAAACAGTACTTGAAATATTCAAGATGCTCTACCAAAATATTTATTACGAAATATATAGGTAGAGCATCTACAATTAAAATTATTATATATTGCCTTACATGTATGCATGTAATTTCTTCTTTCTTTATTCTAATCTATAGAATGAAAAAAACCATTATGATTACCATTCATCCAAAACAAATTATTATTGGTGGTGCTGTGGCGAGAGATGCTCGCCACATATTATAAGAGTTCCTATGCACCCAATTCGGGAAGAAACAAATCTTCCAAATATGAGAGAGCAACGTTCCCAAGGCTTGAGGAGGCATTCGACCGGCGCCGACTGTCCCTCCACGTGGATCAAGCGGGTTGGAGGCCAGTGAACAATGACGTGGCAGGATGTCCATTGCTGTTGACACCATGACTACATGTGGGCCCATCTGTCGTCTTGACTACTGACCTGTCGCCATGCTAATGGTCCCCACTAGCCTTCCGTCCACTCTCCCTCGCGGAACAAGACCTGGGTAGCCACGTGGGCCTTAAATGTAGGTCTCCATCAACTTGCACGGCACGCAAGAGGTTGATCCTGGGTAAGAACCCTCTATTACGATCCCCTGGGCTCTGGTGTTGCAGGGATGGGCCTCATTTCTGCATGTGATATTTTATTATGGGATTCATTATCGCTTTTACTTTTTGCCTCTACTTTTTTATCATTTTGAAACACATATTTTAATCTCATTGTTCCATTTATTTTTGTTTTGGTGGATATGAAGAACAAGACAAACTCACCATCCATGACACAAGGAATTGTTCCATGAAGCACTTGGTCTAGTGTTCCAATGACAAACCCAACAGGAATCAAATCTTCAGAAATCTTTGATGCTGACCTTACAAAAGGCAAGGCAGAACCTGCGCCTCCCCTTGAGGGCTGCCCCTACATGGTATTTTTAAGGGCAGCAGCTATACACCCACACACACAGACTGGGAAACCAGTGAAATCTGCCATCTCCCATCCTTCTCCTCTGGTAAAGCTTTGCAATAGAAAGGAATCCAGGCCTTAATTGGGTAACATAATGCAGTAAAAAACGGCCTACAACTCAATCAAAACACAAAATTAAAAGGAAAAGTTTACAGAGAAGAAATATCAAAGGCCTAGGGAATTGAAACTCCAAACATCAACAGTTTGAATGTGTCAACTGCTGCAGGAGGGGGAGACACCACCAGTAGAAGTGGTTTCCCTAGGAAGCAATCTCCACACACATGAAGAATCCTTTTCCTAAACTCATTTACACTCAGAAAAGGATGATGAAAGCTTTCTAGGTGTAACTTTAGCTGAGCAAGGTCCTGCTTTTGCATGAGATCATGCAGAAACCACATGGAATGTGCCTTTGGAGGGACAGTCAATAGCATCCTATTTCCAACACACGGTAAATATGCACAAGTATAATAGCAAGTATAAGGAACCATGAAAGGAAGGGGGAGGGAGGTCCATCTGCAAGTACATCCATTGTCTCTCACTCATTCATTGATCCTTGAAACTGGCCACCTAGTTCCTGGAGGCTGGCAATTCCGAACACCGGAACTGTTGCCCTTCACCACGGATGAATATCGTGGATGTGAACATGTGAATCAGAATTCATCGTGCAGTCATCCTTTGTGGTGTTCCAATAACAACTGTAAAGTCCATTCCACGAAATCAGCCCACGCAAAGAACAGGCTGGCGACAGGCAGGTGGCAGTGGCAGCGTGGAAGCAACCCATCCAAGCTGGGTAACAATCCATCCCGTCATTCATCCATTTTCATTCCGCTTTTGCAATTTGAAAAATCATGGTTGCAATGTCCACATGCATTATACTAGAAATGCAGGTGGAATTGTTGTATGAGGTCATCAAATCTAATCGATACATGTGCTAGATTGATTGATAGGATTATTATGGGCCAATTACAGAACAATGAATATCTATTATTGTTCCTACCATTTTGCCAAAGCTCATCACTTTTTTACATTAAACATGAGGTTGTGTAAATTCCAATGACAATATATATATATATATATATATATATATTGTGTTAGAGCTTTAAAACATCATTATTATTTACAAATTTCTTGTAAAAGCAAAATATTTTAAACTAAAATTATTGTTGAAGAATTGTTTTCTGAATTGTAGGTAATTTTTGCAAGATGATTCATTCTACAGTTGCATATATAAAAACTATTTGAATGGAAAATCATACGATATATTTTATTCTTGAAAAATACATACAATATATAATCTTCAGTATATATTTTTTGAAATATATAAAAAAAAAATTACATTTAAATTATTTATTTTTATAATTTAATCATGATTTAATGTTCTATGAAAGTTGAATAATAATTTCGGAAATAAAAATTTTAGTGCCAAATTTCAAATAAAAAATAACTAGGAAAATAGGTGAACTTTAATAAGAAAATTATAAAAATAATATATATATATATATATATATATATATATATATATATATTCATTTTATGTTAAAGAATATTTTGTATTATTGTATTAAACTTGAGAATTTATATATTAAAATAATAATTTATAATATGATTTACTCAACCACAATATTTTTCAAAAACATATTATAAGTTTACATATAATTAATAAACAGAATTATTTATTAAAATAAACTATAGACTTTTCAATCCAAATTTCTAATATTTTGAAAGGAATTTTGATTTGTAAAATTGATTATATTTTTATGAGATTTTTTATCATTTAGAATATACTTAGAATTTTTGAAACATAATATTTACATTTTTATATGTTATATGCTAAAATTTAATATAAATATTTTTGTAAAAAACTTATTTTGAATTAACAAAAAATATTTGTTTATATTTTTATTGCTAAGTATTAAAATGCATTGTATAATCAAGTTTGTATTAAGATTCTATCATTTTAATATTGGAAGAGGGTCTAATAACCAAATATATATACTAGGGTTATTCTTTCTCATGATTTTCTTATACAATGTGTTATATAAGGATCTCTTTTTACTCCCTGCTCGTTTCCAATTGTAGAAAAAATCTTCAAATTTTATTCTATATTTTTTACAAGTACAAGATCAATTAAAATATTATTTTTTTAAAAATAAATACTAAATCTTATAATGATAAGTTTAAAGTTTCTCCTACTATAATAATAATAATAATAATAATAAGAAGAGAACAAGCCAATGGGCATCCTTGTTTTACACCTCTTTTAAGAGAAACTTGTTTGATTGTTTTTCATTAATGGAAAATATATACTTTGCTCTTCTTTGCTCATATTTTTACTATAGAAATAAATATAGAATAAAAACCCAATTTTTTTATACAATAAAAAAGAAACTCCAAAATTTTTGATCATATACCATTTAAAAATCTACTTTATCCAAAAGAAAGAAATCCATTGGTAGTTTTGCCAATGTCTAGTGTCTTGGATGACCAAAATGTTGTCCAGAATGAACCCACAGAGGGTTTTGACAAGTCCGTGTTGGAGATTGCGGTGGAGGGAGGCACGGAGCTCACTCACTGTGGTGCCCAAGCCCAAGGGGGCCACGTCAGCACGTCCCTCCTGCATGGGTTTGCATGCGGCGGACGACGCTCAGATCACAGCTCGACGACCTCGTCTCGGGATCGACGTCAGCCCCGACACAGAAACCCTCCACTCGACTGCAGTCCAGAGTGTGTGTGGACTTGCGCGGTAGGGAGGCGGAGTTGTTGCTAGCTTTGTTGCTGCTCCCCTGGAATCGACAACTGCCGCATGGACGCCACCGCTTCGCGTCGGAGCGCGAGAGCACGCCTGTCGGGACTGGTGGTGGTGCCGCAAGGTAGATGTGATTGTGAAATGTTCCAATAGGGGAGCCTGGTGCTGTTGCGTGAGGGTGTGTGAGGGGCAGAAGTGCAGTCGTTGCATCCTGCTGTGAAGTATCTGGACTTATCCCTCCATCTCTTCGCAACCATTGTGTGGTCGCCACCACGGTTGAAAGTTTCTGGGCTGTTGGTGGTTCGAACGACGAGATGCGCGTAATCTGCTCAACACGGGAGAACTGTGCCGTTCTCAGCAGATGTTGGGTTGCGTTGGAACAATAATTTATCGTGTTTCGAGCTGATCCGTGTTTTGATATAGATCTCTTATCTTGTTCACGATCTGAGAAGTCATTCACCAGTGCGGTTGTCGTGCGTGACGATGAGCGGTTATCGATATGATTTCAACAATTTTTTTGTCGAAAAGTTTACCCCATAAGTAGAGTTTTGGATTGAGCCCCACAACTGGAGGTGTTTTTGTTTGGTGTCATTCTGTCTATTGTGCTTCAGAACTTCACATGTCCTTAAAAGAATTTGGCACGTATGGTGTTTTCTTGCTAGTAAACATACAACAAGCGGTTGCAATGTTGATGAACTAAGCAGAATACATGCTATTGCACTGAGTCTTCAGATCGGGTCGGAGACAAGTCGGAAGATAAGTTCGTGAAGCCGAACATCTCAGCAAGCATTAACGAGTCACAAAGGGGTCGCCGTATACAGTGAATGATGAATTCGTAGGATATGATTCGAAACAATTATCTGATTACTTCATGTTAACATTAAATTACAGGAAAATTTGAAAACTACAAAACTGGAAACCTACAGTCGGGACTCGAACCGGCCTATAGAACAAGATACACAACTAGTACATCACATCATAATGAAGAGCACTTATGAAGTGAACCTCAAATATTCCGGAACCCAATTCTTTGTAAGTTGAACTATCTGATTCGGTCTAGCTGTGCTCAAGTGCAGATACGCCAGTTATAACAGATGAATTTTTCAGAAGGATCTTTCACCCCGGGATCATTCCCTCTACGACCATATTCATTGTTCGGATCGTAAATGAAGTCATCCTTCGACAGTAAAAAACAGTTCTTATTGCTTTTAAGATCTCAGGAACCCAATTTACTACAGAGAGGATCATATCTAGGGAAGCAACTTTTGGTGAAATGACAGCGGTCCAATGTAAATTTTTCCAAACTCAAACTAAATTACAGTGTCGTAAACTCGTACCATGTGTACCGACCTCTTTCTAACGCTCAATTCTAAAAGAAGTTAAAAACAAGCTCAACCGCATCCGAATCAAACACAAGATAAACTTCTTTTCCACTACGTCCGGCAGGGGTTGAGCTCCGAAGTTGAATCCGACATGTAAGAGTGAGAAAAGCCCATAGCAAGAACCTTTACCTAGGCGTTGCTAGTGAAGGGCATGAAGTCTAACTGATGGCTATCTTTCCTGGAATATTGCTGTCCAAGCCCGAGCATCGCCGGAGTCCCCAACTTCGTCGCCTCTGAGGCACATGCTGGTTGCATTCTCTACACCTCTTCCCTCTGTTTGTTCCTCCTCCATCTCAATTCTACCGCTAGTGTACTGCTTCACTCCAACGTCCAGCCCTTCCTGTAGAGGAGAGTCTGCAAATGTATAAAGAAAACCTGGTTGCGTGAAGACGAATGATAGGTGGAATTATCTGGTTATTTGCATATTGGACAAACTTGACGTGGGCTTCTTTTTAGGAATATTTCCCCCGCTGTGTTGCCGTCAGCGGCATGTAGTGCTCGCAGGATCTGTCGTGCTCACCTCTTTTGCATGCACTGGTACTACCCTCTCTGCTCGCCTTCCGTTGCCTTTAGCGGAAATAAATAGCATTCTGCATGAATTGGCAATAGATCAAACCAGTGTTTTGTAAGAGCTGTACAAATTATAATTGTAAGATAATATTATTTAATATTATATAATTTGCACAGCTCTTACAAAGATATTGGACAATGACCTCTTTTCTTTCATTCATCATTCCAATATTATTTTAAATTAGACCACATCTTTTTAGTGCTATCGATCACTTTAAATTCATTGGTCACTTTTACATCATCAATGTTAAAAAATATCACAAGTGTTAAAACAGACCACCAATGTAGAAACAATCTATAAAAGAAAAATTGACCCTTGCACATACTAAAGCAAATTTTTCTTGACCCATACCCCTCTTCTGACAGCCTTCAATGAGGATTCTTTGTACAGCACAATAACGGATAGAAGAGGAGGTAGAGGTGGGAAAATAGAGGAGAAGGTGTCGGAGCCAGATAGCAATAGATGGAAGGCGATGGAAGCAAAGCAAACATTCCTGAGACAGATGGGAACGGAATGAACCGAGCAGGTCCCCACGAGCTGAAGCTGTCATACAGCATGACAACTCGGAGTTCTGTTAAATTTGGATGAAAACATTCCAAATAAAGTTACAAACCATGGATCACTCACTCTGACAAAGATCTAAAACCTATTTAATTTTTTTATCATGTGAAACTCACGTTAATCAAATTATGAAAGTCACATACTTTCTTGACCACAACTTCACGTGTTTTAAAATCTTCAATTTGATTTCCACCAAGACCTTATAATTGGAGTGTAACAAGCCACGGAATTATTGATCATACTGCAATCAATTCCGAGTCTCATCATTACTACAAATGCCATTAATTAAAATTTTGGTACAGGCAAGAATAGCCCTGAGACCTTGTCAAAATGATACATTGAATTGTTGTCACTGTCTGAAAATTTTAGGCAGTGTTCTTAGGGACATGCAAGATCAGCTAGTTCATGTGTACAAAATGTTGAACCTAATGCAACTTTTAGCATCTACCATGCTGTCCACTTAGTGCACAGAATCTACTTACCAAGAATGTGTAGCATAACCAATACAAACATTAACTACAAGAGGGCTCAAATCTCTTTATGGGCGGTATAGTCGCTGAGATTTGGTGACAGAGCGACGGCAGAAAGGACAGCGGGTGACCGCCGTTGAGCAATTTTGGCACAAAACATGTCCACAAGGAATTACAATTGTATCCACCTCATTCGTCAAACAAACGCGACACGTCCATGCTGCGCGGGCAGCTTCAGCTTCCTTAACTGCTGTCTCTGCCCTTCTCTGTTTTCCAAAAAACATTGCGTCAGTACAATGTAAGTGGCTAATGTGCGTACTCATTTGAGAAGTGATGCAAGGCAGTGGGCAGAGAATCTAGACACAACAGTTTCCGACCTTAATTGCACTAACCCCACTATTTAAAGATGTTACCGGTTAATTCTGAGTAAAAATTTACCAAAGGCGGATGTGATCCACATTGATATACACATGAAATAAAATGTCATCAACGCTGCCAACCATTACATAGAATTCCTATAAATTTACTGCAAGATAATCCAGACATTTCTGAATTTCGTGGCGATAATTGTAAAAGCAGCATGGTAGTCAGTTGAAGACAGACCTGCTCTTCTATAAGAGCTGTGTCGACTGCCGTTAAGTGCTCCTGCAATGTCAAGGAGTGCTCCAGCAAGGATATCTGGTCTGCACCCATAGGTAACCCAGCAGCAGCCAACATGTTCCTCACTGCTCCTACTACCTCAGCAGCTGGAACATTTCCTGCAACTTGTCCTCGAGATGATTCCTGCTTCACGTCCAAATAAAGTTTCGTTTATTACTCAACTACTGATATCTACTAGAATCTTAAAACCACCAATTCTTAACAGATACGTGAAGGTCAATACGTGATGTCCTACTAAAGATAGGATGAAACGCACCTGCACTTCTGAGATTTCAGTAGTCTCAGAACGTGAGTCTCCATTAAGCCTATGAACAGGTTCCAAGATACCGGTTGTGCAATTGACAGCTTCTGGAAAGTTATCCTCAGAAACGAGGGTCGTCGCAGCCATAGTGGCAGCAGCTGTACCTTTGAATGACAGAACTTGAGATGACAAAAGCAACTTTATTGTACTGGGTCCTGTTTCCACCTCGAGCCGATACATTGCCTGCCCAGCTGAAGCACGGACGTCATGTAGTACACGCCCGTATCGCAGACCTCCTTGTTCATCCGGCCTCCATGCAACAATTTCCCCAGCATGAAAAGGTCGCAACGGATGGCATTGCACAAGTGCTGCATCAGCACCTACCAATTCCATTCCTAACACTCCACTATTTGCCATCGAGTTCTTGGCTCTGTTGTTTGCAGTCAAACCTAATCTGAGTATATTCAATACACTTAAACCTGAACCTATTGGCGCCATAAATAACGCACCAACTGGAAGGCTAACTGGGCTTCCAATAAGACGACTCAAAACGACTGCTAGCAGATCTGGTAAGGTAACACCCTGAGCTGGCACTGCAATCAAGATCCGACTTCTTGATTTGTCAACATGCTCAAAAACCCTGTGTCCCATATCCCCACCATCTTCGTCATCCATAAGAACAGCAGGATCCTTTCTATATCGTCGTGTGACATCTGTACGGGCTGGCAGCATAAGGAAACGTGTGTAAAGTCGTCTTACAAACCAAAGTCCGTCAGCTGCATAGCCCAAATATTTTACTAGCTTTTCCTTGCTTAACGCCACTTTGAGAGCTGGTATACCATCACTAGCTTCTTGCACAATAGCCCACATAGCGTCCGCAAAAGAAGAACTTCGCAACCTTTCGGCGATTGAATTTCGCGTAAAATCACCAATGCTATCCAATATCTCAAGCGACCTATTCTCGTCCAGTTCCTACAGCAATCGCAAATTCCACAACTCAGTAATGACAACAAAAAAAGTTAGATAAAAGGTCGCAGGGTACCCACTTGATATGAAAACACCAGGAACACGTAGTATAACAATATATAGGAAGCCAGTATCTCTTATATTAGTCAAATGTTCGTTCAGGTTCAGCATTAATATTCTCATTTAAACCAGGTATGTCATGTTCACATATACCATCATCGAATGAGATACTGGAGAATATGGAGAAAGCATTACTACCTCAACGATAACATCGGAGAGCTTTCGTACACCCAGTTCAACACAAAGTTGTTCCGTAACATGGGGATGCACAAATCTCACACGAGATGAGTCTATCTTTCCAACCAGATTTGCTCCAGCAGAGTCTGGATATACACACGCTTTTGCTTGCAAAATCCTGCCACCATCATCAGGCACCACGGCATCTACAGCAGGATCAGGCAATGCGTGGCTCTTCATTGATTTAACCCTGTTAGCCTTGTCACAGATGAAGGATAGAATACGTAATACAGCTCGTAATTCATTGGGGTTTAGACGTTGATATCCACAGGTGCGCTGCAGCTGTAAAAGCATCGCTCGCATACTTTCGAAGGTCGGCGAGTTTGTCATTCCCAATGATGTCAATACATCCACATATGCCAAGTAAGCACTTGGAAGCTCAAATACAAACGGAGCCAGATCCATGCCCAGGCGGGCAAACAATGAACTTGCTGCTGCCAAACGTGTGCCATTTGCGACCGGTATGAATTGCAATGCTCTTAAAGCATCTTTGTCTGCCAGAAAACACAATGATTTAAATAAGATGCAAAATTTCAAAATGAACATCAATAAACGTAAACATTGCAACCTATCTTTGTAAGTTTAAGCAAAATATAGACTAAACAGCTAATTTATATACACTGAATTGATGAATTCGCACCAGAATCTGAAAGACCATCCCATGCGCTTGTAAGATACTTGAGCACGTCTCCAAAAGAATCCTCTACGGATCTCATGCCTTTTCCGTTTGGCCACCTTACCAGAATATCCTCACCCCCATTGCGACCAACCATCTGCAAAATATTCAGAACCTTTTGTCATAACCATGGGAATAAACTTCTAAGGAGCTTTATAGAAATTAGTCACAAGGCATCCAAGTTGAAAATACAACTAGTAGATGCGATCACGTAATTTTCTTCATCAAACGAATAAATAAACAAATAAATCTGGAAACCATAATAACTTGAAGTATTTAATAAAATGGTTAAAACATACCTTGAGATGTTTTACCACAGTGGAGAAAGGGGGAGGATGTCGCAGACGGAATGCTCCCCAAGAAAACTCAGGAGGAACAACATTAGACCTGGCGAGTATTGGAGCACAAGTCCAAGCTAGAGGCCAGTCTTTCACAAGAACTGCTTCATTGTAAGCCGCTAGTACTTTTCTGCCACCACTAGACCCACTAATACTTGGCATGCCCCTTTCTGCTGGCACGAAGGCAATACGACCAAGGGCTTCACAAAAGCTAGTCCCATAAACTGATGCGAAATTGCTCAAAAGCGCTTCAGTTAGCATGCCTGCAGCGATCCAAAGCTCACTAGAAACGCCATTGTTGCCAGCAGACTCTGAATCGAAGTCATCCTTTAACTCTGAGTCATAAATAGATTCCTTCCCAAGACTCTCAACTTTCTTTGCACATTCCAGTAGTAGCGGAGAGTCTATAGCTGATCGTAAGCCTGCAACCCGCAAAACTGCTAACCATGCACCAGTAGCAAACTGCCCTCCAGGAAACTTGCTTGGCTCATCAGCAAAGATGCGTTTAAGCAAGGTACTTTCTGGGTCCATCAGATCTGAAGGACGATACATGCCTGGATCGCCAGACAAATTTTTAACGAACTTAGTTTCACTCAATACAGCAACCAGATTCTCGTGCTGCCTATGAGATGACCAATTACTCAAAAGATATCCCAATATTCGTTCCTGTTCGCGTTCAGATTGTGATTCGAACCCAGGCAAAGCGAATCTTCCCATCACTTCATGATCAGCAAGTTCTGGAATACCTAAAGCCTGGTAGAATGCTCCACCTTCTGATATTTCACGATATTCTAGACAGAGGTCATCATCTGGTTGAAGAAACATACTCGGGGGTACTATGCAATGCACGTGTTGGTCCAAGGTTACATAGGTGCCTGTGCGAGTCTTGTAAATAGGGAGTAGACTCAGCATATTAAGCTCCTCCGAGCTGTAACACAGAGCTGCAGATTGCGCAGATGGGGGTGAAGCGAACAGACTGAAAAGAGCATCACAGTCTGCAGGTGTAAAAGCTAGGTCTGAGGGAGATAGGCATCCGGCTTGCTGAAGTGCCAAGAATATCGCTACCACAGCCTGGGCAAGAGATTTCTCAGGAGGAGGCACACATACATCCAATATACTGCAATCCAAAAACCGTCGATCATAGACGGGAACACCGCAATTTCGCAATAGCGGCAGCAGCCATGGATGTTGCCTTTCAAGTTCCAAATAACCTCGTGTACTACCATCCACGTCGGCATCTGCAATAGCATCCTCCCCTACAGGAGTGGGGAGCCGCTGTTGTAGTGATGGAGGTACAAACACCAATTGTCGTTGACCAACACGGACCAGCACAAGTGTAGATGTGACAGCAGGAATCAAAGGCCATTGCGAGAAGAGAGCAAGCTCCTCGCTTGAAGCAACATTTATGTTCTTCCACAGCAACCGTAACCATTCTGCAGTAGGTCCTGTCATGGGGTTCATTGTCCATCCCACCCAAGGAGCTGCAGCTGCTACAGCCCCTCGTGGAATCCAATGTTTCGGAAGTGCAGCACCAAGATTAGCTGCCAAAACTTGAGAGGTAAATGGCTTTAGTTTCAGAAGATTCTGAAAAACATGATCATGAAAGAGATCTGCAAGAACGGTACGTTCAACACATAAAGCATGCACAAATCTTGAACCAGAACTAGGGAGAAGATCTTGCTGCTCTTTGCTCCCAACCCAAAGCTCAGTCGTACCCAGCTTGGTCATTTGGCTCGTTGCAGTCGGACACAATAAACCCTTCAGATCAAGCACTAAGGATGGATCCAAGGTGGAATCTTCATCTGTTCCTGAAACTAAGCCTGACGCATCTTGACCATCTCTACTAATATCATGCATTACACCTGTACCAAAATCAGCAAGAGCCCTCCCAATATCAGAAAACCATTCCAAAGGATCTCGCCCATCCGACGACATGGACGGCGCCTGATGTTCAGATTGAGCTGGCTGATCTGAACGCAGGAGCCCAGGAGGCCTCAACCTGGGGTTGTTAAGAACCTGCAGTCCAGTAGGCTGTCGTAATGAGGATCTAATGTTGTGCACCTCAGTGGAATTCGTCTGCATATTTCCAGACTCATCTGCTTCATTCTGTGGTTGAGAATAAACCATGCTCGGATGTCTTGAAGTAACTGGTTTTTCTGTATGAAGATCAGTACAGCAAAATTCCAAAAGGTCCACTTGAGTCACAACAGAAGGAACTGCAGCAGCAACCGCTGGAATTTTAAGTAAACTCCTCAACATTTTGGGCGTCAACTCCTTTGCACTCACTCCAGCAGCTTCCATTTCTTGGGTAAGTTCCCAAGGAACAGCGAAAACACGGTAATGAGCTTTTAGAAAATCACAAACGGTTGCAGGAGGGGCCATGCCCTGTCGCTTTATCCCAGGGGGTAACAAAAACATTCCGTCTGTGGCTTTAGCCATAGCACCTCCATGCAGCTGCCACATGGGCAGTTCCACCAATCGTGCATACATAGGTTTGATTAACCATTCAACCAAGCATTGTCCCTCGACTGCACGAAGATCCGTTGACATGAATGCTCTTGATCTCGGCCAGAAAGAGTAAGCACACTCTGCGGGGACTCCATACGTGCCATCGAGACCACGACCAATAGGTGGATCAGCTCGTGATGAAGAAGGATCCTGTCTCAACCGTTGAAGCTCTTGGAGCAGCTCAACATATGAATCTCGTACACATGACAAAAGTTCTTTGTTCCAAGCGGCAGCCACATTTTCAAATGAGATTCTTGATCCAGATGATGAACTTGTTGACAAATCTGGAAGAGCGAGGCTCTTGAACAAGTGACGAGTGGTGTCTTGACGAATCAAGAAATTACCCATGATAGTCACTGGCAGCCCAGTGACCACGGGAACTGGCAGAGGCGCCAATATGCAACCATCTATATCGACATCTGGAATTGATCCATTACGTGACATATGAGCTGCTACACCCGCAATTGGTGTTAGATCATATGAAAGATATTTCCTGCAGAAGAGTCGAGAAACTCAATTCAGTGCAATTGCCCATTAAGTGCTCAAAAGCTTCTGTGCACAGATATTACATACAGAAAAGTGGAGACCCAGTGTCATTCTTCTACAATGGTATCCTTTCAAGTGATTTCAATTCTTGTAAGAACCACTTGTGAAGGACAAGCGGATTTGATGTGAGCCATTTACAGAACAGGGAAGGAAGAAGTAGAAAAACAAAAAGAAGAAAGAGGGTATGATAAGATTTGAGAAACACCTGTCCAAGGCCATGTCACGGGTACGGCCGGAGCCCAGGCACTGAACCACCAGCCACTTATCGACTAGTTTAGTTCCAACTTCTGTGAGAAGGATATCAATGGTGTGCACTTTGCATGCTGAGCTAGACCCACCAAATATGCTGGTCAGTTGATATTTAAAATTACGCCATTTCTTTTCTTGAAAGGGATTTCGAAACAATGCTCGTGCTGGATCCACACGTACTGCAAACAGCCCGTGAGGTGCAACCTCTCCTTCCTCCCAAACCGTGACAGAAACCTAGATGAGATATCAAAGGAAACGGATATTACAACCAATGTGCTAGTTGCAAGGAAAAGAATTAGATCTGCTCCCACTTGCGGATTTGCTGAAGCTACTTAGAAATGGAATGCAAAGACCTCACATCAGCCATAACTGAGCAGACAACTTATGGAAGGAGGCAAATTTACGTGATCTCCAACATCGGCATCAGCTTGATAATAGTACCTAGCTATAATGTAACCGAGTGACTTACATCTTCAACTGCTTTTAAAAACAGCAGTGCACTTGAGGCACGACTCTTGAAGTTCTCAAGGATGCTTGCAATATCCGTATCTCTACACTCCTCAGCATCTTTATACTTGCCATCAGCTACCTGTTCTTTCGAGCGCAATGGAAATCTGAATATTGTTGCATCAGTCCTTGCCCAGGATAATGATGACGAAATTTGCAGAGGGCGAAATTGGTCGGAGAACCTTTGAGCCAAGTCCGTATCTGGTTCAAAAACAATGCAATGCAAACCAGTTGTGTAAGAAATAAAAGCTATGTAAACTTTTAAACCTATTTCGTCATAGCTTACGAGCAAAAAGGACAGGTTGAAGAGACACTCTGTAATAAAAGTGTGACTTGGGATCATTACAAACCATAAAGCTACAAGCTACCAAATCCAAATAGCTAGGCATGGTTCCCTGAAATGGTTGACAATAACACACATCGTTTTAAAAGAATAAATGAATAAAATCAAAGTTTTCTAAGCGTATCAAATGAGGCAACAGGGAAGGTAAATAATACCTTTCAAAGCAAAAGCTTTCCCTACGGGCATCCCACCGGAAACAGTAGCTCGTGCATCATTTGGTGATGCCGCAAGGACTTGCCCAGGCGGATCAAAAAGGTACAAGCAACCACTGGAGACAATGAACAGGAGTTCTGTGACATAGTAAGCACCCAATAGGCCAGTACCGTACTGACATGACTGTCCACGTAGCTTAAATGGCAAGCTTGTTTGAAGAGAGCAGATTTCTTCTGTGGTAAGAACTGCTCCTTCAAACGCAACGGTTAGAGCTGGACCTTGAAATACACCTGTAAAATGAACACTTATTATGTAAGTTAGCATGCATGAAGTTGCTTCCGCTACTTTTACTACGAACGCTTTTCATTTGTCACATTAATGTTCCGGATTTGATTAAATTTCTTTCAAAACCATTGGACTTTTAATATCCCAAGTGCGTTGCCAGCTAAACAAATTCTTGAGCACTAACTTCAACTGCAAGGATTAAAAAGAATAAGATCTCATGCAACCCACAAGATAAAGGTGTGGAATAACAACCTAAGTTGGGCTGAAGAAGAGATTGTCGAGGGTGTTCCCGTTTATCATACATGAAGTGCACCTTCCGCGCTTTACAGCAATCAGCAATTTCTAGAAGATCAAACATCAAAAGGCTTCTATTCTCCCTCTCTGAAAGGACGTCAGAAATGGTGGAAGTGTCTGGGCATGGCAAATTGCTTGTCATTTCCTGGTCTACCAAGGAGAGATAACGTAGGGATTTGGCACCTAATCGCTCTGCCAACGCATTATCAATAGCTGGATGGACAAGTCGGCGCATCCCAATCATTCCAGAAGCACTTTTAGCTAACCACGGAGCGTCATTGTAAATTAAATCCTTCGCCAAGGCTAAGATTCCTGTGTCATCAGGCATCAAAACTGAGGCTAAAATTGAATGCGCCTCTCCATTCAAGGGAATTACTTCTGAAAGGGCTTCTAGTACCCTCAAACAGAATGTAAATTGCTCTTTTGCCAGCACCCCTCCCTTCATGTCCAAGGCAATTCGGCGCAGTACATTTACATAATCAACAGCCTCGAACTTCTCTCGTACACCGAAGGTAGTAAGCAACTTTCGAAACTCCACAATTTCACTGGGAACTATGTGAAGGTATGGATGAAAATGGGCTGGTGAATCAAAAGCAAGTTGCTTTGGAAAAACAAATCCCTCTCCAACCCATACCCACGGAATCCCAGCAAGCACTTCTTGAACAAATGTCAAGTCTTTGGTACCAAATTTCTCCTGCAGCAACTTGTAGAGAGAAGGCACTTCCCTGTTAAAAGTTTCATTTAGCTCCTGAAGGGAATTCGCTTCATTGACCAGGGTATTCTGCCATTTACCATGCTGTTTCGATAGCTCCACTAATTGAGATGCCAAAACGGTAGCATTTGGATGATCTTCCCAGCCAAGCTTTGCTGCCAGGCCTGAAGATCGACATTCTCCGTCCAAAATGAACATTGTTGCAGAAACAAGCCACATTTGAGATTTTGGACGGACCATCTTCGGAGCAGCAATGGGACTCGTGACTTGCGGCCACGGAAGCTTGTCATTTGGTGCCCATGTAAGGACAGGACACCAATTTATATTAGCCAGCTGCAACCAGAATCCTGCCTCCATTTCATCATTTGTTGGATGTTCTCTTGTCGTAGTGTCAAGTACCCGTTCTTCAAATTCAACGCCACGAGACTCATGTGCAATCTGAAGATCGTCCACATGAGCAAGTAGAGCTTTTGCTCTGAGAACAGCTTCAGACGGATTCTGACTACTTATCATAGCCACAGACCGTGCACTGTCTAAAAGACCACTATGACCCAAAGATCTCTTCAAGCCCAATTCCACCAATATGTCTAGAACGGCATCATCAGCAAAATCACCTGAAGGAAAGAACACATCCTTGTTGAGCAGTGTCTGAAGTTCAGGAACACGAGGATCGTACAATCTGGGGTCAAGCAACTTCCCAATCAGTCTACATCCATGAAAGCTTGTTTAGAACGAAGAGGAACTATTATCTCACACTATACTGAGGGCATGAATCAGAAACTATTGGAAGGTTAAATACTAAGCCCTCAAAATTTAGAGAAGAACGTATCCATGATTATATACTAAATCTTGAAAAATAGAGATAAGTACGCAGCACTACCCCATAACCACTACATGACGCATATGAATTTTCAAAAAAATTACTTATTCCTCTTGAATGGGATTAAAATGCGCGAACAAGCTACATCAATCAACAAGCTGTTAACTTACCTTTCTGGAGCTTCAAGAATGCCTTGTGCTGTGAGAACAAAAGGCAAACTAGACATTATATTCACGAGAGCTGGGTCTTCCTCAACAAATTTGGAGTAGTCCTGAATGATAGCCAGCATAGCTCGAGTTGTAACGGCTACTGGAATCTGAGCCATATTGCTAAAGAGGTGATCACGACAGAAAACTGCTCTGTTCAACTTAGTCACCCCCAGATATCCTGCCAAAACCTCCTCTTCCTTCTGAGACTCCGCCCGAATAAAATTCTCCCCCAAGAGCTCCTCACTAACATCATGCGGTGCAAAGAACCTCTTGCCGTGTGGCAAATCTGTAAATCTACGCCCACTCCGAGAATACGACTCAAATACTGGTAAGCTTCGCAGAACTTCAATATGGGATGCATTCAATTTGCCAGACGCAAACCACTTAGATTGACATAAGAAGCTGCGAAGTTCGCGAAGCTCTCCATCTGACGCATTTCGCAATGAGTGAGCCAAGGACTGTAGATGCCCACCAACAGCTGCTCGCAATGAATCCAAAATTCCAAACGCTGATGCATCATGCACGTATTCCCCCAAAGATGCATGCTTAATCTGCATATCAGACCTCAATATAGCACAACCAGCCTTCTGCAGAACACTTACCATGTTCTCACTCCATCCTTCATCTCTTAATACACGTGAATGTTTGACCAGCCTGATCAAATGGCCATCGAAGGTGGGTAGTAATGGCCATTCTACAAATACAGATAAATCGTTACATGATGAATCTAGGAAATTCCAGAGCAACTGCATCCATTCCAAACTAGGATAAACTCCATCACCAGGCACCCATGCCACTACGCTTTTACTTCTCCATTCTGCAGGTACTAATCGAGGTAGCAACTCCTCGAGTACTTGGCCAGTTAGCAGGGCCAAATTTGTAGTCCCACATTTTGCAATCTTTCGCAGTCTCTCAAAAACATCATTCGCCATTGTACAATCGACAAGCATGTAAGGAACAGCGTTTTTCAAGAGTTGGGACTCTTCATCTGTTGTTACTAAAATCCGTTCAACTGCTCCAGAAATTGTGATTGTTGCTAAAGAACCGTTGCAAAGAGGTACCAGAGATAAACCCTGCAACTTTTCACCAGCATCCTTCTCTTCAACATCAGTCAAGCAGTACTTAAGAGCCAAGACATTTGCAGCTGGACCATCCAAGGTACGTCTTGTGCCAGCAATGGATCTACGCAACATAGAAGGTGTTAAATGTCTCACATACGGGCAGACCTCCCGAAACTTGGCAATTACAACATCAGGTGCACTTATAATAGGAAGGCCTGCATGAGCTAAAGCATCACCTAACTCACGTGCTTCAGCAAAGCTGTTATCAGGGAAAACCGCTCGTTTTGGGGATACCCATTTTCCTTCGAGTGCATTTGTATACAACACAGGAAGGTCCAATTCAACCACCGACTTGTATACTTGTTTCAGCAAGGAATACCAGGGTTCGTGAACAGATCCAGTGGGCCACAAAGCATGAAACCTTGCTGTAGCTCCCAATTCGCGAGCAGCTTCAACTAGCAGCCGAGCATACGCAGGAGCTGCAACGTCTTCTAGGAGGCAGCGATTCCAGTCTGCTCGTAACTTTCCTCCTCCAGCCATATCATCACCATACCATATGTCTCTTCGGTTACTAGATAGTTCAAAATATCCATTTACATGAACAGGGAGACCAATTTTAACAGGTAAAGGGAGAAAGCAAAATGCACGACCTTCAAATCCCTCTTTGCTCTCAAAGTTGCTAATTTTGTCACCCATTGAACCATCCTGAATTTTATCCACATTAATCACCGCATTAGATTGGTTTGTAAGCAAAGGAGCAGCTATTCCTGCCCATGGAATAAAGCCGCGAGGACGATTTTCAGGAGCAATTGCTTGGTCCCTAGCACGCTTACCACCCATAGCAGTACTAATCAGCCACTTCTGTGACTGTTGCATACCAGCCATTGTCAGCGATACTTCTACGGTCTGACATTGCCATGGCAATTGAGAATCGAGGGTCTTTGTAAGTTTTCTATAAAACTGGTCCTTGTCGATTGGGTTTTGCGGATTGCCCCGTACAAAATCATAGACGGGACTCACCATTGTTGTCACAGGGCGCCTCACTTGGTAAAGGAGCTCCATGTCTTGATCTGGACTGTCACGAACATACACCGAGACACTAGCCACATTTCTTAGAAACAACACCGCTTCTTCGGCACTGCTTTTAAAGGACCAAAAAAGAGCCACCACATCCTCAGGTGTATAAGCTCCTTGCTTGATCTCACTATTTGCTGCTGTTTTCTCAGTTCGCAAAGGAAAGCGAAAGAGGGTGCCTGGATATGGCCTTTGCAAATCACATCCAAATATCAAATACGGCCGCAGCTGATCAGGAAACTGTTCAAGCAGGCCTCGACCCACAAAACTGATTTTTAGCCCCGGATGAGAGGGCGTCACACCAGGAAGATTACAGGCATGGGGATCGAACATGACCAAATTACTACCAGAAATAAAGCCCGGTATGTCAGTAAAATGATAAACTGAATTGAATCCAAGTCCAAAACGTCCAATCGCGGAAGGCCTCTCGAGCTTGCTGTCCTGCCCGATTCGGGAAATCGCATAGAGATCTCGTGAAGTGAATACAGAATCATTCTGGCAATACAGTGCAGGACCTTGCCAGTCGGCCATACTGGGCGATAGTATCGAAGACGTTCCAAACTCGGATCGATCTAACAAGAAATTAACCTCTCGAGCCCCTGCATCATCAGCATTCTGCACCAACTCACAAAGAATACCGGGTCCATCTGAGTACATCTCTACAATGTGCTTCAGCCGTGTCGTCAAGGCTTCATGCTGACCAAACGCTTCGGCAGCATCGTGAAGGCCCAAATCCATTGAGTCAGCACTTTCTGCAAGTAGCATCCGCCGTAACGATCGCACACCTAACCTCTCTGCAACGTTTGTGGATATTTTGGCATGGACAAATCTAGGGCCTCTAACAGATTTTGTGGGCCTTGTTAAGATGCTACGTATTGAATCTTCCGAATGATGCAGCCAAGGGGCATCGTTGTACACTAGCTCTAAAGCAGGAACCAAAACAGAATTCGAATCTGGAACAAAAGAAACCACTTCCTGTGAATTAAAGTGGAGATCAGCTAGATGCTGTACCAACCAGACTGCTGCACTCAGCTGCTGAGGATCCAAAGATGCACCCTCTTTATCTTTCGCCATATTTGAGAGGACAAGAGCGAATTCGTTCGGTGTTAGTGTCTCCCTTACGCCCAGCTCAAGCAAAAGCTCTTTGAAGGCAGCCAAATCTGCAGGAATGATTCGAAGAAATGGTGCCAGATGCAGGGGCCCACTAAAAGCTACTTCTTGAACGTTGGCAAAACCATCGCCGACCCACACCCAGCGACTTCCCTCCAACACCGCTTTCACAATCTCCACTTCATCACTTCCAAGCATCTCATTCAAGAGAGTATAGATCCTTGGAACCACTGTCGCTAGTGCTTGACTCATTGCAAGATCTTGCACGACAACATGATTCTTCCCAAGTTCCAGCAACTGTGCAGCCAACCTTCTCCCACTAGGCCGTGCTGACCAACCTAATTTGGAAGCTAATACAGAAGACTTACTGCACTCTCCATCTAAAATCCTCATGCTTGCAGACACTAACCACATATCCTCCTTCAAAGCAACATGCTTAGGAGGTGCAACTGAACTTCCCACTGAAGGCCATGGCAAATGGGAATGAGGAGGATACATTAAAACAGGGCACCAACTCAAGCTTGAGAGATCATGCCAGAATCGACTGAGTGTTGCATCAGACGCTAAATCAGGGGACTGGAAAATAGTTGAAACTTTCTGGAACATGCGGCCTAGAGACTTGTTTGAATCGTCCAAAGGTCGTTGTGGAAGCCACCGAACCGCATTAAGCTCTAAATAGGACAAGAGTTCCTGACCTTTCTGATGAGCCCGGTCTTCATCACTGGATAACAAAGCTTCAACTTGTCGAGCACTCTGTAGAATTGTCTCCGAAGAT
This sequence comes from Physcomitrellopsis africana, assembly GCA_036785485.1. Taxonomy (NCBI): domain Eukaryota; kingdom Viridiplantae; phylum Streptophyta; class Bryopsida; order Funariales; family Funariaceae; genus Physcomitrellopsis; species Physcomitrellopsis africana. The sequence continues at coordinate 32,613 of JAWRVF010000290.1, read as the reverse complement.
ACTGAAACCCTCAAACCTAGCCCTTGCAGCATGTCCAGAACTATGTCATTCAGGAAAACTCCCGCTGGAAATAAATCTTGATTATCCAGCAGCGCAGTAAGTTCTGGACTACGAGGATCATATAAAGTTTTTGGGGTCACCAAAGTACCACTAGCTGTAGGTACGAACGCAAGTTGCTTCAAAGCTTCACAGAAACTACTGTCTACTGCGGTTAACTGAGGGAGCTCCTTCAAGATAGACAACATCATTCTGTCCCGCACCTCCGGTGTTATCTCATGTAGGCGATTAAACACCCTCCACTTATAAAAGATGGGCCTTTCCAAATGCTTCACCTTCAGGGGTCCCGCTAACCATTCTAGTTCTCTATCTGAATAGGTACATAAAAACTCAGAACTGAGCAGAGCTTCATCGACGCCCACAGGAGCCAAGAATAACTTAGAACGAACAAGATCAACATTGATCTTTGTTCTAATATCCGCCCCTGAGTAAACCTCAAAAATAGGGAAGGCTTTCATAATGTTGAGACGCTCTTCATTCATTTCGTCACCAGCATACCACTTTGCGTCATATAAGAACTCGCGCAACTCACGCCTTTCAGCAGCATCAAGAGTCTCAAATGCTCGTGCCAAATGTTGCGGCTCCTGAGAAGTGACACAAGAAACAGAATCTACAATGCCCGCTGCTGTACTATCATGCACATAAGCAGATAACTTCGGGTGCTCAATACCCATATCGCTCCTTAGAATTCGACACCCCACTTTAATCAATATAGATTCTAGACTCGCACCCCATACTCCAGCCTTGATTATTTTGGAGTGAATCTGAAGCTTACAGAGGTGACCACTTGTCGTAGGCAGCAGGGGCCATTCCTTGAATACTGACAAATCCTTACAGTTTCGTTGAAGGTACTGCCAAAGTAGTGTCAACCACTCTTGGCGAGGATTTCTTGGATTGGATCCCGGTTTCACCTCTATCTCGTCTACACCCTTCCATTCAGGTGGGAGCAGACGCTCAAATAGCTGAGCCAAAATTACTCCGGAAAGACAGTACAGATTTGTATGTGATGTTGTTGCAATATTTTTGAGCCTCTCCATCAAATTTAGACCTATGCTTTGGTCGACCAGCTTATCAGGAAGTGTTTCTAGCAGCTGGTATTCTAGGTCCTTGCAGATCACAAAGATATTTACATCATTCCTCTTCCCAAAAACTCCCAGCGTACCGTTTGCTAATGGAATGAGTGGCAAACCAAGTAGAATTTCGCCAGCCTCGTCATCAATCACATCTCCAAGACAATAATCAAGTATAACCAAAGCATTACTCCGCTCAACCAAACCAGCATGCTTCCCAGGCTTGCGAAACTGAGATCTGATTAAACTTGGTAACACCATTCTGGGATTCGGTACGCAGAAGTTAAACAACGTATCTCGCAACAATGTACTTAACCGAACCAGAGGAAATCCCTCCGCAGTTAAAGCACTTGCTAGCCCCACTGCATCGGAAAATTCTTCGTCGTGGTACAGTGCCTGCTTAGGAGTAATCCATCTACCACCCCCAGCATCTGTGTAAAGTAACGGGAGGTCGGCAGCAATGGAATAAAACCGCTTGACCATAGCCAACCAAGGCTCCACAAAATTACCGCAAGGCCAGAGAGAATCGTACAGAGCAATGTGGCCGAGATGCTTACTGGCTTCAACAAGGAGTACTGAAAAAGCTGGAGCTATTACATCCTCCAGTAGACATTTGTTCCAATCTGACCTCAACTTCCCACCTCTATCCATGTCTGCACCGTACCAAATATCTCGGCGATTAGACGACAACTCAAAATACCCATTTACATGCACAGGTAGACCTGTTCTTACAGGGAGCGGAAGAAAACAAAAAGCTTGACCTTGAAATGCCACTTCCTCTCGAGCCTGCAGTCAAAAGCCATGCCAATTCTTGAGTTTCACAACTTGATGATTTTATACTGCATCACTAATATACGAGTATTTTAAAATGGACGAGACATGGCACAAACTTCTTTACTTATGCTTACAAATCATGCAATAGCTGACAACTAGCAATAACGTCCGAAAACCATCAGTATTTAAAACGCAATGACTAGATCTTAAATTCAGCATTACTCTACCTTTGCGCAAACACATTGACTTACAAGTCAAACACGCTACGACAGTACCTTGCTCTAAAATCGCCCGCGAATCTTAAGTAACTCGATAACAAAAGGAAAGAAAAAATTACCTTCTGTCCACTGCTAGCCACTTTAGCTGCTACACATGCCCAGGGAAGTAGATGAAGATCATAGTGATCCTTGGCATTTTTAGCCAAAGTTCCTATTCTGCTACCTGCAGCTCCCATAGACTGAACAATTAAAAAAGACTCAGCCTTTTTTTCTCCTTCATGAGGTCCCATAAGCACTTCACTGACAAACTCCAAAGTGTACACATCATTATGGTTTCCCGCGTTACTTGATTGAACTGCGGGTGACTTGGATAACCGTGTAAATGCTTGTCTATGCCACCTTAATTCAGCAGTAGGAGATTTTATACTACATGAATACAACTGTTGAGGCTCAGGCATCTCTGCATGCCACTCATAAATCTCTAAAACTTCCACACTTTTCAGGAAAAGCATAGAGTGAACGCCTTCAACAAAAAGATCCTTTAACAAGTTTTGCATGTCCTCCTCAGAGTATGACTGCCTAGACAGGCTGCTGACTGCCGCTTGAAGCTCATTGCGGAGTGGGAAACGAAACAATGTGCCTGAGTAAGGAGATTCCATATCACACCCGAAGGCGCAATACGGTGAAAATTGATCCCTGTACATTTTCAGTGCCCCGGTACTAACAAAGTCGATTCGTTTCCCTGGATTAACTGAAGATACCCGAGGAAGAAATTTGCAATGAGGATCGAACATAACAACATATCTCCCACTCACAAACGAAGGGAGATCTGAAAGATGATATACGGAATTAAATCCAACCCTGCAAAGTCACAATAATTCAGCAACTCATGATCAAAGGCCAAAGAATGAGTCCTGTTCGTGTGGAAGTCCTTTATAACCTTCCTAGACACTTTCGAAATGCCAATACATACACAATACATCAAAATAGGTGCTAGGACAAAAAAGACCATTCATACCCGAACCGCCCTGTTTTCCACGCTTGGCCACGTTTCTTACTATCTCCAATTCTTGAAATGCTCACAAAGTCCTCCTCTACAAACGTTGCATTGTTGAACGCCAGCAAAGCCGAACCTTGCCACTCGGCCAAAGGTCCATATGCCAAGCTGTTAGTTCCATGCCGTCGGCGATCTAAGCAAAAACTCACTCTTGTGGCTCCAGCGTCATCCGCGTTCTGAATCAATTCCTTCAGAATGGTGGTTCCTTCTGGATAGTTTGCAAGGACTTCACGGATCCGTTGGGTCAAGTCTACCTTCTGCCCAAAGTCCTCCGCAAATCCAAATTCCTGCGGATCCATTGTAAAATGGTGGCTTCACTCTAAAATACAGTAAAAGCTATTCCTCAGCCAGCTTCGGTCTCCTTCCCAACAAAATATATACCCACTTTGCCAGCACTGTGTATCCTGAATACCACCAGCATTCTTTCCTCCTTTCTGCTGCAAATCACGGTAAAATTAATCAATTCTTAGAATAATCACAAGTTTTCCTACGCCCATGAAGAAAATTGATGCAGTGTATGTTTAATTGATAGAATTTCTGCATGCCACCATATCATCATCTTGTCAACTTGAACAATAGTACTAAGAATCGGTCTGCATCACGTGTATGACGTCCAGAGGGGTGAGCGACCCCAAAAATATAACACATTTTACAAAAGCTCTAAATCTCGATAAGTATTTCGAATAGCAGTGGTGATTCCCAGTGTAATCACAGGACTCACAGATATTGTTCTAGGCAGACGCAGTGGTGCTGACTTATAAATCTAACCAAACCATAAAATACCGACACCTAGAGTTAAGACCAATATAAAACTTCAAGTCCTTAGAAGAAATTATTCTTTGGAGACTTTGTCTTGTACTACACAGCATGACCTGACACTCAATCGTGGTTTAACTTCTCCACTGAAAGAGCTAGCTATCTCTGTAGCTACTCAAAAAGAAACATGGAAAGAAGAGATTCATTTATCTTTCTGAAGAAACCCCCAATCTCAACTGGAAAACCTACACCCCAATCAATTTGCTAAGATATGCACCACGAATGACGAAATAATCTTCCGATCAGACGCTGATCCTACCAAGATTGCACAATCCTACAAAGAAAGTAGTTGAAAATACAATCCCGACAAATTAAATGAACTCGCCACAAAACACTTGGAAGCACCGCTACCATCTTCAAGGTTCTTGTAAATGGTTCTAAATGAAAATCAAAACAATCGACCTGTAGCTACTGAACCCCGCAATCTCCCCTCAATAAACACTCCAACCAGAGTCAAGTCGCGAGAGAGGAAGGGAAAATTTTAAAATTAGAAACAATCAAAAATATATATATATATATATATATATATATATATATAAACCAAGTGACAACGAGAATTTCCTGAAATTCACAAGGACTTCCATCACCAGGCAGCAAACTTCGGATCAATCGACTGCAACGAGCAATCAACTCACCAATCAGCCAAGTCCAGTTCCGTAATCGCACAACGCCGTCCCTCCACAACTCACCATCGCCCGCCATTCATCATCGCGCCCCTAAAACTCCCTCGCACGCAAACCCCGACTCCGACCAATCCACGGCCCGCCCTCTCCACCGCTATAGTTAGAGCAACACATGAGCTCCAAGAAGGTGACGCCTTGGGTGTGGCGAGAGCGACGCACTTTCCCAAGAGGCTTCCTGCGCCGGTGATCTGCACACGGGAGTGAAGCAGCGAGAGATTTCTAGTCGGAGTTCAACGCCGATCCTATCTCCCTTCCCTTCCCAGAGAGAGAAATACAGACAGAGAGAACAGCGAGTTGAATGCTGTTGCCCCATGCCCATCGGGGCCGGCTGCAACACAGCCGCGCCGAAGGACCCACGCCCCTGTACCTGTGGCCGACAGGACCGCCACCGCAGATGCCCACTCCGCCGTGCCTGACCGTGCTTTGCCATGCTGGTGGTTCCACGGTATTGGGTCTGGTTCCCATGACCATGATACCATTATTAAAAGGGAAAGAAACCCTGAACTTTAGTCGTCTGCAAAAATATTGGGAACGATGATGGGGGACGATGATGGAATCTTCATTCATAGCAGCACTAAAGGAATATACATGGATGATTCAGCATTACGTATCGCCTTACAAAAGAATAACATGGTTTTTATTTAAATCAATGTTGGTTTGGCATGAAATTTGCATTTCATTTTTATTATTATTAGTATTTTCATTGAATATGCAATGTCTTAGTGTGTCACGTTTTAAGGTTAGTATGTACATGCATATCTAGAATTTGTTTTCATTACTTTCTTGAATAGTATAATTAGATAACAAACATACCAAAATAATTCATAAAATATTATTATTATTATTATTTTCTATTCTCCTTCTGACTTTTTTCCTGTTGATTTCTTTAAAATTCTAACAAAAAAAATATTCTTCTTACTAAAGAAAAACAACGAGATTTCAAATTATATAGTGTTGTAGACGAATTTAAAATTTAATAATGAATAGAAATTGGTACTTTATAAAATTGATGGAAATTTATAAAATTTCGGCTCACCAGATTTTTATGTAACTGATGATATTTTGATATGTATATGTTGTAAGTCACAATAATTCTTTTGTTGTATTCTTTTATCAACTACAACAAACATTTTTTAAAGTTTGCTTTTAATTCTAACAATTTCAGGAAAGTTCGACTTATAATTAAATCTCAGTCTTTAATATTTGTGTAAAAATAATAACTTTGATTCATATATATATATATATATATATATATATATATTATTAATTATTTTTATATATCTATTTAAACTAATTATATTAATATATTAAATATAAAATTAAAAACTTTCATAACATTGAATACATGAAGTGAATTATAAAGTAATGTTTAAAGTTTTTGATGTTTTAATAAAGAAAGGCATGATATAAAAACTTAATTGTAACATTTAAGCCTAGAATAAAAATAAATAAAAACATAAATAGAGGTATTTATAAGTCATGGATTACCTAAATTAGCAGTAATTTAGGACAAAAAAGTGATGTAATTCCTTTAAAATTGTATAACCTTTGAATATGTAATACATTCTTGGAACTAATTAACTTTGAGTAAATAAGTATTCAATTGCAATGTTTACAACAACTAAATGATAACAAAATTATTGCTCTAATTATTTGAAGTCTTAACAAATAATCTAATTTTAAAAATTCTAAAAAAATCTTAAATATTAATAAGTAGTTTTTTTAAGAAATCTCTCTCTATGTATATTTATATATATAAATGTATAGATATATTATTTTAAAAAAATAAATAGAATAAAAGAAAAAAGACAAAGAAAAAGAGAAGAAGTACTAAAGATCTTATAAGATCTTTTTTTATTATTTATTATTTATATGTCTAAATTTTATAAAAATCTTAAAAAATCATAAAACCATGTAATTAGTATTAGGGCTTTGTTGTCAATAAGAGAAGATCTTTACATTGTCACTAAAATATTGTAGTTGAAATTGGAATTACCAAATAAAATTAAAAAGCTATTTTTAGATTAAAAAAATAAAAGACTAGTCTAATTAGTAAAATATAATTTGATTACAAAATGAGATTTTATCATCTTAGAACTTAAGACATGAATAGCTTCTATTTTTAGTATTTATAAATAGAGAGATGATAGAACATTGAAATTATAAAATTAAGTAATTTATTAAGTAATATTAAAATAAATTAGATATTAATTAGATACTAATATTATATATATATATATATATATATATATATATATATGTATATATATATATATATATATATGTATATACAAGATTGGTGATATATTATTATAACTAAAAATAAAAATTTTAAAATATATAATTTAAAATTATAATTTTTAATTTATCATTTTATAAGTTTTATAAAATGAAAAGAATACCTCTTTATATTTTTGTAGATTTGTTTAATATATTTATAATGATATCTATATTGAATAAATAATATAAGATTTATTTTATTTTATTTTATTTTTCTAAATACATATTGTTATATATCAAATATCAAAAAAATAAAAACTAAATTTAAGGATTAGTTTTTAAGTAATTATGTTATGAATCTATGTATAAGTACATATATATTTTATACTTGATAAAAATATAATTGGTACAAACTTTGATTTCACCAAGTAGATCAATATTTTTTAATATTTATAATAATAAATGATATTTTGATACTATGCTTAATAAAAAAACCAAAATTTATTAAAAAATATTATTCATTATATTAAATTAATTCATATAATATACTCTAGTATAATTATAAAAATTACAACTTAAAAAAAAATACTTTAATTTATTATTGTTGAATAGTGTATATTCTTACATCATACTTTTATTTTGCAATAAATTCTAAATTTACTTACACAATTATATTTTATTATCTTAAAGATTGATTGGATAATTATTAAAAATAATATAATACAAGATATTTGCATCTTTTATCTAATACATCTTGATATTAATTATATTTTTAAAAAATAATACTTATATAGATTTATCTTAGATACTTAATTGATATATATATATATATATATATATATATATATATATATATATATACATAAATTTTTATAATATGATAAAATAAAGTGGATAAAAATAATCTATTTTTATCATAAATATAAGATTTATTCTAATAATTATTTAATTAATATGAATAGATAGAAATAGATAAAAGTAAGTTAATTTAATAATATCTTATAGAAAAGCTTCCTAGAAGCTTCATAGACTCAGATCCAGCTTTACACATGTTTATAGATTATTGGTACGTTAGAAACTTGGCCAATAATGTCGCACATAGTTGATAGCTTGTAGAACAAGCTAAATACGTGGCGCATATGTAAGAAACTTGGCCAAAAACTAGCCACATGTCGCACATGGTTGATAGCTTATAAAACAAGCTAAGTATATGGACATGTAGGAAACTTGTCTTGCAAATTTGACATGTGTCTTGTAAATTGGACACGTGTTGGAGGTCCTATAGAATGCCACCATGTAGCTCTTAGGTAGATAATATATATAGAAACAAGAGTGAAGCCTTCTTCACTCTTGTCAATGCCTTTCTTGTTCTTAGTCTTGTTTCAAGAGTCTCTAGTCTTCTTATTTTTGGCAATAGCCATTCTAGTTGTAATATAATTCTATCTTTGAGAGAATTTTTATTATTTTGAGTGACACAAGAATATATTAATATTTTATTCTTTTATGATTCATGTCCTTGACAATTTGATAAGAGTGAAGAATTTATTTTTCTTGTTTAATGTTTAAGAAGTAAGTGGATTATTCCACTTCTATTGTTGCGAATGAAGATTGCAGACTATCCACCTTTAAATTGACATTCTTGATTATTTAATCTTGATTTTTTCTTTAAAAGATAGTGGATCACTCCTCTTTGTAGAAATTTTTATTTGATATTAGAGATTGTGGATTATCTTCTTCTAATTTAAATTGTGTAATTATTAAGTTGTCTAAAATAGAAGGAAAGATCATAGATACTATACTTAGCAAAAGTGAGAATAGATTTTCAACTATTGCAGATCTTTAGGAGCTTGTCAATACTCTTAGAGTAAAAATTTTACAAATCATTAATATCAATCATAGAAGTACTATTCCTATGTCTATAGAAGACCTAAATCCTAAACCCTATATCTAAGGTTACATCTTTTCCAATATCCTAATGGATTTATTCAACTTGGATTCATAGGCGCACTTCTATTTGGAAGTGCTCTTTCTTGGTTTGTCCCTTTGATGGAAAAAAATTCACAACTTCTTTATGATTTGAATTCATTCCTTGAAGTGTCTATGGCCACATTTGGAAAAAACAATTAAAAGAGGGTAGCAGAGACCAAACTCTTATCTCTACAATAAGGATCACGGTTAGCTATAATATATATTGCAAAATTCTAAAATCTTACTTGTGATGCGGACTAGAACGACAAAGCCCTTATTAATCAATTTTGTTATGTGTTGAAGGATAATATCAAAGATTTGTTACTAATAATATCAAAAATAGATTCTTTAGAATAATTTATTACTCAAGCTATTTCATTATTTAAAAGGTGTCAAGAATATATATTTGGCTTGAGAGGAATGAATCAATTGATATCAACAACTTCTAAGTTTTTAAAAACTTATTTGACTTAGCCAAAACTAATGCAAATTAATGCAATGTATTTTAGATCACTCATCAAATAAGAAAAGGTTCAATGTTATCAAGAGGATTTGTGCTTATATTGTGGAGAAGCAAAGCATACTACTCAACATTATCCAAAAAAATATGCAATTATAAAATGAGGAGTATATTCACAAAAAAAGATAATATATTAGAAAACAAATTTTACTAGCTACAATAGGGACCATGCGATTGGAATCATATACAATACCTTACAAAGGTACTATTCTCTCTTTAGATCTCTTCTCTTATTTTATAATAGATATATTTTTAGGACCTAAAAATTATAAAGCGTTTGCCTTATTAGATTCAAGAGCCTTATCTTGTTTCATAGACAAAGACTTTGTCAAAAAACAAGAAATATTTCTAGTCAAGAAAACTAAATCCATACATGTAGAAATCATAGATGGTCATTTGTTGTCTTTTGGAAATATTATCTATGAGACTATTGTTTTAGATAAAGCAATTAAAAGACATAATAGCGTAGTAATATTTAATGTGATTAAATCTCTCTTAAATCTAGTTATTTTTGAATTATTGTAGTTAAAAAGATATAATCTTCAAATAGATTGGACTTTCCATAATCTTGATTTTTCTTATAATTTAATCCAAAAATCCATTAATCAAGTAAACATACATAATTCTAATACATCCAAATCTTTATTAATAGGTACAAAAGCTTTTATACATGTGGCAAAAAAAGGATTATCTTTTGATATATATGCCACACTCATTTTGGATACTAAAAAGACTACAAGTGATATTCCTAGTCAGTGTCAAGATTTTTAAGACGCTTTTGAAAAAAAGAACAGAGATATTTTTTTAGAGCATCAATCTTATAATTATTTAATTAATCTTCAAAAACGAGCTCAACTACTATTTGGACCAATCTATAATTTATTACAAAATAAATTGGCTATATTGAAAGAATATATTAATGAGAACTTGGCCAAGAATTTCATACACTATTCAAAGTCTCTAGAAAGAGCTCTTATCTTATTTATAAAGAAAAAAGATGGATCGTTGCGAAAGTGCATAGATTATCAAGGACTTAATAAGATTACCATCAAGAATAGATATCCTTTACCTTTGATTTCAAGACTTTTTGATCAACGCAGTTAACCAAAGATCTACAAAAAAATAGATATATAAGAAGCATACAACTTGGTTCGCATCAAAGAAGGTGATGGATGGATGATTAAATTTTGAACTAGGTATGGACATTTTGAATATATTGTCATATCTTTTAGACTTATAAATGCATCAATTGCTTTTCAATATCTTATGAATGATATTTTTTATGAATTTCTTCATGATTTTATTGTTTGCTATTTAGACAATATCTTGATCTATTTGTTATGGATGTACTTCAAATCACCACATTCTAAAACCTTTAATAGTCTTCTAGAATCTCTTATAGTTTTTAAAAATCTTTCAAAACCTTCTAGAATCTTTTTTAGTCTTTTAAAATCTTCTACAGTCTTCTAGAATCTTCTAGAATTTTTTTTAATCTTTTAGAATCTTTGGTAGCCTTCTAAAATCTTCTAGAATCTTCTTTAGTCTTCTCAAACATACTTTAGTCTTTTAAAATCTTCTAAGATGGTCTTAAAAGATTCAATAGAATATAGGCCTTATAATATAAATAAGATGCAAGATCGAGATATACTTTAGTCTTACCAACACAAGTCTTAGAACAATCCAAAGTATTGCCTTATTTCTTCATATTAATCTAGTTCCTTGTTCTTGTCAATCATCTAGTTCTTTATTTTTGTCCATCCAATTTTTTGTTCTTGAATTTTATTTAATTTTGTAATTTTTTTTTTGTCTTTTTATTAATCCGCTATCTTACATCCTTGATAGTTTGACAAGACTATCTAAATAATCATATCAAATCTTTGATTTCTTTATTATTACATTTGAAAATAGTGATTAGAAGAGAATGGCAAAAAAGAAGATTCAAAACCCATGACAAGGATAATATTCAGCTATAATTTATGCCACAAAATTTCAACAACTTATTTGTGATCTTAATTGGAACAATAAAGCTTTTATGACTTGATTCTGTAATGGCCTAAAAGATAATGTGAAGAATTTATTGATTACAATGTCAAGAATTGAAAGCTTAAAAGAACTCATATCTTAAGCTATTACTTGTGATAATTGCCTATTTGAGTTACGACAAGAAAGGAGATTAATTTTTAGCAATACTTATCAAGATACGTTTGCTATATCTTCAAGAGTATTGGAGAAGCTATTAACATATCTTGAACCCATACAGATCGATGCAATTCAATTTAAGCCATTAAGACCTACAAAAAAGAATAGATGTTGGCAAGAAAATCTATGTCTATATTATAAAAGATCTAATCAGAAAGCAACAAACTATTCAAACAAGTCTAGAAAATTCAAGGCACAAGGTATAACATCTGAATTGAGGAGGTCAAAAAATGAAGATGTCCAACCACAATAGGGACCTTGCAATTGAATACCTCTAAATTTAAAGTACCAAAAAAAGATCTCTTCTTACTTCCGGATCCAATGCCTTATTTTATACTTCTTATATATATAAGAACTCTAAAACAAGAGATTTATGTTTAAGTTCTTTTAGATGTTGGAGCCTCAACATGTTTTATGGATAAAGATTATGCAACTAAATATAACTTAGTACTTATAAAGAAGATCTATCCTGCACCCACTAAAGTTATTGATAGACAAAACCTTGCATCAAGGGATGTTATTGAAGAAACCTAGCTATTGAAAGTGGTACTACGAAATCAAGTATCCCACGTTATTTTCAACATCATTTGATGTCCAACAAATCTTATTGTTATTGGATTCCTTTGATTTGAATTACATAATCTTGATATTGAGTAGAATTTTAAAAAGATTTCTTCAAGGTCCAATTATCAAAAGAAGAAACAAGGTGCTACTTCATTTCTTGGAGCTAAAGCATTTATGCAAGCAACAAAGAAAGAGGCATCATTTGTATTGTATGCTACCTCAATGAAAGATCCAACAGAGCAACTGAAGAAAGATATTCCTAATCAATAGTAAGACCTTGAAGATATATTTGAAAAGAAGAAAGCAGACATGTTACCAAAATACTATCTTTATGATTGTATAATCAAATTACAAAATGGAACTCAACTTCTATTTGGTCCAATTTATAATCTTTTATAAACAAAGCTTATAGCCTTATGAGAATATATTGATGAAAATCTATCTAAGAATTTTTTTAGACATTCAAAATCACATGTGGAAGCTCCTATTTTTTTTATGAAGAAGAAAGATGGTTCTTTACATATGTGTATTGACTATTGAGGTCTAAATAAGGAAACTATAAAATACCGCTATCCATTATCATTAATCTTAAGATTATTAAAATAATTAAAACATGCAAAGATCTTTACAAAGATTTATTTAAGAGGCACCTATAATCTAGTCAAGATTATAAAAAGAGATCAATGGAAGGCAAGATTTTGTATAAAGTATAGACATTTCAAGTACAATATTATGCCTTTTGGATTTACAAATGCACTTGCAGTCTTTCAATATATGATGAATGGCATCTTATTGGAATATTTAGGTGACTTTGTAGTCATCTACTTAGACAATATCTTGATTTTTTCTAAAAACAAACAAGAATATGATCATGTATATATGGTATTGGAGAAACTATGAAAAAAATGGATTATATGCCAAATTGGAGAAGTATTCTTTTCATCAACGATCAATTAAATTTTGAAATATATTGCTTCTAAAAATGGGATTTTTATAGATCTAAAGAAGATACAAATTATTATAGAATAGAAACAATTGTCATCAATTAAAGATGTATAATGTTTCTTGAGATTTGTAAATTTTTATAAAATCTTTATCAAGGATTATTCTAAGATTGCCACTCCATTAATATGACTTATAGGCAAGCAAAAATTTATTTGGGACAATAAGGCCAAAAAACTATTTAAGAAGCTAAAAGAATCTTTCACTTAAGCTCCTATACTTGTCTATGCAAATCCAATAAAATCATTCATTTTAAAAATGGATACCTCAAATTTTACACTTTGATTTGTACTCTCTCAAACTAGTGATGATGGTTAACTTTATCTAGTAGCATTCTACTTTCATAAATTTTAAGCTACAAAGATCAATTACAAGATCCACAACAAAGAACTATTGGTAATTGTTGATGCTTTTGAAGAATGGTGCCATTTGCTAGAGGGAACTCAACATAAAATTATAGTATATACTAATCACAAAAACTTGGAGTATTCTATGAGTGCCTAAGTTTTAAATTGTCGCCAAACACAATAGAGCATGTTATTATCTTGGTTTGATTTTGTAATTATATATTGTCTAGGAAAACTTCAAGAAAAATCATATGCCTTTTCTCAATGGTCATATTTTATACTATTGTATTGTAGTTTGGCTACTATGTGAAAATATTATACATACAAATTTAATGTATAATTTATTATATAGCTAAATGAAAGTCATATCAATGTACTTTTATTAGTTATAAAATTTGATTAGGTTGTTTGTTTAAATGGGATCCATTAAAAAAGATATTATTGAAGTTTATATAACTTTTTTTTTTTTTTTTTTTTTTTTTTTTTTGATAGTAACTTTTGAGGTTGATTTTATATTGATAATAACTTTTATATATCTTGAGTCATCTTTGTTAGACATTGGTGACCCTTAAGATCTTGTCTATTTTTTTAATTTGGTATTTGGAATACATATTATGTAAATCTTATTTTTAAAAAAAAGATTGGAAAGGGATTTGTAATATAAAAAAGAGTAGTTAGACCATCCACATAGATGAATGGAGACGGATGATAGAAGTCTCTATTCCTATTGGCCAAAAGTCATGCCTTATGGATTTCAAGGAGGTTGCTTGAGGACTTATTAGATATTAGGATTTGTTTTTTAATAAAATTTGAATATCAAAGGCTAGGCTTAGTAAGTTTGGATTTTTGGCTATGGTTTTGGTCCAAAATTTATGTGATTTGGATTCTTTGTGAAGGAGATATAGGCATTCAAAGGTTAAGGTATTAAAATTGTACCTATTGTCACTCTTTTGTACAAAACTTGTGCTCACAAAAAGCAATAGAAGATTGGCAATTGGAATTGGAAAGAATATTTTCTTGACTATATTTTTAGAATATACTTCAATAAAATTCAAGCTAAGATAAAAGAAATATTGGGAGTTGAAATTAGTGCTTGTAAACTTAGAGCAATAAGTAATCCCATTTAACTAGTGGTTATGTTTTGAGGTGTATCTTAAGCAATTTGATAAGTTTTTGCCTCAAAATTTTTAGAAGTATATTTATTTATATTATAAGACTATGTACAAAAATTTTATGAAATTAAGATTTTGGATTTGTGAGATATGAAGAAAATAATACTTGGGTGTCTCTGAACTAGGATTTTAAGCACCTACTAGGATTTTTAAGATATTAGATAATCAAAAAAAAATCTATAATTGAATCTTTTTTTTGTGGTAAAACTTAAGAATATTTTCTACACTAAAGAGAAAATTTTATAGATACTAAACAGCTAGATTAAGAATTATTGAATTCTAAAATTTAGAAAAGAATAAATCCTTGTAGGCATAAAAGCTATTGAAGATTTTTGTTGCAATTTGAGCCTTTTGTACAAATCTACTTGAATACAAGAGGTTTTATCAACATTTTTTTTTTTTTTTTTTTTTTTAAATCATTGTATTATTTATCTTTTTTATTAAGAATAAATTACTTATCAAAATCTTATCAATAAGTTACAGGTAAATTTTCCATAGCCAAGTATCCAATGTATTCCTAGATAGAAGATCATGCAACTGTTAGGGACATAGTCTTAGAACCTTCTAAAAATTAGAACATTCTAGAAGCAAGTCCCTGGAACCTTCTAGAAGTTTCCACTAGCAGTTAGTGGAAGTTTCTTGAGAAGCTTCATAGTTAGTGGAAGTTGCTTGAGAAGCTTCCTAGCTAGTAGAAGTTACTTGAGAAGCTTCTTAATTCATGGAAGCTGCTCGAGAAGCTTCCTAAGTTGTTAGAAGTCGCTCAAGAAGTTTCTTATTTAGAAGTATATATAGGAGTCGAGGCTGAAGAGTTCTTCAGTCTCGACAACACATCTCTTGGAGCTCTAGCTCACCTCTCTGGTGTTGCTCTTGTACTCATCTGATCAATCTAGTTCTTGCCAATTCTCTTTGAAATTCTTGTTTAGATTTCCTCTTTGTATTCTGTGTCCGTGACAGTTTGTCGAGACTGCTCTCATCTCAGATATTAGAGCTAGTCCTTCTTGTTAGAGTGTGGATTACCCCTCTTCTTGAAGATATACTAGTGTTTTAGAGGTTGCGGATTACCCTCCTCTAAACTGATATCTCTCCCATTACAATATTGGAGTCTTATTCTTCCTGGAGAGAGTGGATTACCCCTCTTTTTGAAGGATTTTAGACATTTTAGAGGTTGCGGAGTACCCTCCTCTAAACCAATATTTTCTTCTTCATAGAATCAATTATTTCTCTCTTTTAGAATGGCTGGAGGTCAAGGGATTAGTATGACTGAAAGTTTGGAGTCCAAGTTGGACGCCATTATGAATGCCCTTGCTATGTTATCGCAAAGAACTGCGGAGATTGAAGGAGCGTTTGCAAGACTTCATAATGATGGAGCACCTGGAGTAACACAATCTAGAATTCATCAACCTCAAGTTTCTGTACCAAAAGAAACAGCTCTGCCTGTAATTTGACAAGAACCACTAGTTCTACAATGAAAGGAGCCTCGAGTTAGCCTTCCAGATAAGTTTGATGGTACACGCTCCAAGTTTCGAGGTTTTGTCAATCAAATCAGGTTAATAACAATTTTACAGCCCGAACGCTATTCAACGGAGGAGTCACGTGTTGGACTGGTTGGAACCCTACTTACGGGGCAGGCTCTATCATGGTTTGCTCCTTTATTCGAGAAGGGATCATCAATTTTGAACAACTTCGAAACTTTTTTGGAAGCGTTTGCGGAAGCATTTGGCGAGCATGACAAGGCTCGATGGGCTACAACAAAGATTCGATCACTACGACAAGGGACACGCTCTGCATCAGTTTATGCATCAGACTTCAGACAATTAGCATGTGACATCAACTGGGATGAAGAAGCATTGACAAGTCAATTTTATTGGGATTTGAGGGATGATGTGAAGGATTTGCTATTATCTCTTCCTGATCCACAAACGCTCAACAAAGCCATTAACCAAGCTGTGAAGTGTGACAACCGCCTATTTCAGCGTCGCCAAGACCAACGCTCAAGACAACATGTGACTCGTCACGCCTCAACCATGTCAGCAAGCAGTTTGAATTCACATTTCGAGACGGACGACATGCAAATTGATGCGGTACGTGTCAAATCCTTCACTCCAGAAGAGAAGAAGCGGCGCATGGAGGAAGGACTATGCTTATATTGCGGTGAAGAAGGCCACAAGGTTGGAAATTGCTCCAAGAAGCAGAATCGACGCATTGTCAAGACCAGAGGCACGTTTTTTCAGGAAAACAAAAATGCCCAGCCACAATAGGAACCGTGCGGTTGGACAGTCAAAAATCGCAACAACAATCAGGTTCCTCCCTCTCTACCCAACCTGCCCTTTGTTTTACAATCCCTTTATTTTTTGGTCCTTAGAAGCTTAAAACTTTAGCATTATTAGATTCAAGAGCATCCGTTTGTTTCTTAGATGAAGAATATGCTAAACATCATAAGATCCATCTAGTACGGAAATCTAAACCTGTTTACGTAGAAGTCATAGATGGACGACTTTTATTGTCTGGTAGTGTCATTCATGAATCAGAACCTATAGAAATAGCATTTAAGGACCATAATAGTTATATTATCTTCAACATTATAAAAACTCCGTCAAGTCCTATTATTCTTGGTCTTTCTTGGTAGGAAAAGTATAATCCAACCATAGATTGGAGGTTACGAAAGATAACATTTCCAATAGAACGTTCCGAGAATAAACCAGTTAGAAGACCCTGAATCAAAAAACCTTTATTTATTGGAGCAAGAGCATTTGTAAGATCGTCCAAGGAAGGTACACCATTTGTCATTTATGCGACTCCAACCAGCGAAGAGAAGATTTCGATAGCAAGTATACCGGAGCAATATAAAGATTTTCAAGATGTGTTTCAAAAGAAGAATGCTGATATGCTACCGGAGCACCGACCATATGATTGTGCCATAGACTTGCAAGAAGGAGCACAACCCCCTTTTGGCCCAATCTACAATTTGTCATAGACGGAATTGGCAGAATTGCGGAAGTACATTGATGAGAATCTAGCCAAGAACTTCATTCGCCATTCGAAGTCACCAGTTGGAGCACCAATCTTATTTGTAAAAAAGAAGGATGGCTCGCTACGGATGTGCGTGGACTATCGAGGTCTCAACAAGGTAACAAAGAAGAATCGTTATCCGTTACCCTTGATATCTGGTCTTCTTGAACAACTTGGACGGGCAAGGATCTTTACAAAAATCGATCTAAGAGGAGCCTACAACCTTATACGAATTAAAAAAAGAGACGAATGGAAGACAGCTTTCCGTACAAGGTATGGCCATTTTGAGTATAATGTCATGCCTTTTGGTCTTACCAATGCTCCGGCAGTTTTTCAACACATGATGAATGACATCTTCTGGGAGCATCTTGACGATTTTATTGTCATCTATCTGGATGATATTTTGATATTTTCTAAGAACAAAAAAGAGCATGAAAAGCATGTTTGTCTCGTCCTTGAAAAACTACGTGAGCGAGGACTCTACGCCAAGTTGGAGAAGTGCTTATTTCACCAAACTGAGATGGAGTTTTTGAAATTCATCGCGACTACAGAAGGCTTGAAAATGGATCCCAAGAAAGTGGAAGCAATCATGTCATGGGAGGTTCCAAAGACGATTAGAGACGTACAATGTTTTCTTGGTTTTGCTAACTTCTATCGGATTTTTATTAAGAATTATTCCCAAGTTGCTGCTCCACTCACTCAATTGACGTGTAAGGACAAGCTCAAATGGGGACTCCTAGTAAAGAAAGCATTTCAAGATCTTAAAATGGCGTTTACAATGGCTCCGATCTTGGTCCACCCGGATTTTGCAAAGGCCTTTTATTTGGAAACCGATGCTTTGGATTTTGCTTTGGGAGCCGTACTTTCACAGATGGGTGCTGATGAAAAGCTCCATCCAGTTGCATTCTATTCTCGAAAGTTCTCTGCTGCTGAGATCAACTATGAGATCCACGATAAGGAGCTTCTTGCTATAGTGGATTCTTTCTAAGAGTGGCGTCACTTTCTCGAAGGAGTGGTACATCCGGTAACCATATACACGGATTACAAGAATTTGGAATATTTCATGTCGGCTCGAATTTTGAATCGGCGTCAAGCTTGGTGGAATATGTTGCTATCTAGATTCAACTTTGTTATCACTTATCGACCTGGAAAGCAACAAGGACAATTTGACGCGTTATCGAGAAGATCATATCTTGCACCAAAGGCTGGAGAGGCAGCATTCGACCAATAGTGTACGACGCTATTGAAGCCAGAACAATTCCGGCTTCACGCTGCCATTGTACCAATCGATGCTGACTTCCTCAATCAGGTACGTACCGCGACCATTGAAGATTCAATAGCAGTTGATATCAAGCAACGTGCCAATAATGACAAGTTCAAAGTGGAGGGAGATCTTTTATACTTCGAAGAGCGGTTGTATATTCCGAAAGGACCAGTACGGCTCCGAGTTCTTCAATCTCGTCACGATTTTCCAACTGTGGGACATTTTGGATTCAACAAGACCTTGGAACTTATTTCTCGAGATTTCTGGTGGCCCCAAATATGGAAGGATGTGAAAGATTTTGTCCTCACTTGCGACATCTGTTCAAGATCTAAAAATCCTCGACATCGCCCTTACGGACTTTTACAGCCATTGCTAATTCCACGGCGATCATGGTCTTCAGTTTCCATGGACTTTATTACAGACCTGCCACCATCGAATTCTTTCGACAACATTTTTGTTGTAGTAGATCGACTTACAAAGATGGTGCTCTTTGTCCCTTGCAAGAAGACATCGTCAAGTGAAGATACAGCAAGGCTCTTTCTTGATAATGTGTATCGATATCATGGTCTACCAGATGATATCGTGTCGGATCGAGGAACTCAATTCGTATCAAAGTTCTGGAGATCTCTTTTTGAAATATTGAAGGTGGATATCAAGCTTTCTTCAACTTTCCATCCTCAAACTGGCGGCCAAACAAAACGGATGAATCAAGTTTTGGAACAGTATTTAAGATGCAGTATCAACTATCAGCAAGATGATTGGGCCGCATATCTATCGTTAGCCGAGTTTGCATATAACAACACCTTGCACGCATCAACTCAACAAACACCATTCTTTTCTAACTATGGGTACCATCCGAAGCTTGATTTGTTAAGTCTATCAACGAATAACAACCCAACAGCTGAAGGATTTGTGAAGCAGCTATCAGAGCTTCAAACTATGTTAAAGATGCAATTGCAGTCTGCTCAAGAGTCTTATAAGACATCCGCAGATAAACTTCGAAATCAAGCACCTATTTTCAAAACTGGAGATAAGGTATGGCTACTTCGATGGAATATCAAGACCAAGCGGCCGTGTGATAAGTTGGACTACCGGAGGTTGGGACCATTTGTCATCTTGAAGCAAATCAATCCAGTGGCGTACTGTCTGGAGTTACCAGCTGCTATGAAGGTACATCCAGTCTTTCATGTTTCTTTGTTGGAGATTTATCGAGAATCGTCTTTTCCTGGAAGAGTGCAAAATTTGCCACTTAGTATCAAAATCGAGAACCACAAGGAATACGAGGTAGAAAAGGTGCTAGATTCGCGGCATAAATGAGAAAAATTGGAGTATTTTGTATGTTGGAGAGGCTACGATATCAATGAGCGAACATGGGAGCCGGCCAAAAATCTCGCCAATGCGCCGCAAAAGGTACAAGAGTTTCATCAACAATATCCTCAGAAACCTAAGCCGGTTCGAGGATAACTTCTTTCTAAAGCTTGCTCATCTAGTAACATAAAAGGAGGAAAAAATACTACCAAAATTCATAGTTGATGTGGTTATTTTCTCCAAGATAGAGTAGATCTTTTCTGATAGCCATAGTTTGGTCTTTCGACATGGATAGCCAAGAAATAGATACCATGCCAATCATATCATCTCAACCTACTAGCTCACGAAGGCGACCTCGAGATGAAGAACCACCTGCACCACGACAACGACGAAAGATACCAAGTAACCGATCACTGGTGATTGTATTTGAAGTCAAGCCTACTTACAATAGTCAACCAGAAGGTATGTTTGCAGGACAGTTCCACAATGAGGACACGGAAGTTCATGCTTGGTCGGAAGTTGAGGGCGTGGGCCACTACCGTTGGCTTCAAGGACCGATGAACCACTTGCCTCGTGAAAGACAATTGGAATTCATAACAGACATTATGCGACAAATCTTCATTTTTTTGCGTTGGTATTGACTGACAACAACATTGCTTCTCGGAGACCTCGAAGCTAAAGGAAGGGATGATGTTAGAGACATAGTCTTAGAACCTTCTAAAAATTAGAACATTCTAAAAGCAAGTCCCTGGAACCTTCTAGAAGTTTCCACTAGCAATTAGTGGAAGTTTCTTGAGAAGCTTCCTAGTTAGTGGAAGTTGCTTGAGAAGCTTTCTAGCTAGTAGAAGTTACTTGAGAAGCTTCCTAATTCATGGAAGCTGCTTGAGAAGCTTCCTAAGTTGTTGGAAGTCGCTCAAGAAGTTTCTTATTTAGAAGTATATAGGAGTCGCTGAAGAGTTCTTCAGTCTCGACAACACATCTCTTGGAGCTCTAGCTCACCTCTCTGGTGTTGCTCTTGTACTCATCTGATCAATCTAGTTCTTGCCAGTTCTCTTTGAAATTCTTGTTTAGATTTCTTCTTTGTATTCTGTGTCCGTGACAGCAATACAATAGTGCCAAGAATAGAAGATCTTGTATCAAATCAACAAAAATCAATCATATTGAAGTTATCCAATTTGTAGTTGAAGATATTGATAATATCTACCTATATAAACATAATTCTTAAGATAGAAATCCAGAAAATAATGAAGACAAATCCGTTTGTAGATAATATTCAACAAAATTTAAAAAATACATTGGTAGAAGAAAATAATAATTTCAAGTTCAAAGACAGATTGTTGTATTTCAAGGATCTCTTATATATTCTTTCAAGCCTTGCAAGACTTCAAATTCTTCAAGCACAATATGATCTTCCAATAGCTAGACATTTTGGCTTCAATAGGACCTTGGAATTAATATCGAGAAATTATTGGTGGCCTCAAATGTAAAAATTAGTGAAGAAATTCATCCAATCATAGAAAATTTATACCCGAGCAAAGATCCCAAGACACCAGCTATATAGACTTCTTCAACCACTTCCAGTTCCTAAGGGCCTATGGTAATTGTTATCCATGGATTTTATTACAAACTTTCCAATTTTTAATAGAAAAGACTCAATTTTTGTGGTGGTAGACCGTTTTACCAAGATAGCACATTTCATCTCATGCAACAAGACTATTTCTAAGGAAAAAATGGCCAAGTTTTTTATTGATAATGTTTATTGAATATATGGTTATTATTTCAAACCTAGGACCACAATTTGTATCAAATTTTTGGAGAGGACTATTTCAACTTTTGAAGGTCAAGATCAACCTTTTATCAACTTATTACCTTTAAACCAATGGTCAAACAAAATTGGTGAAAGTTGTAATGATTATGAATAAAGCAAAGAAGGAATATTCTAATACCAAGTAAGGCTATATTTAGAGTCTTTAGAAATATGGCCTCATCACAAATATCTTCATTCAAATGCCTGAGCTTTGATAATATTCTTTGAAGTTGGAAGGATGATTCTAGGTGGATCAGTAATTATGTTCGGAGGATGTTTTGAAGGTCGCAACAAAGAGCAAATTCTTAGATGGGACATTAGTATAATAGATTTTATATCTAAAAGCCATCAATATTACTTCAAGATTTTGTTGAATTGGTAACCAATAAATAAAAGACAAAATATATTACTTTTTTACTTTGACAAATTTCAGATTTCTTGCGTATGTGATTTGATCATCAAATCACTTTGGCTCCTTGTAGAACTTGTTGCTAGAAGGGAAAGTGATGTAATGGACATATTTCAAGTCATCACATTCTAAAACCTTCCATAATCTTTTAAAACCTTTTATAGTTTTTAAAAATCTTTAAAAATCTTTAAAAATCTTGTTTAGTCTTCTAAAATCTTTTAGAATCTTCTTTAATCTTCTAGAATCTTCTATAGTCTTCTAAAATCTTCTAGAACCTTCTTCAATCTTTTAGAATCTCTCATAGCCTTCTAAATTCTTTTAGAATCTTCTTTAGTCTTCTCAAACTTGCCTTAGTCTTCTAAAATCTTTGTCAATCTTCTAGAATCTTCTTTAGTCTTCTTGAACTTGCCTTAGTCTTCTCAAATTTGCCTTAGTCTTCTAGAATCTTCATTAGTCTTCTAAAATCTTCTAAGATAATATTAGAACGTTCAATAGGCCTTCTAATATAAATAAGATGTAAGACCGAGGTATACATCAATCTTATTAATACAAGTCTTAAAACAATCCAAAGTGTTGTCTTATTTCTTCATATCAGTCTAGTTCCTTGTTCTTGTAAATTATCTACTTCTTTGTTCTTGTCCATTTAGTTCTTTGTTCTTGAAATTATTTTAGTTTCATAATCTTTTCCTTGTTTCTTTGCTAATTCGCTATCTTGCATCCTTGATACTACTCTAAGAGTATAGAAGAACATGAACTTCATGTTTGTTGTGTGTTATAAAAACTTAGAAATGTAGGACTATATACCAAGATGAAAAAATGAGTATATAATACTATTCAAGTTGACTTCTTAAAATACATTATTTTAAATGATGGTGTCAAGATGGATCCTATAAAAGTCCAAACAATCATAGACTAGAAGATTTCAAGAATAGAAAGGGATGTGCAATATTTTTTAAAATTTACCAATTACTATTGAATCTTCATCAAGAATTTTTCTCAAATTGCAATTCCACTTATATGCTTAACTTATAAGGACAAACTCAAGTGGAATAAAGAAAGAAAAGCATTGTTTGAAGCTTTAAAGATAATTTTTATTTCTACACCAATTTTGTATTGTGTTCACTTTTTTAATACACTTTCTATAAAAATAGACCCATCAGACTTTGCTTTGGATGCAATATTGTCACAAATAGAAGTAGGTGATAAACTCCATCCAATAGCTTTTTATTCCAGAAAATTTTCAGCATTAGCGATTAATTATAAAATCTATGATAAAAAACTTCTTACAATTATAGATTCTTTTTAAGAATGGCATCATTATCTAAAAGGCATTTCTAATCCAGCCATTGTGTATATAAATCATAAGAATCTTGAGTATTTTATGTCAACATGCATATGGAATTGTCATGAAGCCCATCAGAGTATGTCTTTGTCAAGATTCAAGTTTATTATCACTTATTCACTAGAAAAATAACAAGGTTTGTTTGATGTTCTTTTTAGATGTTCTTATCTTGTACCAAAAGAAAGAAATTTAGATTTTAATTAATAAAAAATAATCCTATTGAAGCCAAAGCAATTTCACCTTTGAACAATGAAATCAACATTGACTGCTCATTCAACTTTTCTTAAGCAAATTCAATCAAATATGTCTTTAGATTTTCTCATTTATGATATTAAGAATAATTCATCTAAGTCACATGATACTTCTAAGTTCATGTATAAGAACAATCTACTATATTTTGAAAGATGCTTATATATTCTAGAAGGTGAAGCACAATTATGTGTTATTAAAGCTCATTACAACTTCCCTACAGTAGGACATTTTGGATATAATAAGACTTTGGAGCTAATATCAAGAGATTTTTGGTGGCTTCAAATGTAGAAGGCTATTAAAGAGTTTGTAAAATCTTGCGATATTTGTTCAAGATCAAAAACTCCTCATCATCAATCTTATGAACTTTTTCAATCATTACCTATATCAGAACAATCTTGGTCTTTTATTTCTATGGATTTTATCACAGATCTTTTAAATTCAAATTCATATGACTCTATATTCGTGATTGTAGATTGTTTGACCAAGATGGCTCATTTTGTATCATATACAAAATCTATCATAAATGAAGAAACAACTAAATTCTTTCTTGATAATGTCTATCACTAACATGGATTATTGAAGAATATTCCATGAGATAGAGAGACATAATTTGTATTAAGATTTTGAAAAATCTTTTTCAAAATATTGAAGGTAGATATAAAACTATCTTCAACTTTCAACCGTTAAACTAATGGACAAACAGAATGGATAAATCAAGTTTTGGAGCAATATTTGAGATGTACCATCAACTATCATTAAGATGATTGGACATTTCTTTTGCCATTGGTAGAATTTGCTTACAATAATTTGGCATATTTATCTACTCAACAAACTTCATTCTTTGCGAATTATGGTTATTATCTATGATTTGATACTTTTGACTTTTCAAAAGTTGATAATCCTGCGACAAAAGATTTGGCAAATCAATTGTCAAAGCTATATGCAACAATAAACGCATAATTAAAAGAAACTCAAGAACGACAAAAGATCAATGTAAATGTCTATCGTAAGGAACAACTTCAATTCCACATTAGCAATAAGATATAGTTACTTTGTCATAATATTAAGATTATTTGTCCTTGTGATAAGGTGGATTATTGTAAGGTTGGACAATTTCTAATTTGTGAATAGATTAATCTAGTTGCTTATTGATTAGAGTATGCTGCAAGCACAATTTGGTGCATCTTGGACTTCCTCAACATATAATCAGTGCTCCTTATGGAACTCGTCTCTAGAAAGAGGGGATAATGTCACATGCATAAGATTTATTTCAATAATTATCTAATTGATATAGATAGATGAAAATAGATAAAAATAGATTAATTTGATAATACCTTATAAAGAAGCTTCTTAAAAGCTTCATAGATGTGGATTCATCTTTATACATGTCTATAGGTGATTGATAGGTTAGAAATTTGGCCAACAAGTTAGCCACATGTTATACATAGTTGATAGCTTGTGGATCAAGCTAAATACATGGCGCACATGTAGAAAACTTGTCTTATAAGTTTGACATGTATCTTGCAAATTGGACACGTATTGGAGGTCCTATAGAATGCCAACATATAGCTCTTAGGTAGATAGAATATATAGAGACAAGAATGAAGCCTTTTTCATTCTTGTCAACACCTTTTTTGTTCTTAGTCTTATTTCAAGAGTCTCTAGTCTTCTTATTTTTGGCAATAGCCATTCTAATTGTAATATTATTCCATTCTAATTATTTCAAAGCCTTTTATAAATATGTGTTTTCAAAATAAACAAATACAAATAAAAAAAATTTAGCTTTAAATTCTATATATTTAAAATTTTATTTTTAGATAATAATAATTTATGAGGATTTTAATTTAAAAAT
This sequence comes from Physcomitrellopsis africana, assembly GCA_036785485.1. NCBI lineage: Eukaryota > Viridiplantae > Streptophyta > Bryopsida > Funariales > Funariaceae > Physcomitrellopsis > Physcomitrellopsis africana. Next base: position 6,703 of record JAWRVF010000290.1, on the reverse strand, counting down.
TTGTATAACATTTTAAAAATTTAAAATCTAACAAAATATAAATTTAAAACTTATAAATTATATATGCATGTGAATATATATATATATATATATATATATATATATATATATATATATATATATAATAAAAAAAATTAACCTTTAAATATTATAAAATATCTTATATTTAATTTTAATTAATAAAAAGTTTAATTAATTTTAGAAATTTTATTTATCTTAAATATAATATTTTCATACTTACAATTTTTTTATGTACCCTTTTTAAAGTAATTTTTTATATAATATAAAATTACTAAATATATATATATATATATATATATATATATATATATATATATATATATATATATATATATATATATATATTTCTATTATATTTTATTTAAATCAAATACATAATTTCTAATTTATAAATGATTAATATAAAAATATAAAAAAAATTATAATATATAAAAAAATTAATAAAAAATTATAAATTAAAATCAAATCAATTTTATTTCTTTTAAAATAACTTTTTCATTTTTAAGTATTTGAAATATTGTTAATATTTATTACTTAGTTTTATTGATTTATTTTAAAGTATTAGGATATAAGATTGATATATATATATATATATATATATATATACATGTATATTGGCTCAAATTGATTTGTATTTCAAAAATATGATTTTATTTTATTATACCTTTTCTTATTGTTAAAACATATTATTGTTAGCAATACATGATCTTAATATATTTGTTTTTTACATTGTAATTTAAATATATGTATTTGATACTATTACAAATATAATATTACTATTATAAAAATATATTATAATACTATTACAAAAATAATATTTGATACTATTACAAATATGTTGATAATTTAGATCCAAATAAAAGATAATGATACTCTTTTATTTCTTTTAAAAATCAAATAAAAAAGTAACATATAACTTTTTAAAATTTAAGAAATTATTTGTTTTTAAAATTTTTGAAAAAATTGAATGATTTAATCATACATTTTAAAATTTATGTTTTAAGAAGGGATGTGACAGAGGGACAGGACATCACCCTTGTGTTTGCAGGATATCACACTCTAATGTGTGAAGCTAGCACGGCATGTGCAAAAAAGAATTGACTAAATAATTACATTTGTGGCTTCAAATTAGAAGTGCAAGCATGAAAAGCTTCCAAAAGAAATCAAATTATAAGTATATTATGAAATGTACAAAAGTACCCTAAGAAATCCAAGATTGGATGCATGACCAAGCATGCCAATGGTAACCAACCCTGATTATTGCCAAATAGGTAAGCTTACCACATTTGGGAGGTCATGTACTGCTAACACGAGTGATGTCCTACTAATTAGTCCCTTTAAAAATTCAAATCACTTAATTACCCCATAAGAATGTAATTTGTAAAATTACACATTGTACTTCATTATTATAAATACTCTCATATTCTTGCATGGTGTACTAGATTTTTGTTTCTACCATTCCAAAAAACTTATATGAAAAAAAAGTTTGAGAAATTTTAATTGTATCGGTTGTGAATTGTAAATTCGAAGCTACACAATCTCAAGAGAAAAAAACATTTAACATTTCAATGCAAATATCAATCTACAAAAACCAAATCTGACCTGAGTGCAATTAGTCAACCTCAAAGCATTTGCACTGCTCTGTAATATGCAATTTACTGATCTGGTATTGTAATAAAATGGAAGTTAATAATCCTTCAAAAGGACCAATGGCGTCCAAGACAGCTTTAGTTCTCAAACAGAGGATTCCCATCAAATTATTAAAACGAAAAGGACAAAAGAGTGGCATCAGAATAATTCAAAGACTGACTGTACGAAAGAGTCAATGAGTGATATCTGTGCATAGGCAATTGCAGATAAGATACAGAGCAGGGTAAATCTGTCACCAGGCCTGTTCACACAGGCTCAATATGGTAGAAGAAGGCTAGTATATATCATTTTCAGACTTACACAAATACCCACATGGGAAATAATAACTGCGGTTTGGCTGTTTGAGTGCATTGCAACTCCTGTTTTAGGCACGCAATTAAGTATGTTTTTGCCCAATTGCCGATGCAAGCCATTTCAGACCTTCCATCAATCCTTGTCCAGTCCTTGCACTACATTCCTGCACAAAATAACTCCGGCCTTGTACTTCGTGCAGATCAAGTGCCACGGAGACTTCAGGGATGGACATTGCCCCTGGATTATCCATTTTGTTTGCCAAAACCAACAAGCATACGTTATTTTTGTCATCGCTCAATACTGCGTGAAGTTTGTCGCGAGCTTCATGCATCCTCTCTTTGTCGCTCAGGTCAACAACAAATATCAAGCCCTGAAAGAACAAACCAGTTGACCACATCATTAACCTGGCGTAGAACTAGCAGTAGTCCTTACACACATCAAACAAAGTCTCCATCGTAAAAGAAAAAAACTTACCAATGCGTCGGGAAGATAATAAATCCAAAACGGATTGTTTGTCCAACCACCGAGATCCCAGACTGATAAGTTGACATTGCTTAACTGAATGGTTTCAACGTTGTAGCCAATTGTCGGTATAGTCACTACCTCACGTCCTAGTTTCAGCTGGTAAAGAATTGTTGTTTTTCCTGCACAACATCCAGCAAAGAATCTAGTAAAGTCAGCACTCAGAGCTCGTCAGTCTGACCTCTGAAAAAGGAAATCAATCTGACGTTAAGAAAGACCTTACGTACCTGCAGAATCAAGCCCAACCATGAGTATCTTGTGGGTCTTGGTTCCCCACCAAATACTATAAAGCAGCTTCCCAAAGTATATCCCCATTGTTGACAGGAACCGCCTCACAGGTATGAAGAAAATGCTCCAAGAAATATTTCAAGGTCGGAATATTCGTCATACAAGACACTTGAGAAAACCTTTACAATGAACGGACTTACGAACTTCACAATAAACACCGAAGCACAGACAGGTGATGTCCAGGCAATCAATGCTAACTGATTCAATAATATCATGCCCAAGTGTTTCCACCAGGTGACATGTTTGATGACCTCATGACTAACTTTCGTTGCAGTGGGTAGCAAGAAAGGAGTGCGCCAAGTTGCTGAATTTTTTGTTCACATCACCAGCACTGGAGTACTTGTTCATACACTCCACAACCTCTGGTTTCAAAATTTCTGCAAAAACATTGTGATATTGGAGAAATCAATACCACAGTCACGTCGAGACATCAGCGCCAAAACGTTCACTCCATGTCTCCAAAAGGAACAAAAAATCTAGTTATAGTTCAAGGAATGGAATCTTCTGTGGTTCAGCATTCGAATACCTTTTCTGGTTGCAGGATTACAGAGGTAATATAACGTTGCAATAGCCGACAAAACCTGAGTCAGCCAACCCCAACAAACAGTCAATTACCTCAGATATTGTGAAGTTTAACAAAAAAAATCAATTTCCCTCCGAAAGTCCACACTACTGAATAGAAATGCATGCAAAGTGAAATAGAAAGAAAAATCGCATTGGAATGATTAGCCCATACAACAATTATCGGACAGTCAAAGAAAGATTCATACCGTATTCTCAACAGGGCTTGATAAGCATTGAATAATCAGAGGTATTCCACCATTCTTCACTACAATAGAAGCATTCATGGAATCTGCGCAGTGCATGTAAAGAATTTCTACTTCTTAAAAATTAACCCGACAAATTTATAAATAGTAGAAGATAGAGGAATTGCACAAAAAGTTGACGATTGACAGCTTAAAATAACGTTGATTACAGAAAGGAGAGCAAACAAACACGATTTGAAACCTCACCAGCAACACAATTACAAATCCCCCCTAGAGCAAATTCAACAAGCTTCTCATTAGGCTCCGCCAAGCAGTCTAGAAATAAGTCCAGAACATTGAGCTGTGAAACAATCAAAGTTGAGTAAAAAGTAGCGTACAAGTAATAATTTAATTAAGCAAATTTTGCTTCAACGCATCAAACAACAAAAGACGGAAAAGTAAGCATTAATTGCTTCCACGCGTTTGATATTCATCATTCATATTTATCATTCATATTTACATACTGCGCGGAGATATTCGAAGTTGAATGGATCGTAAGCGAAGTTGGCCAAATGAGCTACTACTTGCTCTTTAGCTTCTGCACTCGACCAAAGAATACAGTAAGATCCAATGCAATTATACATGTGAAAATTACATCAACTTCGACCTCCAAATTTATCACAGCTGATTATTTAGCTTCAGAATAAGGTAATCTGAGAATGAGCAAGACATGAATTCTTTTTACAACTCAATAATGCTCTTGACTCTGACATGGCACCACCAGTCGAACCTTCATGAACGGTTTGCTGAAATTCCGTTACAAGGTCCTGCACATGGTCAGCAGCATGCCTCCTCAGCGAATGATTATGAGAGGATTAACGTCGGAAAACAACTGAACAATTTTTTTATAAAAAATGAAATGGAGAATTTAGGGTTTAGGGTTTAAAATTTGGAAATTCTACACAAAAGATAATAAATTCAGCTGCGCCATGGCCATGTGAATAATATGTGCTTCACAATCACACAGCAGAAGCTTCAACTGTCAACAAAGTAGAAAATTGAAACTCAATCGCCAGACATTTGCACTTACGAAGGGTGATTTTGACAACCCAGAAAATATTGACAGTCAATAAGCAGTCGATTGTACTTAGAAAGGATGATTTCGACGTAACTGAACACCAAGTTCTACACAGAATCTGAAGTGCGGTACAACAGAAGCAGAGACTAGAAGAGAAGGATAACGCGATAAACCGAACGCACCTGCAAGTATTGGTCGCGAGCGGTGCCATATTTGCCGGTCCGTTCCTTCTGACGAACCGCATTGCTGAACATGATTTCCTCCGCACACTTCTGACGCCTCGCAAACGGTCCCAAACAGCCTATAAAACTTGATGAACACGTAAACTTAACCTGGAATATTTTGGCTGGATGGTGGAATTCGAAGCTCGGAAAGCTCCCAAGCCAAGTTGCCTGAGGCCAGGAGAATGGGCAGGCTTTGAAACCGTGGTAATAAGCACCACGGTCATGTGCACATTAATCGTCGGTCTTAGGCTCACACCGTAGATAACATTCAATTCTTTTGTTCAAAATGATTTGAGGATGAAATGTTTGATATTTTCAGAGAACCCACTGTATTAAAGCAACACACGGAACACCTAAAACAGCCTCAATGTTAGGAAATTATGATGTAAATGGAAGGCACAATTAGTTTTCACAATACAAGCTGATGTAAAAACAATACGAATACGAATAGGAACAAAGGAGAACTTCAAAACAAAAAATTAAAACAAAAAATTAAAAGCACACATAATTCACAAGATAATTGCATCATCCAGAACCCCGAAGAACTCGTGCTCACACCAGAACCGACTGTGGGGATGATCAGCATTCACACAAGACCTTGCTCATAGTTGTGAAACATTCGCTTAGTGGCGTAGAGAATGCATAGCCGTGCATTGAGGTATCCAATTTGCAAATTAGCACTCTTGAACAAATATTTCACGCGATGTTGTAACCACCATTCATTGATCTCACTCCCCACAAGATTGAAAAACTCATTCTGGGAGGACACAGAGATATGCAGGATACACACGAATGAAGGAAACATCGATTGCAGAAGAAGAAAAAGGAAAAATTGTAACTGGTTAGGGGAGAAAGTGGAACACCCAAAATCAACACTCTGCAAGCTCACAGCGTGTGTTTCTAACTGGTAAATGAAAAATATACTTTTGAAATTGTTGCATGATCTCTGATCTTAAGTCTTGACGCCGACTACCCGTGCTATACAGATCCAGACTAACCTGAAATTGGTGACGTCTAGAATGAGTACCTTGCTGAGTACTACTCCCATTCGAATAGTAGTGCCCCTTCTTAGAAAATGTAGTGAACAACGTTCAGAGACTGTAACTTACACTACCATGCAGCTCTGTGCATTACAACCTAATCTTTTTAGTGCTATGCTCAACCACCTCTAAACTCTGCAGCTAAGGATCATTTAAGGTAGAAGTTACCACATAAAAAAGATACTCAACTAGCCTGCAGAAAAGTGCATCTACGTATCTAAACTAAACTTAGTACCCACAGGATCAATCTCTACTAATTATTTGTACTTGTTGCTAGCTACAGTAAGCAACTTCACATACTATGTCCTCAAGTTACAATTTTGAAAACTACAAAACTGCAGAGGCCATAAGCAGGAGGAAAATACATAAAAACCCTGGTTCGTGTTGAAAATCAATGAGGGAGGCGAGGTCCAATAACAGAATGCTTTATGGGTTTGGCGGATAAAAGAGAAGCAGTGGTCTCCCTCATAGTCGCTTCTTGTTCTGCCAGAGCTCGTGTAGCCTCAGCTCTCCACTCTGCCTGGCGTTGTGCTTCTGCTGTTGGCAATCCTAACTGCCATACCCATTCTCAAACCAACCCACACACGCCGCTTCCTTGGTCAAGAAGCTGGTACCAGTTCTCTCAGACACTGAGAAGACACAGTACGTGCGTACTCTCAAATGACCCTTACAACCAGAAGACTTGGAAGAATAGAAAAATAATCTATACCCCTAAAGAACAAGCTCGTAGAACATAAAGCTAAATGGAAAACTTACCGCAACACGGAATGCATCCATGCGTGCAATCTCACGCTCTTCAATATTGGCGAGCTTATTTCCAGCTGCAATAGTCCTCTCCAA